>WOVY01004583.1:0-124673 GCA_013436015.1 Rhipicephalus annulatus | reverse complement strand
ACGTTGCGACGTGGGGCACCCGAATACGTAAACGACGACGCCTCCGCGTGATTAGAAGACAACGAAGCATGCGTAAACGGCGATATGCACATCTATCATGCGCATGCGCACTACAAAACTCATTGCTGGCAACAGTGTGCACGAAAAACGAACTACCTGACAAGACGACGTCCTGGAATTCCCGCACCATGCAGCTCGCCGTGACGTCACAGATGCTGATAGGATCATCTACTAGGGTCTACCTTGGTGCATGCCCACAATATTTTTCACGACAACAATGCGAACTAAAGCATATAATAAGTTGCAGTTTAAGAAAACAACGCGAGATGGCGCTGGTTTCTCATGTAACGTCGACGTCGTCGCTGCTTCCGTTTCATCATGATCATCATCACCATCATCAGCATCATCTTCATCGGCATCATCAGCCTGACTACGTCAACTGCAGGACAAAGGTCTCTCCCATGTTCCGCCATATAACCCGGTCATGTGCTTGCTGCTGCTGCAGAATTTACTACTTCAGAAGAACATTATATTAATAATGTTCTTCTCGAAGTAGTAAATTCTTATAAGTATCTGGGTATCCAACATAACTTCTACCATTGTCTTGGAAGACACACATTGAATAGATTGGCAGGTAAGCTAATAGCACGTTGGGTTACATTCGAAGAAAATTTTAATCAGGCACCCGTCTCCTTGAAACTCTTACTCTACAAGTATTGGGTACGTAAGCAGATTAGATATGCAGCATCTGTTTGGGACCCTGGTCATGACTCGCTTATCTATGAATTAGAACGAGTTGCAGAATCGGGCAGCGCGCTTCATCCTTTCAAATTACCAATCGCACTCGAGCGTCACATCAATGAAAACTACACTAGCATTACCCCTACGTCTCTTCGCAGGAAAGTGGTCTCGGCTTGTGTAATTCCATAAAATTTACTTCAGCCAAATCCGTTACTCAGAAGCAGATTATTGGCTCACCAACTTACGTTTCCACGCGCATTGATCATCGCCATTAAAGTAGGACTTCCTTTAGTGCACACCAAGTGTTTCATGATTCATTTGTGCCAAAAACATCTGTATGTGGAATCATCTTCCTTGTGGATATTGTTTGGTTAAAAAGATGCTGCTTTTATTTAAAATTGCCATCACTAATTTTATTTGTACGTAGCCTCAGTTCAACCCTGTAGGCAAACGATGATTGCACCATTTTTCTGTTGTATTTTGCTTTGTATGCTGTACATATATGTATGTACCCACTCCCCTCTGTATGCCCTCGGGCCTTGAGGGTAACTGAATAAATGAATAATAAATAAATAAATTTATACCCGCGAACTTCTTCCGTTTCACATTCACTCAAAAAGAGGTGAACACACATATACAAGCACTTCATACGGTTCCACTGAATAAATACAACTGCTCGGTTCTACGTTCCAAAACCACGAGAGGATTAGAGAAACGCCATAGTGGAGGGCTCCGGAGATTTAGAGCACCAGGGCTCTCTAACACGCACCTATAATCTAAGCACACATGTCTCTATCGCAATGCCACCGCCATGGCCTGGATTCCATACCGCGACCTTCGAATTAGCATCCAAGCACCTTCCCGAAACACCACCACAGTGGGTACAAAGTTACGCAGGAGCTGACACTTGTTATCACATAGTATAAGTTACATAGTAACATAGTCATAAGTTATGCAAAGTAATAACGGAGGAGCTGACGAAAAAAAAGTCATTTCAAAACGTTTTGCTCTCAGGTTTATTCAGAACTACGCAGTACTTTATCATTTGTTTATTAAAGCAGCAAACGTAACTATTGAGCTGCCGGTAAATAAGAAGCACGTCTGAAAAGAGAAAAAGAAAACACCTATCTCTTTCTTTTCGAAGTGAGCTGTCCCGTCCCTCACCACACATTGCAAAAAAAAAAGAAATGAGAAAAGTGAAAATAATGAAAAAAAATAATGTTACGTCAAAAACGAGGACATGTTTTCCGCACGGGCTGTAATTGGCCCGGTCGCAGTATGTCACGCTCTGTTAAGCATCGCAATCAATACGACTCCTGCGGGTCCGAGGGGTTGTAAACGATTTTACGTGATCGTGGCTCATTCGGGAGAGTGTATATTCGTCGTTTTCCGGAGCGAGCAGCGTTTTATACGCGTCGTCAAATGCTTCGGCATGGCGCCAGTTGTGCAGTTCCACGTCAGCTGCATACAGGGTGAACGGATGCGCCCCTGTAGGAGTTGTAAATAGTTGATGAGATGGCACACACCTGGGGTGACGGAATACTGATTTTGGTATACAGGTAACCAGGACACGTGGGGAACACTCAAAGTTTATCTGCGTAGGGCCGCTCATTTTTTATGCAATTCTTAAAGAGAAAAGAAGAGAAAAGTGAGCCCCATCTAGCCTGCATCAAGCTTGGGACATCTCAACAGTAGCTCACAAGGGATGGGGGTGAGGAGGGATTAAAAAGATAAGATTAAAGTCATAGAAAGAGAGCGAGAGATAGACAGAGAGAGAGGGGGAGAGCCGAAAGAGAAGAGAGAAGATAGAGAGAGAGAGAGAGAGAGAGAGCGAGAGAGAGAGAGGAGAGAGAGAGAGGAGAGAGAGAGAGAGAGAGAGAGAGAGAGAGAGAGAGGAGAGAGAGAGATGGGCCTAGGACAGCGAGCGACGACATATGAGAGATAGGAGAGATAGGAAAGATGGAAACACGGTCACAGGAGTCTGAAGATGGGGCACCACTTGCGAGAGCTCTTGTCAGCGATAGCACGGCTGTGCGTGTTGATTTCGCGCACTATTATATATCGGAGATATAGGCGGGCTAGGTGTTATACATGGGGGAGCGAAGGGCAACTACCAACTAACGCCCCCCCCCCCCCCCGCCCCGCCTCCCCTCTCTCTTTAAAGGCCAACTCCGGTGATTTTCTGAGGTCAGTGGATCTCAATGAAATTCACTGGGTACGTTCATTTTGCACGTTTGCGCCATTCATGCCAAATTTCCGGCTTGATAGTTTCGTAGATTCTTTTCAAATGAATTTCATAGCTTGCGTCAAAACGATCACTTCTCTTGCCAGAATTAATGGCAAACGTTGTGTGTGTGACGTTGAGTTTGGCCTGGCGGAAGTGACGAAATGATGCGCCACTGCAGCGTCTGCTTGTCTGCTATGGATTGTGAGGGTTCGGCCAACGCTTCCTTGGTTCAGCGTGCGATAGGTGCCAAGTGGTGCTGCGTTGCGAGCCACACACGATTCGCCATATATTCACCATATAATAGCGTAAGCGTTTTAGCCAATCGCCGCGGACGGCGTGAACAAAATAGTGCCATCTGGCTGGCAATCAGGCAGGTTCCGGCAGTGTCAGGCAAATCTTTACGTCACACGTAGAAGCGCACTCGGTTAAGTTTCGGTTTCGCAATTGCGGTTTTTCGGTAAATAAAAATTATTTCCGAATTTTTTGAGCATTTCAGTTATCGGGCGCGTGAGAAGACTGTCTAAGGAACATAAAAGCGCCATTATTCCTGACATGGTCAAAAAATCGCCGGAGTTGGTCTTTAACGAGTCCGAATGAAACAAGCGTTTGGGTTAATTATTTTATGTCAAACGTCCCACCCCGTTCGGCGGCGATCTTAAATGCCATTGAAAAAACATCGTGCTGATTTCTTTTTTGAAGAAAAGACAATTGTTGATGTACGAAATAAAAAAAATGGTCACGTGAGAGCCTTCCGAGTTTTGCATAATGTAAGAGTGACGTTTGTTAAAAATATGCTCTTGTTTTAACGTCGAAATCAGTGTACGTAATAAGCGAAAGCATTTGTGTAAGCTGCTCGAATCTCAGAGTACTGCAATTTTTCTGCCATATACGTATCCGAAAATTTTCCAAAATGTTCCTTATGTTCGCATTATGTTTCTTGTAATACCACGCTAATGATCAACGCCCTTGTGATCAACAGTTGTCATGACAACTTTTGCTTTGATGAAGATTTTTTTTTAATTCTCTATTTTCGCATTTGTCCACACGGCGCCTTCGTCGTTGAAGGTGACCATTGCCGTCGATGAGAAAATTAAAAAATTATTTTCATGGTAAAAAAATTTCATAAATATTTGCACGTAAAAATAACTATTTATTTGATTTCAACTAAGTTGTAAAGCTGGTTTTATTGGAGCAAACGTGGTGTAAACTTTGTTTGAATGTGGACCAAAATAAAGGTTTTCTCAAACTTGTAATTTTTTTTCGCAAGATTTAGAAGCTTCTGCAACGTGAAAGAATTTTTATCTGAATGTGTTCATTCCATAGCCTAAGTATTGACTGCCGGTGTATTCATACTTAGCATGACATTTCAAGGAAAGCAATGAAAACACAGTAAATTACGGCAAAGTTTTTGGAGGTGTATATAGCATAAAAATTGCAGTAGCATTACTCAGGCCCAAAAACTTTACAAAAGATGCTTTTGTTCAACAAGTACATCGATTCCGGCATTGAAACAAGAAACAATACTCTCTGAATTAATTTTTGTAATAAATGTCACTCACATTACACAAATTCAGAAGGCTCCTACGAGACCGAAATTTTTTCCTGTCCAAAATATTTATACAATTTAGTGTTTTCCGTGAAAAAAATCATAATTTTTTTACAACAACTGAGGTGGTCGCGAGAACAACTGGGAAGTTTGACACGGTATAACCCCACATGCAGAAATGCAAATGAAGCGATCACGTGCTACTCACGGCGCCCCCCCCCCCCTTCCATTGGTCACCGACTTTCCAGGGATACAGGTGGGTTCTTCGAAGGCAACGTCGGGAGCCCTCTGTAGCTATTATTGCCGATAAGACGAAAAAAAATGTACGTATACCAAAAACCTTGCACATTAAAAAAAAAACGGAAAACAATGGTCCCACTGGGTGAGGGTATGGGGCTGGATTGGCAGTTCGATTTATACGTTTTTTTTTATTCATTTCGCTTGCCTATATGATGACAGCTAGAACAGTACCACTAGCTTCATTCAATCTCAATTAAACGGATGAATTATCTATACATTTCTTTTTTTCTTTTTGGTATCCGCATAAGTAGGCGTGCTCTAACGCCACAGAAACGTCTTCCGTAAATCTCAGAATGCGGTAACCGTGACTGTATGACAGCGAGACTCGATCGGCACTCTCCTATTTCGCTTCGACCAGCGTCCACAAGCAACGTAGCGCCCCGACGTTCTGCCAAAGCCTTCGCTGAATTTGTGTCACTCCGAGAAGATCCCTGTATCGGCGTTCTCGGCCCTCTCAGCTGCCTTGCCGAATTGATGCCCCTATCAAGATGAACCTATAGTTTTAACAGCGGACCGGGTTAAAGCCGGTCATCATCTGTGAACGCATACGAAACACCTCCCCTGGGTACGCGCCACCGGGATTGGGCGAGCATTACTACTGAGTACAAATGGTGCAAGCGTTAAGCAAAACTGAGCTCGGCGAAGTGTAGGGCGTAATAAACAAAGCCACAACACTTCAAAAAGAGAGAAATAAGGGAATAAAAAAAGAAGATGAAATAGACGAAGAAAGCAATAAAAGGAAAGAAAAAATAGAGAGAAATAACGGAAATACAAAAGATAGAAAAAAACCTTGAAGAAAAAAGGACAGAACGAGAGAAATTATTATTATTATTATTATTATTATTATTATTATTATTATTATTATTATTATTATTATTATTATTATTATTATTATTATTATTATTATTATTATTATTATTCCAACGAACAAAGTAATGATTGACGCCATTGCTTTTTTACAGGCAGTAAATAAAGAATAACAAAGGAGGGACCCAAAACAAATGTGTCATACAAGTAGACCATAGCCATGTGATTTTACAGCTCAAAGAGCAATTTCTTTAACTGCTTTTTTGAAGTAGCTGAAAAAAAAAACTCAGGTATAGTTCATTGAAAATTTCAGGAATATATACTCATCTACACGCTTCTCCATATCTGGTAAAAAACCAGGGTACCGTAAAACGCATTTTATCTCTGAGGGGTCGACGCGTAATATATGACACTTTAAAGTCATCACACTAGTTGTATTGCAGAACAACTGTTTTGGTAGACAAATCCTGGAGCATAGAAAAACCTAAATCACTAAAATTAGCTTACTCACTACTTCACTACCGTAAGCAACACTTTTTGGAATATTTAAAAGCAAACTGGCTATGCGTGTTTTCCAGCGCTCCGAGCAAAGTGCCAAAACTGTAGTAGCGAATGGACTCATTTTTTCAACAATATTCATAATATTATTACTTAGGATATAACTTCCCAAAATCACCATATGATTATGTGAGACGCCGTATAGTGGAAGGCTCCGCACATTTCGACCAAGTGAAGTTCTTTAACGTGCACTCAAATCTGAACACACGGGCCTACAGCATTTTCGCCTCAATCGAAAATGCAGCCGGGATGAAATCCAGCTGATTGATTGATATGTGGGGTTTAACGTCCCAAAACCACCATATCATTACGAGAGACGCCGTAGTGAAAGGCTCCACAAATTTCGACCAGCTGGGGTTCTTTAACGTGGTTCGATTCGATCCCGCGACCTGCGGATCAGCAGTCGAGTACCTTAGCCACTGGACCACCGGGGCGGGGCGATTTCGACGCAATAATGCTTCCTTCTAATCACTTTCAATGTCGAAGCTACGCGAGGTCAGTTTCCACACCTGTACACCAAAGATATTTCCTATGTGTATATTTACAATTGTTATTTAAAGACTAAACGCTTCGCGCTGTTAAGTTTGAAAGAAATCCCACGAAAATTCGTCTGAAGTCCACCGGAAAATGTCAGACGAGAATGAGAAATGTTCTGGCGCGAAACATTTGTCGTACTTTCGTAGTTATTGGAGTTTGCCCACAACACATATGCATTTTTTTTCAAACATAGTGTGAAACATACGCAATTAAAACAAAGCGCGGCAGGACATTTATCACCCGCAATGTTAACGTGTCACACAGACGTGAACGCGCCGTTGTCACGGGAGAAACTAGGTAACAAAGTCTTCGATTGCGGGGGTCAATCGGAAGTCAATCGTGGTTGGTGTGGCTGCTTTATGCGAGCCGACAGCGTTTTCTAATTGAAAAACGCGAAAGACGTTCGAACCCAACAAAGTCTTCGTTTCTGTAAGAGACGTGGTCACACCATTTTTCAATTTCTCACTTACGCTTCAACGCAGGCGCCTTTCCTGCTGTCGCCAACTTCGTGACGTCTAATGTGAAAAACTGGTAGCGATCACTGAAATGCGCACGTTCACCGGCATTCGTCGTCAATTTGAACGAGAGAAACAGGGATCTATCAACGCTAAGACTTAGTAAAGACCTTCGTCACCTGAGAAAGTCAATCCGAAGCCAAATAACACGCCTGTACAAGATCGCGACTTCCCTGCAGCGTCAGCTGGCACCAGAAAACAGTCTCACTGAGTCGATTTCTTCAGCGCGCCGCATGGCACATAGCGTGCCGTCTGCACGCGAACAGAGGGCGACGATTGGTCCGCGAGTCTTCCGGTAGTGACGTCACGAACGCGCCGGGCAGCGGTTCGTGCGGCGGACCCGCGCCGGTCGATAGCGATTGGTCGCGTGCCGCCGAGGCGTTTAGAAAATCGCGGCGGTGAGAGAGGAATTCATTGGCAGCGTTGAGACGCACTTCCCTTCGCGATCCGCACAACGATTTCCTTGCGGGGGTCCCTCATTTTTGTGCTTTATTTTCGCTATGTGATCGGTCCTCTGACGCGTCATACAGTCGGCGCTTCGATCTGCTGTGGTGTGTGCGCGTTCATGGACGAAAAGTCAAAGTAGGCCGTCGATGAATGCGTTGAGAACAAGGCCTTCCGAAGCGGCCTGGTCCATGTCGAAACCCCTCCTCCTTTTCTGCTCACCGTCTCGCCTTCCAGAAAGTGTGGGATAAGTTTGCCCGGCGATGATAACAGGCAAGATAGATCTTGTCCCGGTTGGGACACCAAATAGGATGACGTGATACCTTGCTGGGACCGCTACGCGTTAACCCATTTTGTAATTTGTGTTTTCGTGCCGTATCTTCTGAGACTCAAGAGTCATATTCTTCTCGTATAGTCTGTCGCAGCCGTAAAAACATTTCTCTCTCTCTCTCTTTCTTCTCTCTCTCTCTCTCTCTCTCATCCTCTATATATAGTAGATAGATCTATACTATCTATATATATATATATATATATATATATATATATATATATATATATATATATATATATATATATATATATATATATATATATATATATACCCGAGACGCCCTCACAGTGACAGCGATATTATTTTCGAAGGGGAACGGAGGGGCAGACATAGTATTCAGAGAAGATACATTGCGCTGGGGCAAAACTGCACAAGCGCTGTTTTAGTTTATTTTCTTTGTTGTGCTATTCCTCAAATCTCAGTAAACACGCATGCTATAGTTGTTGTAGTCATTGCGTTAGCGTTCTTTCTAGCAGCATTTACTACGGTCATTGACTCCTTGCGCATACTTATCCGTGAACTAATAAATCACTAAACTCAAGTGAGCCTAATGAGGGCTTATCTACTTTATTACATGTGCCCGACATAACGGAAATGAAGACAGATATTGTTCTGGCAAAGACAACATGCGCGACGGAGGGAACACACTCTGCGGTCTGCATCCCATCTCGATGTCCATCTCGATGTCCACTGTATATTGCTCTTGTTTATATGCGCCCCGTCCACGATTGTAATTAGATTAAGAAAAAATTGCCTGACAACGAAAGATATCAGACTCTGACGGAGCCGCGACCACAAATATGGTCGCGCTTTGCGTCTGACACTGAACCCATATTGTTGTATCCACACAGCGTAAGATATATGCATGAGTGACAAAGCGAAAATGGTCTTCGTACTCAAAATTCCTTCCCGCTCTTGTGTCAAATGCTGGGTGTTGCTTATTCGCTGGTCAGTTCGTTTATTTGTCGTGCTCTTCCACTGACACTGCACGTGCGGGGCTATTTTCGGGGATATCCGCAGAAGTGGGGCGCCTTTAAAGATACGATTATATAAAGAGATCGTGTACACCATCGACGCAGTGCTCAGTTGCCTCAGCGCCCGGAGCAAAGGCATTGGTCAGCAGTTTTGCTGCCGGCATGCGCATGCGTTAGGTTATATAGTCGGCTACAGCCTAAGAATACATACGTGCTCCGCCCCCGGTACTGCAGAGCACCTGTTCGACAAAGCGATGATTGGCGATTTCCGGTCCAACCGTAAGCCCTTCTTCGCTGATAATGGAAATACTGCACACATTACGAATCACAAGTTCATCGTTTTTTTTAAGTGACGTTTGACTGAACAGTGAAGTCACAATTTTCAATCTAATTTGACAAGAAGCAAAATTTTTCGACCGAAAACTATTGAAATGAACTTGTGCCTGTATGATCATGTCATATGCCTGAAATATGTGAAAGGTTCTGACGTCACGGAAATGCATGGGCCGAGGCACTTTTGCGAATTCTTCCTAGGTGGCCGCTGTGAGCTGAGCTTACATTTATTCTTAGGCTGTAACAGACTATACTTTGATGCAGGTTGCACGAATGCGGATGCCTGCTCCGCAGGTCTGTTCAAACTTTGCGTACAGTGTCAATTTTTATGAAAGGGAACACGGGAGCGCGTCGCCTGCGCGCTTCGGCGGCTGCTGGCAGCGCGTTCAAGCGGCAGCGATAGCAACCACAGTCTCTTTAAGCGCCATCTCGCGGCGAGCGAGACAACCATTCATTGCTGATCTGGAACCAGCGGTAAGATTGCGACCCCCTCCCTCTTCAAGGTGATTACACGAGAGCCGGAAATCGCCTTGAAGGAGGAGGGGTTGCCGTTTTGCCGTTCTGTATCAGCAACGAATGGTTGTTTTTCTCGCCACGAGGTGACGCGAAAAGAGAGTGTGGTTGCTATCGCTCCCACTTGAACGCGCTGCCAGCAGCCGCCAGAGCGCGCAGGCCACGCGTCGCCGTGTTTTCTTTAATAAATATTGACACTGTTACATCCGCAACGCAGCGTTTGCGGAAGTTTTGGCCGGAAATAATGACGCTTACAGTTCGAAAAAAAAAAGTCATGAACAAAGATATCCTACTTCCCCTGAGGTGCTGATCCGAGAAGCTCGAATCGAAGGAACCATGAAACAGCCACCTTGTACAACCCCGATAACGTCTACACAGGTTGTGCTTAAGCATATTGCACTGTTTCCGGAAGCCATGTTTCATTATATATTAATCAAAATCGTTGTCTACATTAACATACACCCCGCCGCGGTGGTCTGGTGGCTAAGGTACCCGGCTGCTGACCCGCAGGTCCCGGGTTCAAATACCGGCTGCGGCGGCTGCATTTCCGATGGAGGCGGAAATGGCGTAGGCCCGTGTGCTCAGATTTGGGTGCACGTTAAAGAACCCCAGGTGGTCTAAATTTCCGGAGCCCTCCACTACGGCGTCTCTCATAATCATATGGTGGTTTTGGGACGTTAAACCCCACAAATCAATCAATCAATCAATTACATTAACGTACAAAGACTAATTAATGTTTCTATTCATAAGACAATCGCATCACGATCCAACTGTATAAGCTCTCCTATGCATACCATTACACCGATTATCGTTCCACCGCGGTGTACGACATTGTCTCGGAAACACGACAGCTTCGACAGAGGACGCGCTCGTACAAATGCACGCACACGAAATGAAAACGACTAACCTCGTAAGAAAGAAAAAAAGCGTGCGCCTTTCCTATAGATGCGATGCTCTTCTTCACCCGCAGTGCAGTCTTGAGCAGGTGACCACACAGAACAGAGCAGCGGACATTACCATCACTGGGCACACCATCCACTGAAGTCGATCGTTCCCTTTGCCTCGTCATGAACACGCAAAAACAAAAGGTTGAGCTGCTCTACTACGTGTGGCAACGCACCAGCGAACCAACCAAAGCAAACTTACCTACAGCGAAAGGATGAACCACAGCATCGTTTTCTGTTATGTACCCGCGGGCTCATCGCATTATTACCCCTCCTCCCCCCCCCCCAAAAAAAAAGCGTCACGTGATTTTTTTTTATTTCTGCTTGCTTCGTATGGAAGTATCTTTCTCGTACCGCTATCACTACAAGCCCCTCAAAATGAGAGAGCAAGGCGTGCGATGACCGCCATTAAAAATTCAGTGCCCATCGGGCCTGCAGCGCGCGACTCTACACGAAGTCCAGTTGGGTAAAAAGCAATAAGAAATATTGCACAGAAAAGAAAAACACCTGAAGAAGAGACGAAAATGAGAGTAACCTATGTTCCAAACGGGTCGATCACATTTGGAGCGTGAATAAGCTCCCTCGGCAAGCTCGCACATATGCCGCGTCACAGGATGCGTGCAGCGTTTAGCTAGGCTATACACTGGAAGCGTATAAGTACCGGCTAATCACAGGGGTATAGGCATAATCGCGAAACCGTTATATTTTTATTCGCCCCATAAACTGCGACAAGTTCCGCGACCGCGGAGCTCACAAATGTTTTAGCACGTTCGAAGCACAAAATGGCTCAACTTTGATCACACGTGTGCGCCAAAAGTTAGCGTAGAAACTACACAAATATGTGATACGGGCGAACATCTGATACCATTGTTTGTCATTTTTGCTACAGTTCCTTTACGTCACGTTCTTGTAATATAAATTATGATTACTGTTGGGGGTCTTACATCCCATAACCATGATGCATTCCACCATGCATGGTGCACTTGAACGTGTACCTTTATATCTATATACGCACACGGACGTCAAGCATTTTACCTGCATCTAAAAGGAGGACACCGTGGCAGGGATTCAATACCATGACCCTTTTTTCATACATTGCCTTGAAGTGTTTTTTTTAATGTCCGCTTTGATATCGCAAGATTTTTCCTTTGGATTTTCGGTGACCATATAGGGAGTGGCCGTTTGTGAACGAGCATATTGGAAACGGGAATACCACTAACGAAAGAGCAATGAAGGTGTAATAGGATCGAGTAAAATAAAACAACCAAGTAATTCGTATATATAAAAATGTACAACTTACAAGCAAGCACAAGCGGCCGCTTGTGCTTGTCGTTGTGTGTTCCCTTACCCAACGCGGCATCTTTCGTAATGGGACGTGCTCTGTATGCTTTTGATCACGGTTGTAGGCACGTGCATCCTAAATTAACGCATTTCATCCCCCGAGCGTCGCTGAATCTTCTTCATCCTCTACTATTTTTTGTATTTCACCTTCACATACTGTAGCTCACTTTTCTTGTATGTATTTTGCTTACATGTTCAGAAGTTGAACCGCATTTTCTATTATATTCAATATTTGCCTATGTGTGTGTAGATATATATGTATATATATATATATTTTCTAACATATTATCTGTACCGCCCCCCTTACACAATGCCTTTCGAGGGCTGTCAGGTACTGTAAATAAATAAAAAATAAATAAAAGATATCGAACTGTAAAAAGGTAAGAACTGCAACCGAATAGGTAGTAACTGCAGCGCCTACCAACTTTTTGGGATGGTTACTAACCACTTGATTCCTGTTTACTATACCTACCTTAGTTCACAGTTATTAGCTACAACCATTACTAACTTTCTTCGCCTGTTACAGCATTTGTGCTACCCAGCCGCTGGCTACCTAATGTTAAATAGTACGTAATACATATTGTAATAATTTTAAAGACTAATCGTCTGGATGAATCATCAATAGCGGGAAAATGACGCGGATGGTATCTACGGATCAAGAAAAAAAAACGTTTGTTTTCAATTACGCAACCGAGATATGTAACAATCATTCTGTTATTGTAAAACAGAGAAGTGGACGTTAATGAACAGTAGGCAATCACTACACGTGTTTCAATAGACAATCACACCAAACTAACAAGACAGGCGGATCAATTGATTTAATATGTGGGGTTTAACGTCCCGAAACCACTATATGATTATGAGAGACGCCGTAGTGGAGGGCTCCGGAATTTTCACCACCTGGGGTTCTTTAACGTGCGCCCAAATCTGAGCACACGGGCCTACAACATTTCCGCCTCCATCTGAAATGCAGCCGAGACAGGCGGATCAAGATTAACGAGACTGTCAAAATCAATCAGGAATCCCTCACTACGGCGTGTCTCACAAAAATATCATCGTTTTTGCACGTACGACCCCGAAATAATAATTGCCCTTTAACCGCCAATATATTGTGAAACATTCAAATGCAGAGACTGTGTTAATGAGCTCGGTAACTTGTTTCACCTGCTGCATATGGTTCTTTCTTATGGCTCTTTTATAATTATTTCATATGACACCATCTTTTATAAGTACGGCTGATTCTACTGCTACGTCCCCAAGCACACGTAACCCCGTAGTATAGTACACTGCTATATAGGCTCAATTACTTTCTGAATTCATCCTGAAACACAAGTGCTCACCTGTGCCAGACATGCATTTTCAAAGTAGGGGCTATATATATACTCCGGTAGTCGCTGTGTGTATTGTAGCGTGGTGAACTTATTTATTCTTCGCGTTCATGACACACAACGCAAGATTACCCGACGTTGTTTAGTAATAAGACATTAAGTGACCAGTACTAAACACGCAGAAATAATGTGGCAAAATGAACACGGTATTATCAGTTACTACTTTTTCTTCTTAAAGCCGCCTTTAGTGTGTAACTGCTAATATAGTCATCATCATCATCATCAGCCTGACTACGTCCCCATGTTGCGCCAGTTAACCCGGTCCTGTGCTTGCTGTTGCCAATTTATACCCGCAAGGTTCTTAATCTCATCTGCCCACCTAACCTTCTGTCTCCCCCTACCCCGCTTCCGTTCTCTGGGAATCCAGTTGGTGACCCTTAATGACCAGCGGTTATCCTGTCTACGTGCTACATGCCCGGCCCATGTCCATTTCCTCTTCTTTATTGCAGATATGATATCCTTAACTCCCGTTTGTCCCCTAATCCACTCTGCTCTCTTCTTGTCTCTTAAGGTTACACCTACCATTTTTCTTTCCATTGCTCGCTGCGTCGTCCTCAATTTAAGTTGAACCCTCTTTGTGAGTCTCCAGGTTTCTGCTCCGTAGCTAAGTACCGGCAAGATACAGCTGTTATATACCTTCCTCTTGAGGGACAGTGGCAATCTACTTGTCATAATTTGAGAGTGCCTGCCGAATGTGCTCCACCCCATTCTTATTCTTCTAGTTACTTCAATCTCGTGGTTAGGCTCTGCGGTTATTACCTGCCCTAAGTAGACATAGTCTTTTACAACTTCAAGTGCACTATTACCTATCGCAAAGCGCTGCTCCTTTCCGAGGTTGTTGTACATTACTTTCGTTTTCTGCAGATTAATTTTAAGACCCACCTTTCTGCTCTCCTTGTCTAACTCCGTAATCATGAGGTAATATAGTAACTGTTACTAAATGCTTGTTCTAACGCAAAGGTAGTAACTTATCACCCTTGCCGCTACCAACTCCACTTACTACAAGGGTTATAACATATGTGACAAACCATTACTACCCCAAAGTTAGCAAGTACCGCATTTTTCTTTTAAAGTGAACACCCACTGGTTCGACAGAGGGTCTCCTGCAACGTTGACAACACGGTCGACTGCCACGCAGTTCAACTCACGACACAACCACTCGACGCATGAAATCCCGCAACACAATTTCCATAGGGCTTTGTGCGTAATGTGTTCCCGTAATTCGGCTAAAATTAGCGCATGGAGGCCCGCCTCGGCTTCAACAGCATCACCCGGCTTTGCAACGAATTATGCAGCAAGCCCGATAGCATCCCGAATTCATAATCCGCCACCAGCAAATTACGTTAGGCCTTAACGGCATAAGCTCGGCGAAAGTAACCACAGTGTTCGACTTACTGTTTCCCCAAAGATGTTCCAATGCCGGATATTTCACAAGCAGCGGTGAAGAACACCGGGAATCCTTCGCGTAGTTCTGCTGCGCGCATTTTTTTTTTTTTTGCAGCACGCGTAACGTATAATGCAGTGCACGCACGAATCGTTCGCTCAATCGCTTACTATATCATCGTGTCACGACAACATTCATTCAAACTCCTTTAAACCTGTGCCGTCGTCTCATGAAGCGTTCTCGCCATTCGACCACGAAACCTGTGCGGTGCCTGGGCAGCGTCAACTTCGCCACCGGCAACCACGCATATCTTCGAAATCGCAATAACACTTTTTTTTTGCGGAGAGGAGGAGGAGAAGGAAATGGAGCGGCAGATTAGTTCGTTTGCTGCTTCGTCATCTCGACAATACGTCCCTCTCACGAAACAAAAGCCGATGCGGTTTCGCTGTGCGCCCGGAGCCTTGGTGTTTAGCGCGTCATCACTATCATAATCATCGCCTTATCGTATATGTAGTACACTCGTCTGTAAAATAAGTCGGGACGCGCGATCGACGACCGCAATCCGATAAAACCATAGAGTTTCTCAAGATTAACCAGGGGGCACTCTGGCGCTGCGATCGTTCAGCGACCATGGGAATGATGGGTAGTACACACATTTGCCTAGTCTTCGTACTTGCGGGTGGCGAATCGTACTTGCGGCTTCGTTTATAGCTGTGTTTCGATTTTGTTTTGAAAGAAAAATTCAATCCTTTTCAACTTCGTAAACCAATTTTGAAAGGTAATTTGAAAAAAAATAGGGCGGTGAAGCGCAATCACTGAACATTTGCTGAGTTTTGTTTCGTGAAAAAACAGCTCCAAGCCACACGAACACACACGGAGCCAGAAGCAGGCCGTAAGTACGAAAATTAGACAAGTGTGTGTACTACCCATCATTCCCATGCTCGTTGAAGTGCCCTGCGTTGCAGCTCCCATAGACACTAGCGCCAGAGTTCCCTCTAGTTAGTATTGTGGGAAACTCTATGGATAAAACTGATTCGCCGCGCCATCTTACGTGGTGAGTGCGCATGCGCGTCTTTTCATTTTCGCATCCACATCTTTTTACTCGCTAGCGGCGGACTACCACGACCTCCGAGATGGCGAACCACGCCGCGCGCCCGCAATCTCGGAGGCCACGGAACTACGTGATTACAACTACGTGAGCTACGTGATTACAGCGTTTTGTGCTAGGCGTCGCTATCTTTCTTCAATCCGTGGTGCGCTGAAATCGACGGAGGCACGGGTGGCAGTTAACTGTATGCGGCTCGCTTCACATACAACGCAGAGCAGTGTTTAACGCGCTATAGCGTTAAAAGCCGCTTTCGCAGAAATTCCGGTGTCTGCGTTAGCGTCGTTGGTTTAAGGGCGCGAAAAATGAGCGTTGTCCGCGAGCGAGAACACGGGGTAAATATAATTAAATAACAATTAAAGAACGTCGGTCCGCGTGGGGATCGAAACAAGGCGTTCTGCGTGTCGTGAAGGTTTTCAATGTTACGCGGACAAGCATTCTTTTCCTCAGGACACGTGCAAAGAAGACAAGGGACGATGTGTGCGGCACCGGTTCGCCACTGAGGCAAGAAATGATATCTCTTTAATCAGGAAATAGCAAGCCGCGTACAGTTCCCCCTCACCGTGCCCCCGTCGAATTGAGCGCTTCAAGGATTGAAAGAAATAAGAGTGGCGGTCAAAGTTTCGGGAACCTTCTACACCGTAGTCGAAGGCTCCAGAAACTTTGACTACCTGTTCTACTTCTAAATCGTAGTACTAGCCCAAAAACAACTTTTATTGTTCCTGGACATAGTCAGCATTTCACCAGGACCTGATTGAAAGTGCAAAACTGTATTTGGTGAATGAATCTCAACACAAAAACACAAGGTCCCAGCAGGTTTATCAAGAAAAGTGCTTCGCAGCAAATAAACTCTTTTTTTCTGCATCTCTCACACTGCACGGAATTGCCAACGTTCAGGGGACGTGCTTCAAACCCAGCGACGCTCCTGCATGGGCAGGTTTTTGTTTTGTCTCCCTCTCAGTAACGGGGAAATAAAAGAAACCTGGATTTGTTGTTGGGAACACAACGGCTTCGGTGTGGAAGCCGAGCGTGACTCACACGCACGTACGAATGAAAATGCGCGTGGCCACGAAATCGATGCCTGGAGCCCGGAACCCATAACCAGACTGATAGATTGATTGATTTGAGGGGTTTAACGTTCCAAAACCACCATATGATTATGAGAGACGCCGTAGGGGAGCACTCCGGAAATTTCGACCACCTGGGGTTCTTTAACGTGCACCCAAATCAGAGAACACGGGTCTAAAACATTTCCACCTCCATCGGAAATGCAGCCGCCACAGCCGGGATTTGATCCCGCAACCTGCGGGTCAGCAGCCGAGTACCTTAGCCACTAGACCACCGTGGCGGGGCCCCATAACCAGACTCTAAACTGAGTTCATCGAACAACAAAGAAAAAAACAGGTTTACAATATGCCGTGCAGCATTTCAACTATACGCGCGTGGAATCAACTACATGTTTAGATAAACTTGAGATTTTGCGCGCCAGCACGACGCGATAAGTTTGCCTTCCCGCTATCACTTACACATATGTAAGACCAGAAGGAAAATTTGAAGTTCTGAGACTGATATATCCTAGTACATGTTTATGTGCTTACGCATCCCGAATATTTGCAGATGAGAAATCACAGAGCGCATACTACGAACGTCAATTAAGCTGGCTGGCGCTCAACACAATCGTGTTTGGTTATTGCGTCCCTAAAACACGAAATCATGAGGAACGCTTTTGCGAAAAGTTCCGATAAGTTCGAACGCCTATATGCGTTCGAACTTATCTGATATATGTCAGATATATGTCTGATATATGTCTGATATATGTCAGAGAAGCCTATAGGCTTCTCTGACATATATCAAAATCTAGGCATACGGGTCTCCGGCATTTTGTCTCCACCGATCTGCAGCTGCCACGGCCAGGAGTCGATTCAGCGAGCTTTGGGTCATAATGTAACTGCAGCGCAAACACACACGAACAGGCAAAGAAGGCACCGAAAACCCCGCGCTGAACTCACAAATTAATCTTTTATTCCGAAAAAGACACTCGTAAGAACAACTATCGTAAGCTTCCCGCATGCGCAAACTGACATTCGTGTCATCAGTCGAGTACCACGACCACTTTACCACCGCGGAGAAAAGTATAACCAGCAGCGACGAACGTTTAATGACGTATACTACACGGTACGATTCAGGGCTTAAGTGCTCCTCATTCGCAAAGCTCAACTGGCAAAACTTCAGTGAACAAAAGTCGCGAAAGAAATATAGGAGAAGCCAGTCTCATGCACCTCCTTCTCTTTTTTTTCAAAACGCCTTTTAAAACGTATGAAAACTTTCTTCCAGAAAAAAAAAGGGTGAAAAAAATCAGTGACTTATATGGTGATTAAACGCGAGCGGCTGTTTCGAAGGGCGTGCCCCTAATTTGGAAGTCGCGTCCTTCGCAGTGATTTGCGGCAAAACGCGGCCCACATCGCGTGTCAGATCCAATCTTTCTTCCAGTTTCGAGCCGAGTCAGAGATCACATCGAAAAACTAAGCTCGTTTGCATTCGAGCGCCGTTTCAGCACAACGAGTAACCAGACAGACGTGGTCGGGTGAACTTGCGACATTGACGCAAACCCCGGCCAAAGGGCAAACGATGAATACGGCTTGACAAGAAAATTAATATTTAGCCAGTTCTTTGGAATTTACAGGCGAAAAAAGAAACAGAAAATGTGACTTAGAAATGAGGACGTGAGGGTATACATTATTTTAGGGGCGAAGCTCCTTAGGGCGTGGGCTGTGCGTCCCCTGTATGTAGCCACCTCTAGTTTAGTTCTTGCAGTGTTCACTAGATGCCGGTACCGTCCCCTGTATGTAGCCACCTCTAGTTTAGTTCTTGCAGTGTTCACTAGATGGCGGTACCGTCTCCTGTATGTAGCCACCTCTCGTTTAGTTCTTGTAGTGTTTACTAGATGGTGGTACTTGTAGCTGATGATGAAAAGATGCAAGATGTTATAAACTAGAAAGCGGTACTTGTAGTTGATGAAAGACGCGAGATCTTATAAAATAGGAATGATGTCACATATGGCGCGCGTGATTGGTTGAAGGCAATCGTTCGATTTAGTGCGGCGACGTAGGCTAGGGGGAGCGATGTAATAAAATCGAGTGGGCAAAATGTACAGAGGATTCATGGTTTACCAGGTTTACCTCCGGAGCTTCGCCCACTCATCATCATTCACTTCGTGGATATGGCGGAATTTTTTTTATTTGTTCTTGATTTTACTTCAGACAGACGGATGGACAGACAGACAGACGTACAGATAGATAGATAGATAGATAGATAGATAGATAGATAGATAGATAGATAGATAGATAGATAGATAGATAGATAGATAGATAGATAGATAGATAGATAAGAAGGTTACCTTGGCATATCTCTATTAACTGCCATGGATCTCGTAACCCGATCGCCAAGATGGTGATCGGATTACGAGCCACCAAGAGTTGGAAGCACGGAGCAGTTGGAAGTAAGAAAATATCGATGTAAAAACGCATCCCAGTTATCCTGGAGACTTTTTTTTTAGTCGCACACTCACTGCGATGGTAGGCTAGCGGTGAATTAAAATTTAAAAAAAAAGTTCGCCATGTTTCCAGGCAGTAATTTTTCTTTCCCACATCTAACACGTGCAACGTCCGGCGGCGCCGTTAGGCGCGTCGACAAGCACGCAACGTCAGTTCGCGAGATTCGTGAACTTGGTTTACAGAAAGCACGGTCGGCTTCTGTAACCTGGTTTTATTATTTTCTGTAACGTGAAAGTCTGGCAAGCTTGCGAAAAAAAAAATTGTTAGGTTTGCGTGCAGACAATCACGTCTAATGTACCAAGCCTTACCTATACGTCCACACCTGCCTTCTTTCTCTTTCCATCAGACATTTGAATAAATTAGTCTGACAAATAAAGAAAACACGTCACAAAAAAATAAATTAAAGCGTGAATTACAACACACGAGCGTAGTGACAAAACGACGCAGTGACTAGTTCGTGGCGTGCTTCTAGCGTTAAGACTTCGCAATTGGATTCCCGACACGACGGTCGAATGGCGTGTCAGGCTTTCGTGCCTTTCCCATACCTTCGCTTACTCCAGGAAAAAAAAAAGGAGCAAGTTTTCTATCGTTCCAGTCACCCTCCTATCATTTCGGTTCTGTGTGCGAACAACTGCGCTTCGGCGCGCACAGTATTACAGAGACAACATAAGATAAGCGGCATGTCTTCCCAGGGAAGGTGCGATAAGATATTTTAATTTTTTTTACGACTCGAATTCAGGCGTACTTTCTCATGCACAGTTTAGCAACAGCCTCGGGATTCCACCTATTATAACCATAAGACCCTGACAACGCAACGATTCCTTCGAATTTGGAATTCCTTCCATATGCTCAAGTCATGGTCAGTACGATGCCTCTGAATCGACTGTAGTCATCACCATACTAAGATGTCACGAGTCATGCGCGATAAGGAACTTGATCAAGCGAGAGGAATCCTTACGTCGTGAGGGCGCTGCTGCAATACCGTACAATTGGATCACGAAAGGTTTGACCAAGAGAATTGCCCAAGTCTTGTTCACCGTTACAGCGCGTGTCGATCGAGAGTAAGCGAAACGACCGCCACGTATATTCAAAACGTGTCCAGTTTTCAGCTACGGGTCGGGCATAATCAATATGTAGATGGCAACATGCCGTTGTTCCTGAAGACTTAAACTTAGAATCTCTTGTGCCTTCGCCTAAGACGTCTCGAAGATGAGAGCCGCCTTCTTTTCGTTTGCAGCAGACGCATTATTCCTCGGTGGTCGAAGCAAATTGAGCCCCCCGGCTACGCCACTGGCTACGCCACTGATTCATTGTATTCTCCCTATACTAAAGTGTGCAACTGAAAGTTGGAGGTAAACCATGAAATTCTGGAACGTTGCTAAAAACCGCAAAGCGAGCGATAAAATGGGGGAGGGGGGGGGCGGTAGACAGTAAGGTTACGCCTTACTGGAATCGGTGTGCTTTACAGAGCAAAAGAGGACAGACGCACTTCTTAACGACCTTAACAGGAAAAAAATGATGCACATGACATGTAAAGCGAAGAAACCATTATTGTATGTGGTATATTAGTTACAGAATGGACGTGTGGTAGGGAATGAAAACTTAGTACAAGGCGGCAGAATTGGCGCTTTTATCATAGGTGGGCGTACGGGGAGGAGGGTAAGGTCTGCCCTATTCACCTTTTCATAAACGCTTCCCTGGGCGCCGCCATAGCCCTCCTTGGGCTGTGCATATTGGCGCGTCCCCTCGAAAATGCACTGACAACGCTGCGCCCTTAGCCTTTGTACTCCCGCGCACAGCCCATCACGGCGGTGTTTTTTTTTCCCTTCCTGTGAAAAGGTGTATACATTGACCAAACGGGAACAGGGGGGGGGGGGGGCGGTTGCGACGAACCTCCACTTCCCCTCCCCCTGAAGAGGATCTCTGCGCACGCTTGTGGGTGTGATGTAAGTGATGTAATCATGAATACTGTAGGGAGAGAACAGAATGAGCTGTTAGGTAAGAGTGACGGTTGAGGCCGTCGGAACAGACCTGCCTTACGAAGTGTCCATAAATAGGCGGAGGCCAACGGTAATTAGAATTATCATTAAATATTTCTTTTTTTTCACTCGCAGATTCGAAGTTTCCTCCGAGGCATCCAACGTGTCTCAACCAACTAAAAACCCCCTCCGGAACCAGTGCGACGACCGGGACAAACCCGCGACGCGACAGTCGCGCGAAGGGCAACCTGGGCGCGACGATGCTGGCGCAGTTAAAGGAGCTCCTGTACAGGTCCCACGTTCCGGGCATGAAGGTGGTCATGGGTCCGTTTGTTCCCGCCGGTCGACGAGCCCGTTGGGTGCTCGTGCTCGCGGTTTTCACGGCGCTGACGTGCTGGGACATCGCCAGGTACGTTGGTCCAATTAAATAGAGAGTTTTAGTACTGCGTACACTGCGTACGTGGCGACGTTGCGTACGCAAGGACGCCACGTTCTGCGTAGTGCGCATGCGCAGACCGCAACGCGCACGCATCGCGTTACGTACGCAGCCGCTACGTACGCACGCATGAGATGCGTGTGTGCGTACGTATGAGCTGATCGCGCCGCTCTCGAACAAGTTCGCGACAGCGCGAGACTTCGCTTTGCAAAATGGCGGCATTTAAGGCAAGCACCGACCGGCTCTGTGGCTTAAAATATGGCCATAATCTGGCTATAACACTCGGATTGGCTCGCATTGGCTGTCAACAACACGTGCTTCTATTTTGATATACCAGATGGCGCAACACGCTTCACGCTCGTTACGTACGCGGATACTAAGGCGTACTAAAAGCCGATTAGTGGCAAACGACGCCACGTAACGCAAGGCGCTTGCGTGATGCGTACGTAACACCATTCCGCAGTACTAAAACTCTCTAAATGTTCCTCGCGGTGTCTTTTTCGTAGAAATGTTGTTCGGGACTCACGGCACGGATGAAAACGGGGCAATTTACAGCCGAGTATAACCCACATATACATCCCTGTTTTGATCATACTCAGATAAGGTCATATTGGCACAATTTCGAACCCAACGCGCAGATCAGAGCCAGCATTGTTTTTAGGGACTACATTCGCTGCGACATGACTTGCTTATCGCGAGAAATCGCGCATACTAGTCGTTATACTAAAGAAATTTGATGTCGTGTTTGAATCCTTGAGTACTTCTTATCTGGTGTGTGTGTGAGTGAGAATTTATTAGAAGGCAGAGAGGACAACCTGAGCTAGTTCGCTCTAGCCTGCTACTCTACACAGGGGATAAAAGAAGGGGGAAGGAAAGAGGGATGAAGGGTGGTGATGGGGAGAAGAAGAGGTGGTGCGTACAGTAGCCACTTAGCATAGTACCCTACTGTCCCTCATCTGGGACTCTCAGAGCACGCATTTATCAAAATGCAATCGTGTTATTTAAACCATCACTAACTTCTGTCTTCATCCTCACTGCGCATATAATCATCCCTTGTATATCTTCCTCCCCTATCAGCAGCTGCAAGGCTTCACTTTAATTTGTCGTGGTATAGCTCTAGCTCGCATAGAATAAGGTAGTTTCCCATAAGCGTCCGAGATGCGTAAAAATGCTTTCAGTTCACTCCTTTGCATAAAACTCAATCTCATTCTCACTTCAGTTATCTCCTTATTATTCCCATTTGAATTTTACAGTTATGAATTTATCTTCTTAATTACTTAGTTACTTTCCGATGAATACTAAATAATCCTAAATTCTTTCAATTCACTATGCAGTATTAATAATTACTTTTAGTTCACCCTCCATTGCTTTCCCGAGCTTTAACTGAGGTTTGGTGTCTCGCATGACGTTATATCGCATTCTTGTTACCACTGGTATGTCCGACGCTTACGTTCACTTTTTCCATTTGATGAACACCTTTTCCGTTTATCAAATAATAATGAAAAGAAAACTCTATATAGGATGCTATATTTGCCGAAAGGAAGCCAGTAATCTTTTAAGGCGCAAGCTATCGAGATCCAGACAAGGCAAGATGGCAAAACGAGGACAAAAACAGTATGTCCGCTGCCTAAACCCGCAGTTCACGATACATTCGCGCAGACGACGTGAAAGTCTGCTTCCGATTTTACCGCTTTTTCATTCTTTCGCGATTAACCATTCCCCGTTATCACTTCGTCCTCCTAATCCTATATGCTGTCATTGGTTTTGTCATCGATGACAACATACGCGGCACAGCCACATATGCATCGCACGCCCACTTTGTAACGGACGCTCAGAAATGATAACACACTAGTCGCATACTCGAGGGAAGAAAAATCCACTTCTCGAGCTGCTCCATTACGTGGACACCAGGCCATGAAACTGTGACAGGGAATCAGTGTGCCGACGCCATTGCCCGAGAATACGCCGACCGGGGGGCGCACAACGACGAAGAACCAGCAACAGACACTATAGAGCAATTTTAGAACACCAGAGAGCCCTGAGGAAGATATACCCCCCTCCCCACAATGACCTCAGAACTTCAGAAGAGAGCAGTCGGTTGCCTGGAGACAGCTGCAGGCTAATACGTACCTAAATCTCAGTCTTCTGAGTAAAATCTATCCGGAAATATACGCCAACAAATGCCCGCTATGCAGAGAACACCCCGCACTATACCACGTGACATGGGCCTGCCTACACACACAGGTAGTGCCAAGACACTGTATACCAACACCGGAGCAGTGGGAGGTTGCGCTGTCCTGCTCTAAGCCTGAACAACAGCTCAAGCTGATCGACAGGGCTTGCAAGATGGCAAAGGCCACAGGGACCCTGGACTGAGGGCTCCACCTTCACCGGAAAAAAAAATAGTTGTATTAAAGTTTTGCATTCATTCGCACCCTCAGGCTACATAAAAATTGTAGAATGGGATGAAATGGGGGCTTTTTCAACGCGACCCAGCCTCTCGTGTGTACGGTGCCTCTTGAGAAGTGCTGCGCTAACGGCGCGTTCTATAGGACATTTTTTTGGACTTCGCAGCAGAGCGTCTGGGCACATGTTACACGTCGCGTTCTTTTCTCGTGCGTGCCCTGCAGGACCGTGTCCGAGTACCTGGAGCGACACGTCGCAATGGACATCGAACTGTCCGAGGTCGAGGACGAAATGCCGCTGCCCGCCATCACCGTCTGCAACTTGAACCCGGTGCGGAAGTCTGTACTCTGCGACCCCAACTACGAGGCTCTGAACGCTCAGAAGGGCGCTGCGTATTGGAGGGAGCGGCTCTGCAACGGAAGAGCGATAGAGAACGTCTGGGTACGCAGGTTTTTGTTTAGTCACCTCGATGATTTTGGCTCATACCCGCAAGGAGGATCGGCCACACTGTACCTTATAACGTAAATTTGTACACAATGCTTGTTAAAAGAGAGAGAGCAATCAGATCAGAACAAGATCAATAATAACGTACCTTTAAAAAAAGAAAGTGCAAAGGGAGGAAGAATTCAATTAACCCGGTTGTCATAACGCTGTGATTGCCATAGAGATGCATGCACACGGTCCTCCACTATAGAGTATGTGTGGGAAGAGGGGCGGTACGGGGGGACCAAATGCATGTTGCTTACTACTGCGTGGAGTAAGCCGCATTACAGTGAAAGCTGTTATGAAATCACAACAAGTGTCACGTGTGCTGTAGTTATTCGCCGCCACCGCCGGTGTCCGTATCCACCATCGCACAAAATAAGAAAAGCTAACTAAAGAGAAACACTAAGGACACGATAAGATTCGAGCCAGGGTCCCCTACGTACCACTGCAGCCCAGTATTCTACTACAGAGCCACGCCGTTGTTCGAAACTCCGTGGCAAAATGGTTTTAAGGCATGCTTGATGTCAGGAAAGGAATCGTGGTATAATCTGCGTAATAAAGAATTTCAGAACAACAAAGGACCAAGCAGGCTTCGCACACAGCGACTTGCGTAACAAGTGTGTCGTCGAATGCCCCGACCCTAGTTCTTGTTGACCTAAAAGCTTCAGGTATAATTCTTAATCGTCGTCAGCCACAGTATAAAAAATTTGCCCCAAGTTTTTTTTTTTTGCAAGAGCGGGTACCACGCATCTCTGATGAAGAATGACGAAAATCTCCATAGCGAATCCTTACTATACACATATTTGATTATAGATCATGGCGTAGTGGGTTCCCTACATGTGTGCTTGTAGCAGTTACCCAAGTATTGTTCGCAAAAACGTTCGGAAAAACCGCTCTTGCAGCTTTCGCTGTGACGTGCTGCGCGTTCCACGCAGGCCATGCGTTTTTTTTTTACGCAAAAGTGGTTTATGCCGAGGTCCGCCACGGTTCTGCTGACGTACTTCCGTCACGGAAGTGACGTTGAAAAATTATATATAGTAAGAAATTGCACAGAAAAAAAACAGAAGGCAAACATTCGTCGCGCGGAGTCGAATCACCAATCTCTCGATTCCCAGCGAGTGGCGCTAAACACACACGACACGGAGCATGCGTTGTCGGGAATGATAACGGCAAGCTTTTTATATGCACCATACACCACCTTTTGGCAGTCATTAGAGCTTCGAAACTTAAGCGCGTTTTCGTTATCATTGGCGAGATGGCGCGACGCATACTCACGTTGGGCGACGCTTCCACGTTGCGTCGACTCTCCTGCGCGGGCACTTACCAGACTGGATTGATTTGTGGGGTTTATAACGTCCCAAACCTACCATATTTATTATGAGAGACGACGTAGTGGAGGGCTCTGGAAATTTCGGCCACCTGGGGTTCTTTAACGTGCACCCAAATCTGAGTACACGGGCCTACAACATTGAAGCCGCCACAGCCGGGTTTGATCCCGCGACCTGCGAGTCAGGAGCCGAGTACCTTAGGGCCGTTGCACGCGCTTCCCGCACAGCCGCAACGCACGTGCCGGGACCCTTGCCGCACGTAAGCGGGGGTCAAATGAGCCAATTGGCGACGCTCTTTCACCCTCTGCTTGGGTGCGGCAGGTGTGCCGGCACGTGCGTTGCGGCTGTGCGGGAAGCGCGTGCAACGGCCCTTAGCCACTCGACCACCGTGTCGGGGCGGCACTTACCAGACTTATAGTTTGGGAGAGGACGAAGGCCATTTTTTCACGCTGCCGCGGACGCGTTTAAGGAAGGAGCGCGCTGCTGACACACGACAAAGAAAGAATTGTGACAGTTGTTCGCGCTTGTCCTGTGTATATGTGTTCGCTCGTGTTGTGCGTCTTTCTTTCTGCTTGAACAGCGCGCCTTGAGTGTCGAGCTGCGACAGTTGTTAGTCCGCGCTCGTCTTGTGTATTATCATTTCGTGCGTGCTTTCTGACTGAGGCGTGCACTGGAAGTTTCAAGCTGCTCATTTTTCTTAATGTGACTTTGAAATTTCTTACTGTTACTGAAACATTGCACAATAAACGCTCAACTGCCTCCGTAAAGACACGTTTCACATTGGTTTTATAACGATTCCTACATAGGGAGATCAGCCACGTTTTTCCCGCTTAATTGCGCAATTAGACGTCTTTTTATTAACCAGCATTTGAAACAGCGAAGCAATTCAGAAATTCTGCGCCGAAAGATGAAGATCAGTTCGCAAAACATGCGACCAGACATTTTCTAACTTTGTATCTGCTGTATCTGTATACGCAGTCACACAGCGGCTATCGCTTGTGTTGCTGCTATAGCAAAACGTACGCCATCGCACATCTACCGCCACCACTGCTCTGGCAAGGCAGCAGACCCGGACAAGTACTATGGTAGTTTGCAAGCAGACCATTAGAGAGCACTGCAATCACGTCGCACACAGGTGCGCAAGCGGAAATGTCAGGTGGTATATAGTATTTTGGGCACCTGCAGTAAGCAAGAAGATCATTGATAGTGAGACGGAGGTACATACTGACGCTAGTAACACTCGGCTCGGTGCAGTGCTCGTTCAGCGCCAAGACGACATTGAAAGAGTGATAGCCTACGCCAACCGCTCTCTATCCCGCAACCCCACCAGTTTGTCACAACGAATCACAAGTACTGGGGGGTTTATTAAACCACCAAGTAGCTAGTTCTATGCGTCAGTCGTGGCTGGCTCTCGAGCAGAAAAGAAGCACGCGATCTTCTTTTTTCCTCCAGATTGAGAGCCGCTCTTGCCGTCGGCCCACTATACGTGCGGGTGGTAATAGTATGCAAGGTAGACAGATAAGCCATAACAGATATACCATTAAAACTGTCTAATCAGACGGTCTGCGAGCCGACCTGCAGCAATAACACTGTATTTCCCCCCCGTCTCGTTACTTTAGAGGGAAGTTAAATATACCTGATTATGTAATTAGGAAGAAAACAAGACATAGACTTACTCATTGCAATATATAGTTGTCAATACGCATTTCGTCCCATCCTCACAGAGTGCGTTGGCATATATTTTTAAAAACTCTGACTAGATATAACTGGGGCACCCTGTATATGGACACACAACGCACGTGCGAACTTACATAAAAGGTGGATCGATCGGGTAACCCCTTCCCTGCCTCGTGCACGGCTACCACGGCGAATATTCTCTCACTGCGCCCTATGGCTCAGTATTTTCAAAGTGTAAACATCTTAAGGCTTGATTCAGCGCTGTAAACAAATTACATTCTGGAGTTTTATTGTCAGAAGCACCACATGACATTTAAGTACGCAATAGGACCGCGTACTAATTCCAACCAAGCCGAATTTCCTTAACGCACACGGAAATTCTAGAAAGCATGTGTTTTTTTTTGCATTTCGACGCCATAATATTAAGCACGAAATCCATGGTCCCGATTCATGGACTCCGTGGACTCCATGAAGCACGACATCCATGGACCCAACAGAACGCGACACCTTATACCAGCTGGCTAATAAATTACCTATCAATACGGATTATGTCAGCGAACACTCCAATAGTCTTAAAAAAAACAGTAAGTCGATGAAGCGCGATAAAAAATAAAAGCTGCGCGCGTGTCTGACGCTAAGTTTGCGTATCTTTCTACTCGTTCAGAGAAAAGCCACATGCTTTCCCCGAAAATTGACTTCATCGTGGCTGTGATAAACGCAAGCAGTTGGAACTTTACCAACTGGAATCGCAGGGTTCCCGTGCTATACGCGCTTGCTCAGGTTTCACAGAAGCGTTTCGTCTGTTTAACCGCAGATGAAGCGAGGAGGTGCTGAAGGAGGTGGAGAACTTCACGCAGTGGGTGATGCGAATTCAGCGGAAGGACGTTGCGCTGGCCAAACGCATGGGACACCAGCGCAAGCGCTTGTTCCTCGAGTGCACCTTGGGGAACCTCAACTGCCGGAATGACAGGTGCGCCGTTCGCTGACTCGCCAATACCGAAGTCCGCACCGACACAGAGCGTGTATACAAAGAGACAGGCATCCCATCAAAAAAAAAAAAAAGTGGCCGTAGCGTTGCAAACTGAGAACGGTAACCGCGTTTATTTCGACAGTTCCGGCCAGGGTCTGGCCGGAACTCTCGAAATGAACACTTCCCTTGTTACTGTTCTCACGAAGGAGCGAAAGTCGCAGGATCCGAACCTGCGACTTTCGAATGGCGTGTTCGATGCTCTGCCCACGGCAAGTTATCTTTTCACCCTCTCTTTTTCATATTTGCATTAAAATTTGGTCTAATATGCTCCCCTATACTTTCCTTGGCATTATTGTCTGTTAGATCTGAATAATATTGTGTAAAAACACGGAAAAACGAGCCCTTAGGTATGCACTTCTTTCCTTTTATATATATATATATATATATATATATATATATATATATATATATATATATATATATATATATATATATATATATACGAGTGTTTTAAAAAATGTGTCCAATACCTTTTAAAATAAGGAAAATGAGGCATTCGCTCGATGTCATCGCAGTTCCTTTTTCTGTAGCAGCAGGAATCCTAGTGGTTGAAGACATCATTCGAAACAGTAATTAAGAAAAATAAATTAGTGAACCCGTTACCCCACTCGCCTCGTGTGCATTGTCTATGGCTGTCACGTAGTTCAATTCCGTCTCGAATCCCGATTTTTCAATACTTATTTCTTCGTTTTCTCATTACACACTGCATGCTGCCAGCCTCTCAGAAGGCCCTCTCCGACGTTAATTAATAATTCTGTCGATCACTTCATTGTCCTGCCTCGTTCTCAGTCTCCTGTTCGCAGTCCCTTACGGACGTTACGGCACCTGCTACTGTTTCAACTTCCTGCACGGGTTTTCCATCGCCCAGGGAGACACACGCGACATCTACAGAGGTAAGTACGACAGAAGAAAAAAAGATTGCCCCCACCTCCCCGAAAGGAATCATGAGGAGATGCGAATGCATATCTTGCGCCCAGAGTGCACGGCGTAGTAATTTTAATAGCGTAAATAGCGACGAGACGAGGATTCGTACTATAACCATTTATTTATACATTCATCAGCCCGCTAACGGTCGTGAGGCGCGCTTTTCTATATTTATATATACGTACGAGAGAGTAGAGTGGGGCGCAGAAAGGAGAGAGAGAGCGAACGGCGTGAGGAGCGGCGTAGCACTGCACCTTCCCTCTCCCACACTGCCTCCACACGCGCGGGAGCTCCGCCGAGCTCCATCGATGCGAGCGCCCTCACACGCCAGAGCGCGCTCCTCTTCATCCCTTACTCTCCGCTACTCCGCCCGCACCACATACCCCGGTTGCCAGGGGGAGAATAAGCGCCCGCGCCCGCATCTGTTGCTATGGGAGAGGGAGTATGAGCGAAGAGATAACGCCTGTCGGCGCGCGGACACGGCCGGACGCCTGACATAGCCTAAGAAATGTTTTAAAAATCTCGGACACCGCGACTGAAACCAGGCGGCTCTTCTTGCTTAGGATACTTGAACGCAGAAGTTTTAGCCTCCGTTTTTCTGTCATTTCCACGATTCAGCCACCCGGCTAGAGTTTAAGCATGCGCTGAACGCCCAGCCACGTTGTACAGGTGGCTACGTTCATACTTGCGAACACTGTCGATCAAGAAGCGAGCATTACGCATATCTGATTCGCAACATCAGTACGCAGGTATTAGGTGGCGTGTTCCTTTATTAGAAAACACATAGATAGGCAATTCTAAAGACGCTGCTCTGAAAGCGCGAAGCTACGCACGAAAACGCCTTCTACCGACAATATGATGCTGTTACCTGGCAGGACAGAAAAAGAGCAAGAACAGGATGACGGGTGGCCACGGATGTCTTTTGACGACATTGGCAGCGAAAAACGCAGATACGCGGCCAATATTTTTCTGTTTGTTTCTTCCTTACGTATGTTTTTGTCTTCTTTTCCCACATTTATTTCGGACGTTTTCATTCTTCGATGGTTTGATGGCAGCAAATTTTGCCAGCTACACAAAGTGTTTAAGCGCTGAGCGGCAGCATGGGCGATTGAGATGGAGGGGGGGGGGGGGCACGTGTACTTTTTCACACATCGCTAGGTTTTGCTTTAGACACGTCTAACACTGCTCGAACGATGCCTAAAAAAGATTCCCGTCAGTGAACCCCGAGGAGTGGCTCTGGCTGGTGAAAAAAATTGCAGCATATCCACGGAGTGAATGATGGAGAGTGAGGCGAAGCATCCGTCCGTCCATTCGTTCTTGCGTCCATCCGTCTATGGGTGCGTCTGTGTGGCCGCACGTCCATCTGTGCGTTCGTCCCTGCGTTAGTCCATGCATCCGCTCCTGCTTTCGTCCATGCATCCGACCCCGCGTCCGTTCATGCGTCCGTCCATGCATCTGTTTGTGTGTCCGTTCGATCACCTATTCAACACTCCAAGTACCATCTATCTCGCATCTTTTCATCATATATTCCTCCTATAGAAGCACCGCCATCCAGCGGACATTCCAAGGACTGAACGAGAGGAGGCGCAAGCACACTTTCTTACGGCTTGCGCTTCATGTCTTCCCACTTTTTACCACCTTGAGTTCATGGTATATACTAGTTCACTGTATTCATGGCACTGCGGTACAACGCTCAGCAAACTTTTCTAAAACCAAGGAGGTTACGCCCAGCGAGTATAACGTAGCAACCCTTTCTTGTCAGATGGTGCTCAATGTACATGCCAATGGCTGCTTAGGGTTAATGAGAGACAGGAGAATTCGGCTTTTAGTTAACGCGCACTCTACGAATTTTTTATTGTTCTACAATGCACAGAAGAAATCTCCCACCGGCACCACCTTGGAGGTCAAAATGTAAGACTGGTTACGCACTACTGCTACGACTACGAGGGACGAACGGGTGCCGCTATAAGAAGCTTCGCCCCTAAAAGGCTAGGGCGTCGGCTGCAAGTCATGGCTACCTAGAATAAGGAAGTCACCCACCTCTGAGGAAATACTAATAATATCTGGTGTTTCACGTCACAAAACCAAATATGGTGACGAGACCCCTTAGTTGAGGGCTCCAGACATTTCGACCATCTGGCATTATTTAACGCGTATTGACATCGCACAGTTAGCGGGTCTCTACAATTCCGCCTCCGTCGAAATGCGACCGGCGCGACCGGGATCGAACCCACGACCTTTGCGTCAGCAGCCAAGCATTGTAGCCACTGTTCCACCGAGGAGGACTCTGGGAGAAGAGAGCATGTGCCTAGTCGCAGAATAAAGATTATTTTTCCTTGTCAAGACAGCTTAAATACTTCGCTTCGAAAGTACACGTGCATGCGTATTTTAGCGTGTGCGCTGACGCACAAGGCAATGGCACAGGTACTATTTCGCCCTACTGCACGTTGTACTGCGAACTGTTGATCCTGTCGTACGCTGCCCACCTGCTTTACGGCATCTGAAGTTTGAATTCGCAGGTAGGATACGTATTCCGGGGGACTACAACCGCAACGGAGTACACATTCCCCCGGAATACGTATCCTATCTGCGAATTCAAACTTCATATGCCGCTAACCTCCCTGTCCTTCCCCATTCATTCTTCCTCCTCCTTGAATTCTTCACATGCGGAACATCTCTTGCTCGCGGGTATGTCCGGCGTCCGCATTCGCACTACGCTGGCGCGACTCTCCTCTTTCCCTCTCTTTAACAGCGACGCGTTACTCTCTCCACTTCTCCCCTACCACCTGCTTGCGCTCGCTCCTCCATTGCGCAAGGCACTGCGCCGTGCTCCCGACCAGGCTGCAGAAATTAGGTGCCTTTTTCCTCTTCTGACCACTACCTTCAGCACCACCATTGCGCATGCGCGTCCCCTCCCTCTCCTCTTCTGCCTCGCAACGCCGACGCAGGGCGCGTCTGCTAACCTGCGCTCGCTTCCCCCTCTCTTCTAGGCATGGAGGAAAGAAAAATATGCTTCTAGGCATTCCTCCAGGCCCTGCGCCGTGCTCTTTACGGGACTACAGTGTTCTAGAAGGAGTTCTAGTACACTATAACCAGGTTGCAGAAATCAGGCGCCTTCTTCTTCCAACTCCCACCATCATTATCCCCACCGGCGTCTCGCCAAGCTGACATAGGCAGCATCTGCAACGAGTTTTCTTGATTGAAATAACCGGCTGCTCGCCGCACCACCCCGTGGTCCTCTTCTGGGAGATGGTGTAACTTTTTCGCCACACAAGAGCAGATGTTAAAAAGCCGCGAAAGAGACATGTAAGGGACGAGAAACTTCGTGCCGGACGTAACCCAGTGCCTGATTTCGCTCTTGGGAATCAGGTCTCCGCATGATACTGGACACCGAAATCGAAGAATACCTGCCTCTGTCGGCGGAGGTCGGCTTCAAGGTCATGATACACGAACCGGGAGTGGAGGCGGACTACAACCGCAACGGCGTACACATTCCCCCGGAATTCGTATCCTACCTGCGACTTGAAAAGGTGAGTGAACCCTGTGATTATTCACCGTGGAGTGACTGCATTATGTAGCATCAATGACCTTACGCTCATAATCACCAGCGTTACGTTCTTGAAAGCGTATTCCATCACGTTGCCAGCACATGCGAGCCTAATTTGGAAGAAGACAAGCGTGAGGGCACGATTGTCGTTCTATTAAATTTTGGAGGGTAAGGGTACACGAAAGCAAATAACAATTTATGTCAGAGTGAAAGTTGAATGCGTGGCAACGTATAAAACGGCAATATTCGCCTCTCCTTATTCATCACTCACTCGCAAACTAACCGAAGTTCGCACTCCCCATGGCCCTTCTCGGCCTTCGTTCGACGGTTTCGTTTTTAAAGTTCATACGACCCGTCGCGATGAGAAAAAGTATTCGGAACATCCAAATTTTGGCCCAATGAACATAGTGAAACTTGGCTGGAAAATTTCACGAATTCGTGCCAACCGGTTTCGCATCATTAGGATTCTCGAGTACGTTTCAATGAACGTCTCCTAAATTCGTAATAAAATGCAATGGGTCCGCAAAAAGCCTGGATCAAATGGGGTTGCATTTGCGCCAAAGCGGCCAGATCACGCTTCAAAACTTCGATTTCAGGGAGATCTTCCTGACAACCGTACAAACGTAAGAACTGGTCGAAATCCGGGAGTCTACCGGATTTCGGCAGGTATGTTGAACAGACAGAACACACCGAAATTTTTGCGCCGAAGTATCGCAAGATTATCGTCTTTGAAAAGCTACTTTCAACTACGGCAGCTGGACGCCGGCGATGTTTAATTTGTGTTCTGTTGTCATTTCTTGAAGTTTCCACTTCAAGTGTATTTCTATTTAAGTTCGGTTTCTTCAAGTTACAAATTACTGTACGGGAGTGGGGGGGATCCATAGTTTTCTGGCCACGATCCTATAGCAATACACGGCATAGTAGCCGAAATCACTCCCTGCCGAAATCACCAAGCTATGATTGCGAGATGTGTAAATAAATAAATCAATAACTAATATAACAAAGTAAGAGTAGCTGTAACAAGCTAATGAAAGGCGCGCGAAAGTCACGTAGATCCCAGGGAGTGCACACTTAGCAGAGTTCAGGCTTCACCGGCAGCAAACCATTATGCGAGGGGTGCGAGGTGTCCGCTGAAACGTCACTACCCGAGCCCGCAGGTCACGTGGTCTCGTTTTACCCAATCAATTGTAAGCGCGCGTACTTTAAATCTGGCGGCGGATTTACGACCACACGTGACTTCGAATAGCCAATTACACGCACTCTCGCGCGCTTACAGCTTCGCTGTCAAATAGCCTTCACGGCGTAGAAATGACTGCAGTTTTATTTTGTGATTTTGCAGATGACGCTACAGAGGCTGGAACCTCCGTACCCGGAGCCCTGCCGGCATGATTGGCCGCCGGGGTACAAGGAGATACTGTTCACTCAGACCAGATACACGCGAGAGGTGACACCAGAAAATTCGTTATTTTGCATTCAGTGGGGATAACGGTGATGGAAATTGAGCTTCCCTGGCAAATTCCGACGGCAACTGGGATTTTTCCAATTCTGGATCAGTCATTTCTAGCATCGATCACCGATCCACATTTAGCATATAAATAAATCTGCGAATCATTACGTTTAAGTTTTAAATGCGAAGCATTTTTTTGCTCACTGCAAGCACTTTTGGTATCTATCTATCTATCTATCTATCTATCTATCTATCTATCTATCTATCTATCTATCTATCTATCTATCTATCTGCCCTGGCCTGCCAGTCAGTCAGTCAGTCAGTCAGTCAGTCTGTCTGTCTGTCTGCATTGCCTTGCCCTGCCTTGCCTGCCTGTCTGTCTGTCTGCCTGCATTGCCTTGCCTTACCCTGCCTGTGTCTGCATTGCCTTGCACTGCCCTGCCCTGCCTTGCCCTGCCTGCCTGCCTGTCTTGCCCTGCGCTGCCCTGCCTGTCTGTCTGTCTGTCTGTCTGCATTGCCTTGCCTTGCCCTGCCTGCCCTGCCTTGCCTGCCTGCTTGTCTTGCCCTGCCTTACCTGCCTGCCTGTCTGTCTGCATTGCCTTGCCTTGCCCTGCCTGCCTGCCTGCCTGCCTGTCTGTCTGTCTGTCTTGCCCTGCCCGCCTGCCTGCCTGCCTGTCTGTCTGCATTGCCTTGCCCTGCCTTGCCTTGCCTGCCTGCCTGCCTGCCTGCCTGTCTGTCTGCATTGCCTTGCCTTGCCTGCCTGCCTACGACTGGGTGCTCTCGTGATCACCGCCTTAACTTGGTGTGAACCAAAAATAGTATGGGAGGATAAGATGTTTTGACAAGTATTACTCGCTGGCCATTACATGAATAATGTCATGATCCATTACATAGTTTCCTAATGTCATCAATCACTTCACATCAAACAGTGGCACATACCCTCGGGCAGGTACGTGCCACTGGTATGCGGGTATGTGCCACCGGCGGAATACACATGGGTAATTTTAATGCTTAAGCATTAAGAAAAAAAACTGACATCGGCAGCATAGACTCTAGGAATGCATGAAATAAATGTCAGGGTTCGGCAGGAATAAAACCCGAGCATACTGCGTGGCAATCAAATATTCTACCACAGAGCTACGCCAGGTCTCGGAACCACTTTTCAAATAGCCCCAATAATGTTCGAGAAACGTCAATTGTGGTTGAAGTGCTGGCTATACAATTTTACCAATATTACATATGTACTCCTACGATACAGCCGTCATGTCGTGCTAACGTCAATTGTAGTTAGGTGCCATTCGCTGAAGTTTATTCATGCAGGTCTACCATCTTCCCAAACAATAGCGCTTCATTTCAGCTTATCGCTTCTGCTGTTGCTAATACTCATGTTCTTGTAGGCATCTTTGCACAGGTGCAAACTGATTATACAAATACCTACAATTGTTCAATACATGTATGTGCGTGCAACGTTTGTACATATATTTACGTCATTTGTTAACGTGTTGTTCAATGAAAAAAATTAAAACACGGTCACCTTCCCTCCGCATGTTTCGCATAACATCGATTCCAAAGGTACGCAGTATCTGCCGAATATTTTTATACCATTAATTGCAACCTACCTCCCACATTGTGGTAGAACAGGTCAAAAGACGGGCAGAACACGCAGGACACAGCGCTGAGTACTAACATTATTTTTCTATGCTGAATTCAAGGTAAAAGCAGCTAAAAGAGGCATGCCATTTAATTTCGTCGCTCAATTCATAATTAATTTGAACAAAATTATTAGCAAAGTTTTTACTGTATTTAGCAAAAAACAGTACAATTTTGAATAATCAGGACCATAGTAATAAAAGTTTTTTTTCCACTTTCCTTGTTCTTCAAGCTATAGAAAAGTTGCACATATGAATAAATAATAAGAAATTCGATGTACCTGTATAGTGTTTGTATGGAGTAGATATCTTGACAGTTACAGAGTGATATTGGAACACGCTAGCCAACAACCAAATATGAACATTACACATTGAAGCAGTTTTCGATGCGGAGCAGCTTTTGCTTGAGGCTGTGTCTGTACCTCGGCGACCGTCCGGTTCCCCATTGCGCATGTGCCGATTCTCCCCCTTCACCTCGCGCGAGCGCGAGGAGGTGGGGTGGAGGAGGTGGCAGAGCACTACCTCCGCTTCCTTTCTCCTCTTCCGTTTATCTCTCTGTCACAGCAGTGCGCTTGTATATAATGCTGCGTGCGCTCGCTCCGTTGCACTATCCTAGCAACGCTGGGTATTCACTCTGAGGCACACGCACGGTAATTCAAACAAATGGGAGGTGGGTAATATGCGGTACACAACATATACACAACTCCACACAGAAATGAAACATACACGTAAACATACAAATGAAAACAACAAATGCAAACACAAGTGAACACCACCACTACTTCGCATTCCCGCATGGTTCGGTTTGTGGGAAATCGTGTATACCTTTTTCCTTGAAGTCGCGGACTGACTTTATAGAACAGATCGACTTGAGCTTCATTTTGTTGCAGACCTCAAGTTCGCGCTAAAGCATGCGCTGCGCTTCAGAATTACAAACCTGCCCGTACAATCAGCATAATGGTGCGGCTGTCGCAAGCAGCGACGCATGCCAGCCACGCCATAGCCAACATGCACGCAATCTCTTTTTGCAGGCACGCCGAACGTTGGTGTAGTAGATGACGCCATGGCGGGCATGACGGGAAAAACTTAGAAACTTGGCGTTCTCTCTGCAATTAATTAGAAAAATTGATATACAAAAACGCCAGCATGGAAGTTAAAATGTTGCCACAAAGTAGCCATGGAGCTAACCTTAAATTTTCGTCGCCAGACACGATCGTAAAGTAGCCCATTTGCTGCAAAGTAGCCACCAATGACGATCCTGGAGCGAACAAGGAAAAAAAAAGTACACCAACTGCATCACATACAAAGTGTTAGTTTTTATCAAAATTGATAGTTATGCCAGCCGGCTGAGCCACTTGATAGAGTTTGTGCCCTTCTTTGTATTTTCGCATTCGCACACATATAATGCCACTTGAGTTTAGAGGATGCGGGACTGGAACTTCTGCGACTTTCGAGATTTTCTGCCATCTATGCTTGAAGCACTTCTATCAACATTTTAAACATACAGGACCTGCTTAGAGCTAGACCTTTCATCCTTACTCAAACCATCTTTCCCGCGGGTGTCGTACAGAAGTGCTTGGCGGCGTGCCTGCAGCTGACCATAGTGAAGCGGTGTGGATGCATGGATTATAGCGTGCGGACCTTCAACATTACCGGAGTGAAGCGCTGCTGCAGCGGAAGCCGTGCGTATTAATCTTATATGTTGATAGAGGCAGCTTTACAGAGGTTCCTACTGCACAGTTCTTCAGTATCGGAAAACTATATTTGTGCATACGAAGGCATCTTTGTGCATTCAAAAGAATAAAACTATGCTTCAGGAGAACTTAGGTGTAACCTAGTTGGTGCTTACCGTACAATATCTTTACCACACAAACAGACGAGGATAGAGGGATAGAGGGTCTGTTTGTGTGTGTGGCGACCTGGGCGGTAAACTTTCAGCTCGTTTATTCGTAGAAACACGTATCAATAAGTGAATATCTTACCTGCGACCTCTTTTGATGAACAAATAAGTTGTAGGTTCACCACCCGTGTCATCATAACTCAATCTGTTTTTGTCTTTTACCCGCCATGGTGGTCTAGTGGTTATAAGGCACTCGGCTGCTGACCCGCAAGTCACGGGATCACATTTTCGATGGAGGCGGAAATCCTTGAGGCCCAGGCCTTGTGCTTATAAATTTGGGTGCACGCTAAAAGACCCCAGGTGATCGAAATTTCCGAAGCCCTCCACTACAGTGTCTCTAACAATCATGTGGTAAACCCCAAAAATTATTACTGTGCTTTTGTGCGCTCAAGGTTTCGAACAATAGAACTTTGCTCCACGGCATAGTCCGATTCAGAAGCTGCGCACAAACTTACTGCATAGTTACCTATATCCAGGTCTAGCTGTAGCTAAGCCTAACGCTTGTATTTACAGGAACACTAAAAAGGATTGATTGATTGATTGATATGTGGGGTTTAACGTCCCAAAACCACTCTATGATTATGAGAGACGCCGTAGTGGAGGGCTCCGGAAATTTAGACCACCTGGGGTTCTTTAACGTGCACCCAAATCTGAGCACACGGGCCTACAACATTTCCGCCTCCATCGGAAATGCAGCCGCCGCAGCCGGGATTCGAACCCGCGCCCTGCGAAAACACTAAAAAGGAATATTAGGGTTGAGATACATTGAAAAATGACGCTTGATTATACAAACGATTCACCGCTCCTGGCGACAGCAGAGCATTTGTAAGCATGAAAATGACGAAACCAAGAAATAAAAATAGCACCCTTTGTCAAGCTCTATTGGTACCTCATTAAATGAAGCCAGATAATCTATCTAGATTGCTCAAAGGTGTGGATATGAAAAGTGAACTGCTAATTTTCAATGGCCTTCTTGCTAATATTTTACAATTTATATATAGTTTTTACTTTATACAATATACTTTCTTTCATTCGTTCACACTTCATATTCAGTTGAAGTGTTATGAATTACTCTATCGCGCTGTATTACGTAACCTGCTCTTCAATATTGCACTAAAACCAACTTCACTGTCCGCCTGGGAAGCCGGAGCTTTGTCAAGCCGAAAAACTTCCGGCGTTTTGTCCAGTTCTCTTTTTTTCAACTTACATATGAAATGGTAAAAAAAGAAGAAAAAAAAGAATTTCATTGAGTGATAAGTTCTGACAATAAATAAACACGTAGTAATCCAGAGCTGTTGCTATATAATATAAACGTGGAGCTCTCGGACGCCTACTGACTCGCATATTATATAGGCAGCCGTGGTGGTGACGTCATGTCCTCCCTTTGGCGAGCGTGAATCCAATTAAACATAAAGCCCCAACGAGTTTTATTTGAGCAGTGGCAAAAGAGATTTTGGGTGACTGTTTTCAAACAAAAAAAAAATTGTTTACTGATGCGCAGAGAGCGGCGATATAAACTAATGCAGGTGAAAAAGAAAATCAACCTGTAACCAAACCTAATATTTTTCTTTAGTGTCCTTTCAGAGACAGATGGGCCCTGGCTGCAGGGCCATTGAAATAACTTTTTTAGAAATGGGAAGGGGGGTGGGGTGTTTAATGATAGCTTGTCTGTTTGTGCATGCATTTTTCTCTCTCTCACAGCGTGAGTGTGTGTGCACGCCTCGTTCGTCAACTTCATGAGATTCTCGCTCTCAGTCTCACGCCATCTTCGGATCTCGTGCAGATTGCCAGTCGGAGAAATGTGTGACGAATATCAAGCGATTGTACTCCCTTCACCAGCTGCCCTGCGCTTGTTATTTGCCCTGCTAGTAAGTCAGCTTTTTCAAATATTTTGTACATTATGACAGAACTTGCTGTTGGGTTGCCAGATAGCTAATCTCTCTAACCACTTCTGAATACACTATCATCCTTAGGCATGTCAGTCAGGGGGGGGCAAGGGGGGTAAAAGCCCCCACACTGAGAGAAGTTGGCTGGGGGGGGGGGGGCTGAGCCCCCCGCTTTCGACAGTAGTCACACTTGGCTGCACGCTGAAGAAACCGGTAAGTAAGGAGTAGTTTTCGATCACAACAGTAATCACTCAATGTTCTTACGGGAGAATAAAATTGTTACGAGGCTATAGTACAACATAGTAAAATTTTGCCAATATTGCCACTGTGATGACTTTCCTTGCAGGATCACACACACACACACACACACACACACACACACACACACACACACACACACACATACACACACACACATATAATTATTTATATATATATCCCGGCTGACGACTCAGGTAGGTTGGCCCCCCTACTCGCGAAAAAGTTGGTACGCCACTACTACCATCATTACTCACTGTACCCTTAGGGGCATTTTACACGGCATTAGACAGCCCCGCCGCGGTGGTCTAGTGGCTAAGGTACTCGGCTGCAGACCCGCAGGGCGCGGGTTCGAATCCCGGCTGCGGCGGCTGCATTTCCGATGGAGGCGGAAATGTTGTAGGCCCGTGTGCTCAGATTTAGGTGCACGTTAAAGAACCCCAGGTGGTCTAAATTTCCGGAGCCCTCCACTACAGCGTCTCTCATAATCATATAGTGGTTTTGGGACGTTAAACCCCACATATCAATCAATCAATCACGGCATTAGACAAGGGCGGAATGGAAGGTAATAAATATATAAATATAATAAAGGACATGCCAGAACACGGCTGTAGTATTTGACAGAAGAGCTGGAGAATGCAGAATAAGATAATCTAGCTATTGTAAGTCAAGCACGCGTTAGTTATAACATTTAGGAGGCCTGAGCAAGACATAAGCTGACAAGAATAAAAATAATGTACGATAATAAATGTATCGGCACTAATGCAGGCAATGCGACAACCCGAGCACACAAAACTACCATCATTCTTCAAATCGGCACTATATGAATAGATTGCAGAACAGATCATGAAACACTACTAAATAAAAAAACAGTACCGAATAATATAGGTTATAGATTGGCATAACAAGTGTATTGAGAAAACTTCTTACACAGTAAGTCAGCAAAGAGATTCTGCAAGCTGTCCAATCCTGTATAGGTTTATATTATTACCATTATTTTATGGAGGCATTTCCCACATCCCATTCGCATCAAATGCATGAAATATTTCACCTCAGGTGCCCAGCCGTAAAAAAAAAACGAACCTTTTGACAAGTACAAGGAGAAAAAAACACAAAAGATGGCACTCACTGGAATTAAAAGCAATCAATGTGAAAACAATTTTACACTGGATAAAGAAAAAGAATTACCAGTGAACAAAGAAAAAGAGCGAGAAACATATACGTATATCGTACATGGAAGTAATTCTAAGAAATAAGCGATAATTCAAAAACAATATAGCACACTAAGAAGAAAATTTTTTTTATAGTCATACTATAATCAACATCCTGCTAAACATCCTAATGAACTCAAGGGCCCCCTTATCATTGTCATGTTAAAATTACCACTTCTTGTTCAGGCCTTCCTCTCTTTTTATGGAAACAAAAAAAAATGAAATTGAGAAAAAAGAGAAACATTGCTGTGGCAGAACTAACCTTACTATTGTTTTGTTCCCTTTTGCAGCGAAGCAGTTTACAGAAAAACGTTGACTCATCTAGGCTGGCCTGCCGTATGTACCAAAGCAATGTATTATATGTTTTACTGGAAACCACATTGCTTGAGCTTGCATTTGCGATGAAGTGTGTCGCATGGTTGCCAAGAACACATGGGTGCCCCTCTTATGATGTGAAATGAAGTTTATCTATCACAGAAATTTGATTTCCGTGAAACAGTCGAGAGAATGAGCATAAAATGATTACAGTTGCATTTACATACGTGTGACATTCGCAGGTTACGGCAGAAAAAGGGGTGCGCTTGTTAAGTCTAACAAAGTTTATCTATCACAAAAATTTGTTTTTCGTGATACAGTGGAGACAGTAAGCATAACAGTTACATTTACATACACGGGTGAAGGTGGCAGGTTACTGCAGGAAAAGGGATAGTAAAGCTCATTTATATAATTCCAACCTGATGGGAAATGTTGCTCCCATGCATTGATCACCTGAACAACATTGACTGCTGCTGCTAACCACAGTGCGCACACAAAAGCACAGGAAGTCCTCCCGCCCGGTCCCGACTTTTTTCATTTAAGAGTAGGCAATGATAACCCCAATTGTTCAGCATATGTTACATCTTTAGTCTTTTTCATTTGACAAAGAGGGGTGGTGGTGCACAAACAAAACTTTGCAACCCACCCCCCCTACTGGAGAACCCTTCGTATGCATGTGCTTTAACGTGAAGTCTTTTTTCCATAGCGCAGCTCAGTTTTGCAAACTATTCTTTGATCTAACAGATCTCATAGTGTTCCTCTTTTATCTTTCATTTACAGGAGAGGCGAAAATACCCCTACAGGTGAGCACTCATCGACGATTCTTAAATTGAACAAAACTTGTGCTTTTACTATAGTGACTCAAGTGACCATTTCGTAGGGGGGGGGGGACACTGTGCATAGGTCAGTTGTACGCTACAATCGATGCACTTCACTATGAATGCCACCTACAGTCACAGTTGAGTCAGTGCACAAGCACTACTTTTGAACTCATATTAAAATGTATGTACATAGTAGGGATTTTCACGATTGGGTAAGGTGAGCCCACATACACATGATATCACTGCTGTAAATTAATTGATAACTCCCACAAAAGCATCGTCAGTTTTTGCCACATTGCGTGGCTCGATATTACTTCAGTAGCACTGATAGTGTGGTTCAAGGGTTAAGAATGGCACAAAAATAGGAGACGCCAATGAATACCTGTCCTTGTGTTTTCTTCTTTTGGTGTCGCGATCTGAATCATGAATCCAAACTGTCTCGCACAATCATTTTAGACACACGCTGTGAGCTTAATCTGGTTCTTTCTTACGTCTTAGAGAGAACTGTCGTGATTAATGTACATGTTTGTATCACGAAGCTATCAAAGGGAAGGTTTCACATCCTACCTATATTTATGAGAAATCTGGATTAATTTATTTTTCGGGTTTCGCGCTCCCACGACACCGATAAACATTGCTCGTCCACATTGTGGGCTCCAGCAGTATCAATTTGAATACACATACACAGAACGAAGCAATGTACGAACTAGTCCCCAGCACACTTCCTGAAGTGATCTTTACACTGGCTGACACCGACCCATCTTGCTTGCACCTCTACGTGCCCCTCCCCTCATTTTGAGAGTTTTTGACTGCACTGAAAACAAGTCTTAAAGATCGTACAATTGAGGGTGGTGTGGTGAAAGGAGCCAAAAGCTCTCCTAACGTTTGCATGCTGTGATGCAAATCTCGATGACACAACCAAACTTTTTGTTTCGAATGTGAGTGCAAGCAAACTCGCAAGCACGCACACGCACAAACCTCAACACAAAGTGCCACCTTTTTATGACTTTTTCATGGCCTAGCTGCTTCCTAATGACAATATTCTTAAGCGTAATCCTTTGCACCTTGCACTTTATTGACCTCAATATTCTTAAATCGCCATTTGATATTTTTTCATTTTTCTCGAAGAAACCTGTAAGCGCTCCCTCGACCCTCAATTAACAAGAACAGGCAAGCATGCCAAGGAAAGTACAGGGGAGATTATCAGAATAAATTATAATGCAAATATGAATGTATATACTCTTCACATTAACATTACAACTATTACTTACAACATACTTGATATTTTCTTTGCCACTCTTGTCCTTCATTATTATACGAGACTGACTAACAATGAAAAACTAGCCCTTGAATTTACACTTCTTTTCTTCCCGACTCTCGATGCTATTCCATGCATCTATAATGCATCATGTATGCAGGACACTGGCCAAGTTGATCATCTATCTAGACGGTGAGAAAATCGAAAAACGCAGGCGCTACCCCCAATATCCTGTAAGTGTACCTCCCAAATTCATGATAATAATAGTGGAAGTGTACGTCATGTCGTTAGTATGATTATGATGATATGTTTGCGAGGAAACACTCTGAAACATGCAGGGTATTATGGTCCATCATTGATAAAATATCGTTGACTTATTTGTGCCAATGTGACATACGGCCGTTTCCCAAAAGAGGGGTCCTTATCCAACCTTCGGGCTTTTTGAAAAGACACATTCTACGAACAGCAAGCACAGCTTTGAACAGTTCAGTCAAATTCTGTAGTCGTGCACGGCACATACCTTTTACAAGCAGAGTGCGAAAAAGCCATCCTTTGAAGTGCCTTTTTTTCATACATAGGCACCGTCCTCACACACTGGGGGGCAGAGGCATCAGCCGCATGTCATCAAACGGCAGATTTCTGCTACTGGTTGATAGCTGCCGTAAATAAGGAGCAAATTTTGGATCAGATGTGCATTTTGCAATGGGGTGTCGCTAAGTGCCGGCGCGTGGGCTAAAAGTACGCAATGGCAAGACAGGAATCGGCAGGAGAGGGCAATCGCATTTTGTGAAGCTTGCCAGAGCAGATGACACTCCATAAAAGCCAGGTAGACACATCGACAAGCGTGTGGGGAGCCGGGGGCTTTTCGTTTGCATGTGTGGTAGATCACATAGCGCTCCGATGTCCCTCGTGCCATGAAGAGTCATTTCTGTGCACCATGTGACGTGTCATGAGTCTCGAAAAACTAAATGGCGCGAATTTCCTTATCTTAACCGGAGACCGAATTCACAAGAGAGCCACGGATCTAGGTTATCGTCACTAGCATGAACGCAGAGACCTCAACTTATGGTCCATCCAGTTCCTCGCAAGTAAATCCTGTCCAATGCGAGATATACTTTTCCATTTAGTCTGCAGTTTAAAGAAATGTGTGCGTGCCGTCAGCATATAGACTGTTAAATTTTTAAAACTTGCCCCTTTCCATGTCATGCGCAGCTGTCCAGTCTGGTGACCAACATAGGCGGCACAATGGGCATCTACTTGGGCCTCTCGTTCGTGACACTCTTTAGCATAGCCGACATTGTGGCCACAGCGCTGGTGAGGACGCTCGCCACGCTCAAAGCCGTCAAAGCGGTGCCCTTGGTACACAAAGAGTACTAGCTGCCATCCTCTTGGAGAGCCTATTTACGGAGCTCTTAACAAGTCCCGTAGCCAACGGAACTTTCTCTTCAAATGAACACAAAAGGAAAAGCCACTGACGTTTTGCTGTTCAAAGTCCACATCCACTCAAACATGATCTTCAAGCACCCAGACAAGCTATTAAGAGAGATTATGGAGGTGTTTGTATGAACAAGAAGGGGTCTCAATGTGTTAGACAGCCATCCATTGCCTTACTGAATGACGAAGTTTTCATGTTAGAGGCTAAGGATCATTTGCAATCTCACATCTGGTATCTTGGCAACATTTGTGTGTTTTCTTTATTGTTTTTGGCAGGATTTCGTGCACGTGACAAAGCTTTGATGTGCTGCGTAAAATTTTGATCAAATGAAAAGCCAGCTCAGTCACGAGGTGTTTTTCTCATATGTTACATATGTTCCTGTTTTATTCAATAAAAATTCAGTTGAAAGTCAGCGCTGTACTATGTTCACTTCTAGTCTCAAGTGTTTCGCACTGTACGTCACAATGAATCTTCACCAACTAACCCAGTTTTCAAATTTTGCTTCACACATTCTCGTTTTTAATATCAACCATTCGTTGAGGCACCTAACGTAGCAGATGTCAACCCTGTGCCGTTTTCTATGTGGCCTCTAAGATACGCTTCGGCAAGCTAGTACGAAATTAACAGTTGTAGTTGAATTTGGTTATATTTCAAGGCAAAACCCTTAGAGGTCTCATCAAACAAGAAAATTAACAATTGGCGTCAACAGCAATGATGCAAAAGGTCATGTGATGAGAGATTACGGCTAGATGACGTCACAGATAGCCAAAACTTGTGAAGTCATCACACACAAAATCATAATGTTGTTAAAGGTGTGCTGATCGCTAAGGCAGAGCAAAACTACCCGAGATGCTAAAAGTTTTCAAAGGGAAGGGGGCAAGCGGTAATACGTCGACTAAGAAGGAAAAAAATAATTCACAGTGAATATAACAAGTTTACCAACATAGTCACTGAGGTTAGCCATATTTCTTTCAAACACCAAAACGAAAGGCAGCACTGGCACTGCTGGATCGTCATGGCGTCATGTTTTCTTGCAAGCAAAACGTGCACCATACTCACATGTTCTGGAAGTAGGAGTCATTGCAGCCATTTGGATGCACCAGAAAAAATGGCAGTATATCAAACGATCCTACAAACAGCACAAAGAACCAAAACAAACACAATGAACACAAACTTTCATGTTTACTATTTATTGGTCCCAAAAAGGCAATACTGTTAAAAGCCAGATTAAGACATACTACAGACATTTCTGGCAACATCAATAAAAACCATATTTCTTTTTTTTTTTTTACAATGGCGGTGCCCTGCCTGAGAATCTCCTCACTGAGAAGTGTCAATGCGGACAGATGAACTAAGTCGTGCCATTCAACATATACCCCATCTGTCAAATATTTACAAAACACAGTGAAAACCCATCTGGGCTTTCACCAACATAGTATACTACTGGCTCTGTTAACGATGAATTTCAACAAACATATGTACAACTGCTTAAAATGCCATTACAATACTGTACCGAAAAGCCATGAGTATTCACTTACTCGCCTTGTCCAGGGATATGACAAGCCGTAATTGTGAAAAAACAAAAGAAAAACTGTGTGGCTTGTGTCTGGGTGAAACTTGGTCCTAGTCCTATACAGTACTCTCGTTCGACCACTGTCGGTTGACTGTGAAGGATACCTGGCCAACCAGCTTAAACAGCACGGAATCTACATCGACAGCAACTGACTCTCATACTTCTGTTACACAGGCAAACCTACGATTAACGTAACCACTGTTGTCACGAAATGCAGTTAGCACAGCTGTGCAAGGTGTCTAATGATTCTTTGAACTATAAACGAGGTTCAGCACTAACAGAGCTTGGTAACCACAGTGTCACTGTAACAGGCCTTTAACAAGGTGGTAATACAAAAAAAAGGTGCATTAGTTGAATGCAGCATGGGTCTCGTTTAAATACTAACTTCTTTCAACCTTATTTCTTAAAAATGCCATTTGCCTGACGAAATGAAGTTTAAAAAAAAATGACTCGATATGAAACCAGTACAGACGATGTTATGCTACTGAACAAGATAAGGGTAATACACGATTTATAATTGGTGGGGTTCAACGTCCCAAAACCACCATATGATTATGAGAGACGCCATAGTAGAAGGCTCCAGAAATTTCGGCCTACCGGGGTTCTTTAACGTGCAGCTAAATCAAAGTACACGAGCCTCAAACATTCTTGCCTCCATGGAAAATGCCGACGCGGCAGCCGTGATTCGATGCCACGACCTGCAGCTCAGCAGCCGAGTGCCTTAGCCACTAGACCACCATGACGGGTAAGATTAGGATAGTCTGTGTAACTATAGCAGCTTACGGTTTAGACTAAATGGTTGAGAGAGTTAAACCACTGGTAAGCTTTACAGGTTAGGCTGCTTGTGTAACAAGAGTGTTAGTGTATCAAATTTTTTAAGCCACTTACTAAAGCTTTTTAAACTATCACACAGTGATTAGAACCAGCATGTCCTAACAATATTGTTTCACTATGTTTATCAATGACATATAAAAACAAATCTGGACTCTTAACATTATGGCACAGTGGTTGCTCGCACAATACTACAGTGAAAACTCTCATCAACAACAAAGTAAAGCAACAAATTATATATCATTTCACAGTCATGTAAGAGTAGTAAATGCTTACACAGTTATCACACTACCTAAAGATGAACTGCAAAGTAATTGGTAACTATGTAAAAAAAACTAATTCCAGACAATGTAGATATGAGAGCATGATCAGTGAAAATTGGTTTGAAGTGCAGTAAGACATATCACAAAAAGCTTCAAAGAATACATCTTCGGTTCCAAAACTAAGAAAAAAGCCACTGTTATCACTCAAGAGAAGCAATGCAGAACTCTGAATGTTCACAACCAATTAACTTTGTGCGGCCTCAAAGACATGGCAGCGCTCTCGGCACATTGAAAATACTCGAGGTGGTGTGCTTGCATTTGTGTAACAACTCCCATGTACATGTATTTGTATACAGAGCCTGCACGGAAGCTACCTAAAGGCTTAGTAATTAAATTTGACAAATAACAGCCCTGCGAGTGTGCCAAGCTTTGTCATGAAGCTAGGAAACATGCTTGCTGCGCCACAAATTTACCGCCGCAAAGTTTCTAGAATTAGTCCAGTATGAGCGGAGTTCCAAAAATTTGTCGCACGTTGCAATTGCATTCTCTCTTCTCGTCCCGATGAAATAGCTGGAAGTTAAGCAGGGAGGAATGTCACGGTGAAAGAAAATAGGTCACACGCACTTCGTGACCTTAAGCACTTTTTTTTTTTTTTTGAATATGCGGCTTTTCAGTGTGATCGCGCACGTACTCGTGGCCTCCCACGGCGGCCCCGGTAACGACGAGCGCGCCATGCTCAAACCAGCCAATGACATTGAGAAGTGATTTTTGAGCTTGTAGTGTCATTTGCCGAGGAAAGAAAGCATTTTTAAGCTTTGAAAATTTATTGTGAATTACAGGCTGCATGCTGCGCTGTAACATTTGCCTCGCGTAATCTCAGTAGCCACAAATATTGATCGGCAGTGTTTTCTGACTATGTTCAATAAGTGTAGCAGGGCCTCTTTAAATTTGAAAAAGGGCTTCTTGGCAAAGTCCTGTGTAGATGCTTTCACGGTTTAGCACTCCCACATTGCAGTGAAGTTACCTTTACAAGCAGTGCAAGTGGATTAATATACATCTATCCGTTCCTAGCGAAAACTTCGAAAATATTCGATAATTTAAATTCGAATCAAAGCGAATTCAAATACTCAACTATTCGTTCGAATATTCGAACCATTCAAATATTCGCACAAGCCTAGCAGTTGGCCTTAAGAATTATGTGCACTAGCCTTGGAGCCAAGAGTTGAGCAGTAGCATTCACTCTTTTTTTTTTCCTATTTAGTGATGCCCTTTGTACTAACAAACTGAGAATGCAAGAAAATTGTGCTTAACATTTACTACAATAGAATGCGAAACTATTGATAACACTTCATCGAGAAGAACACGTCAGGATCACACCTATTTTCTGCAATAGCAAGGTCTTCAACCTCATGTCAAGACAAACTAATGGATGAGCCTGCATTCGCTGCTATTTACAGCTTTGCTTTCTTTGGTGAAGTCAAGCCTATCAAGAAAAAACCTCCTTATATTTTCAATATGTGGCAAACAGAATACGATGTTACTAAAGAAAAACTGGACACTGGTTCAGCATACGCAGAGAAAAGGAGGCACACAGAAGACGTAGGCATTTTGTGCATCTCTCTCATGTGTGTTATGCTACAAGGCCATTTTTATGCCAAACATCTTACGTTTCTAGTACACTAGCATTATGCAAAGTGTGATCAGTGCCTCCTGTGCGCATCTTTCATTTGTGTCATCTAGCTGGCTTTCGCCTCATAGTACACTACATGCACAATGCTTTAGCAAATGACTGTGGTAGTGAGAATGCTATATTTGGGACACACTGCAACTAGTGATCACCCCAAGTGCGTCTATGAGGCATGCGGCAACAAAGGCACGAAATACATATTCACACAGAAATGCCACGGAGACAGTAATTCTCGGCAGCAAAGTCGTGAAATGTCGGTTTCCGCGGTACAGGTACTTGAAGTGCCATTCCTACTGGAATGTACTGATGGTGCATTCGAGACCAAACGATGGAGACCAAGCCGCTTACGATACGAGGTCACTCTAGATTTGAACCAGTCAGCCGGTGCTGAAAATACCTCAAAGGGACACTATAAAGAAATGGCAAGTTAACTGTCATGTCACACTTACGTGTACTAGAGTACAAGTTAGTGTGACCATAATATGAACTATTGCAAGTGCAAGCCACAAAATCTATCAAAAAACCAGTTGAAAGCCCCATCAAATCCATGTGATGTTTGTGGACCTTGACAAGGCATGCTCAAGGCTGGCTACTCGTGGATAAACAAAGGGTATACAACGCCTCCAAAGCAAGCAGCTATTATAGCAAACATCTTGGCGTTTTCCAGCGCGAAATATACGAAATATTGTTTATTATGAAGTAAACAAATAATGCTCTTGACATAAATATAGTGTCAGGAATATGCTTTTATAAAGAATTTTCATATCTAAAAAAATTTTTTTGTGAAAGATGTAACTCCGTTATAATGAGGCTTGAGTATACAAGATCACCCCTATGGCTTTGGCACAGTGTTAATAAAGGATAAAATCTCCTTCTCGGTAAGTGAACTTTTTAATGGCACATGCAAATAAGGTCAAACATTTTAAGTTACACTCCGGGGTTTAACTTACCACAATCACCGCACGATAATGAGACATATTTGGTAAAATATTTCAGAATATTTTAATCAACCAAGGTATTTTACGTTCACCTAAATGTATCTACTCTACTGAAGCGTCGCCGCTGTGAACAGGGAAGAACCTGCACTTTCAAACTGAGCCTTATTTGACAAGCTATCATGGCTCACAGCAAATAAGATTCTGAAAGAGCTCAGTCTAATCTTGCTTGATATTTCTCTTAAGTGTCCCATGAAAGCCGCTTCTGGGCAAGAACCAATTTCAATCGTGTGTCTTGTACCAAACGCAAGAAGAAATGGTTTCGCGGTGGCCATGGCTTAAATTACAGAATGATTCAAATGAAACTGTGCGTTACTATGTGATGAGAATGAACTAAACTACAAAGTTTTCCAATGAAAAGAGAAGGCCAAACATGGTGCGAGTTTACCCGTGTTAGGGACATAGCTTGTCAATAGTAGCTCCGAAGTGTTCTTGAACTTCGCCACAATAACCGAGTGAAAAACATGAAAGACAAACACATGTACCACGTCCATTGCGCTTTTTGCTAGAGAGCAAACTTGTAGTTCAGCAGTTGGCTACAGGAATCGTTAAACATCACCAGAAAGCTCTAGCATATATGTAAATGGGGAAATGCATTAGGTGTGGTGATTCACCGACAAATCGGAGAAAAATGTGCCGGCACCAAATCGCACCAAATTACCGTCGCAGGTCAATCTACAGTTCACTTTTTTTACATCGCTTCGAACTTCTCCCCTCCCCATAAGTTTCCCTTCTCTTTTTCTGCATGCGACTTCCAGGTCACATTTAACTGCAGTTAAAAGACTTTTGTCTACCGAATTCAGTCTTAATTTTACTTCTGAATCCAATCCTAATCACCTCTGGTTGACCACAGGGCCATGCATGGTACACTTTCAGTTTATATTAACGTATAGCTGGTCAACTTTTCCTTTCGAGGTTAGAATGTTTCAATTGCTTCAATTCACATCCCTTACCTCATTATGTTCCTTGCATAGATCCCCCTCTGTGCCCCTAGCACCTTATAATGGTTTCACTAAAATCCCACATATACAGCTTATTCAATCTTGACTAGAGGTGTGTGAATTTTGAAAATTTGTAATCAAACAACAGCTACACGCAAGCAAACATTTTTTTTGAAGTTTAACCCCTTGACTGTTTTGGAAGAGCGCTAATCGACCTTGTCAAACAGTACCCAAACAATTCTGGACGAGCGGGGATCATCCCCTTCAGATATTCCCTTATGAGCATTATATACGAGACTTAGTTTTTCTAGGCTAGTTTGTGTATCGCTTCACAGATGGCAGCACGTGCTTGGCAATTTCCTGAATTTTAACTGCTATTACACATTTTTCTGCGACTTCTGTTTGGACAATGTTGTCCAGTGAAGGCAGTGCACGTGCCGCTCATGCATTGTCGTGGTAAAGAAGCTTCTAGTCACTGTACAGCTCTTGAGGTGCTCATTATGCAGATAACGAAGTTTACTTTGTGGACCTAACGTGTATTATTTGCCAGTTTCTCGGCCATGACAACATTTCACAAATCGTAATAGACACTAATAGGCCATGGGACAAGAAACTTCATTTTGCTAATTTTACTCGATATACACTTCCATTTTGTTTTTATGAATCAAAACTTGCTTTTTAAAAGCAAAATATACATCAAGTTAAAAAATAAACTTTTTGGAAGGAAAGACTTTCAAAAACCAAAAAGTTTAAGCATTTAAGAACATTTAAAGATGTGAACTGCACTGAAAGAACCCCTGAATATACGCAGAAGTACAACTTTCATACTAGCACATCTCATTCCTGCAGTTATGTTTTGCTGGCTACACGACCATCGTTTGCGCACTCTGAAGAGTTCCAGGTGTATTTTGTTCTTGTGCTCCTCAAGCTAATGTTATGAATACCAGGATGCAAACAACACATTACATTAACTCTAAAACTGACTATTCAGTGCTCAAAACCTACTTCAACAGTTTCCTATATGGCCTCAAAAGTTAGTACAATCAAACCTCATTAAAACAATGTTGCACCTTCCATGAAAGCAAGCTTGTTAAATACAAAAGTTCGTTATATCCATAAGTTTGTTATAAAGGTATACTCCTAACACTATACATATTGCTAGACCATTCTTCATCTACATCGTTATACACTGATATTTCATTATATCAAGATTTGAGTGCGTTCCCACAGCCCAACTTTGATATCTTTAATGCTCACATGTTCAAATGTAGATTTTCGGCAATAGCAGTGAAAGTTAAAACAACTTGGGATCAGTCAAAATGATATGTTCAGCTATAACAATAGTTTTATTGCTCTCACTGGATTTTCCACTAATGTGGCTCTGTTTGGTGAAAGAGAACACTAAAAGCATTACTAAACTGGCTGCTTTGCTATATCAAGTAGGTCTAATTAAGAAGAAAACCTAGTATCGAGAAGCTCGGCATTAATGACCAGAGAGCCTACAGCTACAAGAGGGGCCCACTGAACCATCAAGATTGTCATTTGATTCTTTTCATGCCATAGTCTACATGACCTGTGCGGGCAGCTGTCAACCAGAAACAGTTTATCACTCTTCCACAGTTGCATAAAAGCGATAGATACTTCCATTCCTACTCTTTCTTGTGTACCTATTCCTATCTTAACTATGAAAAACAAGTTGACATTGACGACCGAGATGAAAATGTCAAGACGCTTTTCAGCATTCAACAAACAGGAAGCTGTGCTCAGCAAATAGTTATACACTACTTGACCTGGGTAACTGAATTCAACTAACGAAAACAAAACAGAAAATAAGTGAACACATCTTTGCCGCACCGCGTCATCACTCTGTGCATAAGGTAGGCCCCTAGGTGCCCCGCTCGCTGCATAGCCTATTTTTTCCATGAAATCTGCACTGCTATCAACAACCAAACTTGGCAAGTGGTGTTAATATGGTGCACCATGAAATATTCGATGCTACCTAGTATATTAGAAACAATCAACAGGGTTACCGAGTTGAAGAGCACGCACATTGCAGCCTAATAAGGTCCAGACGAGCGATGTGTAGGCACAAGTGGCGGGACGTCAGCACACACACAAACATATTGTAGCATTTCACATTAAAAGTCACGAACACGGCTTCACTTCACCCATGAAGAGTCGTGATGACTGGTGGAAGCAGGGTGATCATGCTTCACACAGCGTGTGAGTCATGCAACGCAGAGAACGATGGTGATGGCAATGCGAGACCACAGTGAAGTGTGACCTCGTGGCACACCATCAGTGCCATATTGTGGTTCTCTTTTTTGCATCTGAAAAAGAAAGCAGCGCTTTATAAGCGAAATTCTAATACATCTGCTATTAGCAGCACCTTCAAACACGCAATGACCAAGTGTCAGGAAATAATAATTGTTGGGGGTTTTATGTCCCCAAACTACAATATGACTATGACAAGATGGTGTAGCGGCATACTCCAGCAATTTCGACCATCTGATGTTCTTCAACCTGCGTCCAAATCCAGGTACATAGGCCTCAAGCATTTCCCATTTCCTATCTATCAAAATGCAAGTACGGCAGCCAGGATTTAAGCCCAGGATTACAATGGTTATGTTGAGTGACTGCTGACCCCTTCGAGCCAGCATTCAGGCATCTTAACCACTACGCTACCAAGCCGGTGACTAAGCTTCAGCAATTCTGGTATAGTGAATAGATATACGGTTCAACATGCTTAGGTCGAAGAACATAGAGCAACTAACAGCAGGAATGGCTACGTTCACACGCTAATATGACACCACACAATTTGAGGTCAACCTAGATAATTAGCAACCCTGTGCGTCTACTTCAATAATTGCATTAGACAGCATAAACAAATTATAAAACAAAAACAGAGTAATAAGCACTTCAAAGCTGTGCAAAAGCAGCAAGCTAACATTCCAAGACTGTTCTTAGTCAAATGTTGAAGCAGAAAAGATTGCACTGAGCAACCAAAGCAATGCCAACACGCTGGCCCCAAGCACAGCTGCTGCATGCACAAGCACTGACCGAACACGCTACACGTCTTAAGGAATGCAAAAAACTTGCCCGCAGCACTGCTGTTGCTTTCAGGTGCCTTCTGGATGGCCTGTACACTCCCCGGAGCATTGCCATTTCGCCGACTGATAAAGTCGGCCAAAGGGTCCTGAGAACAGAAGGCACCGCCATTATGTTAACGCTTTCGTGCCCGTAGAAAAAATTGGCCACATTTCGTATGTTTTAGTAATTGTTGTGGTAATGTGCAGTCCTTTCCCATTTTGCAAGTATGCAGAATGACGACTGTAATGCTGGTACAGCTACGTCTGCTACTTCGGTATGCCTCTGGGCACAGTAAATCTGAAGATATACACAGCACACAAGCAGAGGTGTACCATTTTCAGCATGCTAACAAGCCGTTCGCAGTATTGAAGCGGTCCTTCCATTGCCTATCAAGTTCAACTAAATGCATAAAGAATTAATGTACAATTCTATTTGAACAACTGCGTTCAAAATCAGGAAGATACAAAGCATGTGAGAAACTGTAGATGGTAACTGGAGGCCCTGAATGGGCAGTGTACAAGACGAGCAAAGCAGTAGTTACACACAGCAGGAGGTTTCCTCGAAGTGTTAAAAAAGAAGGGCACGGGCACACCTGACTTCATATTTATTGCTGCACCGTTTTCATTGCACCGTTTTCATTGTGCCTGTTCGCCTGAAGGTCTAGAACTTCTAGACCTTCAGGCGCACAGGCACTCTGAGGACATCTCGTATATGTCTATACACAAAGAACGAGATGGCTAAGGAAATTTCGAAACATTGCGGCGGCCAATGTATGTGCCTGTGTCTTCTGATAAGGTGACACCCATGCGAGTTTTCTTTTCCTCACTGACTTTCTGCCGCTGAAGAAATGCCTAGAAAGTGAGCGACCTCGCTCTCAACACCCGAAATGTACAGGCGGTGTTCACCCGCTGTCTATGTTATCTTCATCGCAAGAAAACCGCAATGGGGCTTGTGCGAGCCCACGCCTCTCTCATGCATTACAATGCCCGTTTTAACTTGTTCTTTCGCTTCGTATATGCGCTATATTTTTACTGTACGATGTAGAAAGTGTTCATAGTAAAAGCAGGAGGCTTCGAAAAACTATCTGCTATATGCAGACGCAGTTTCAATGGGTGCCATAGGAAAATCGTAAGTGCACCGAAATATGATCGTGATGATCACAGTAGGTCGTTATATCTGTAACCCTTTTAAGTAAGTTCCACACTGTACAAAATGTTTGCTCAATAGTCCTGGTAGAAAGTTTGAATGACCTAGATCAAGAAACATACCAGTTACAAATTTTTTGCCTGCCCAGCGAAGACAGCAGTATTTCATAAGGTTACACGGTTATGTTTTTCTCCTCTAAAAATTTTTTCAAATCCAGAAATACAACAAAAATAGTTGACAAGAGGAATGAACTTCTTATTGAGTTATAGGGATTTTAGCAAATTATACTAAATAGCAAAAAAAAAAGAACCAGATACCAAAGGCAGCGCTGAACACGGCATCAAGACATCCTAAAGCTAGGCTCCAAGCATATATGTTATAAAAGTATTACTAACTTTTAAGCTACAATGAAGTCTTTATATTTAACGTCTCAGTTCATCCAAATAGGTGGGCCCATGTTTGAGAACTCCAAGATGCAAAAAAAAAGGATATTTTACTAAAGTTGTGCCGCTGGCATCATAAATGGCATTGTCCGGTTGTATTGCTTGTCCTCTGAGCACTTAGCACTTTTGGTATTTTAGATGTTTCTTCAATCAGTAGGACTTAATTTCAATGTACTTGTTTTGTGCAAGTCTTGGAAACTTGACGAAGCCCATACAAGTTAACAGGTAAATGAAATTCATGATCTCTGGGGCAGTGACTATTTCCCAAGAACCATCATCTTTGGCATAAGACTTGCTATAGAATTTGCAAACACGCACACTCATCTGTGTTAATATAAATCCTTTTTATTACTTCCAGTCTGAAAAAAAAAATGCCTGAATCGCTGATTTTTCCTTGCGACACATATTTCTTCACCGCGCAACACTACTATCATGTCGCGGTCGGGTAACATTCTTGAGCTTGACATTACTCTCGGCTGGTTGTAGGTTATATCACCAAATTTTCATCCTATACTGTTGAGAAGCTACTCATAAAAACTATAATAGTGCAAACATCGTCCCGACATTTCAATTTAAGTAAAAAAGAAACAATGTGACAGAAAGATAACGTACTGATCTACACCTGACTACAATCGGGACCATTCTGCGGTTTTTCATCATCCGAACTACATTTTCATTGTTTGACATCATCCTCAGAGTCACTTCTGCTAGAAACAGCAGAAAAATTTGCTTTCGGATACAACAGACTCGTTCAAGGCACCTTTTCAAGAAAGTCTCGCTACCGTTTTGCTAGCCATTTTCGTGAACAAACCAAGCGAACCGCTACCTTTGAGTCTGTTAAAAGTTGCTGTCATTCAGAAAAAAACAAAAAAACTACCCAGGAAACGAAACATTAGTGCTTAAAGAATATGCTAGATGGTGCAACAAGTTGTTGGCAGGGCCGGTGTTTTTCAGTTCTCACTCGGCGCGTTTGGTTTACCGGAGACCCACATTCTATGAACGTCGTAACGAAAGAGTGAAGACGAAAATACAAGTTTGGTAAGCAAGCACTTTGATAAACTACATGGGGCTTGACTTCCTTACGAATTGCATCAACCTTCACTAATAATTTCAGATTACTGATGCATTTCAGGTCTCTTTAATGTCTAAGACACTACCTGGTTGACAGTGTTCTGAAAAGACCGGAAAGAGTTGCCCAGTGCTGACCTGAGGCCACTGGAAATTATGAAACTTCCCTCTGTGTATTGTCCTGCACCCACTATTCAGTGTCTATTGTCAACAGCCCAGCACTTCCCTGTCTTACCAACTTTGCAAAGCTTAGCAATATGATAGATGTTTCCTGTACTGATTAAGCTCACACAAAGTACCCCAAAATCATTACACCAAAACTAATTTTAGGCAGTCATAATCCCAAATACACTTTTAACAGTCAATATAAAGTTCGCAGTGATCGTTAATGACATCTGTGGGACAAGTTTCATTTGGCCTAGCTTTAGGCTGGGTTTTCTTTCAAAGGCAAAAACATTTGTATGAGAAAACAAACTTGAGCTCACCCTTCCTGTGAGCTCCAAAATCTTCTGCTGCATGTAGAGCAGGCGACCCCTCTGGTATTCATAGCTGGAAGGCAAGCATTGGTGAAACAGGCTGGGTCGGTGGTACGGGGATACATTTGTGTCTAAACAAAATGATGAGTGTGAGGCGTTTCCAATGCCGTTTGACTCTCGTCAAACAGTATTTTGCCAAATGTACAAAAGCAAATACATATACTGAAAAAATGTTGCCGAAATGGGCCATAAACAGACTTATAGATTATGGTACATTTGATATATGCCCCTATTAACCCGAACCCCTCGTCACCGTAGACAAGATGCATTAACACCATACTTCGCAAGAACGAATACATTGAAAAATTCTTTCTTCCCTCGTACAATAATTGAATGGAATTGCGTAATCAAATGAAGACCAAAATGCTGATTATTATTAATTTGTTTGTATACCGTTGTTCTTGTTTCATTTATTCTTTTGTTTTTGACATGTTTCACTGTTGTAACACTTTATTTGCCCTCCTTGCTTGGACTACGTGTCCGCAGTATTTGATAAATAAAACAAATAAATAGATAAATAAGTTGGCGAGTACTGTTGGACATGTAGTTAGAGAGTGAGTGTTTGAGTAGTTGTGTGAAGTGACAATGAAGCTGAATAGCAGAAAGGTGTGCACCAGCATTACTATTGTAGTTTTTACATGATAAGAGTGTACCTTTACGAGAGTACTTTGAAATGACCAGCTATTTAAAAGCAGTTTTGTTCATGTTTGAAGTTTACACTCTTTGGCTTTACTTCTAGTTGCTTTTACCGCTAACAATGTCAGTGTTGATGAAAAAAAGAACACTATCATTGGTCATATGCCATCAGTATGGCAGTCTCACTTGCATGTACAGGCCTCGAAAGGGTAAAATTCAAGGGGACTTTACGCGAGCTCGTGCCAAACTCCACGTGTCTAGAGGTTTCCGAGCCGACGGTTGGTCTACTGCACTGCATAGCCGTTCTACACACCGACTGCTTCAGCCAAAGCCATATGCATGACCGAAAAATGGCTACCTGTCCCTTGCAACTTCTAGCTTCACAGTTTTCCAAAACTTGGACCCACTGGACTAGCAGGTCTGGGCCGTCACTAGGACGGTGACTATGCTATCACCATACACAAGAGGAAGGACTAGCTGAAAACGGCTACAATGTGATTGGATTGGCCAACATCAAGAATAAAAAAAAAATTATCTGAACATGCCGCAGTTTTCAAAGCCAGCCAAATCTGCTACTGGTGATAAAGACAGTCTAGCTAAACAACTTCAGAAGGCAGCAGCGACACCAACAATACATAAAGACCAGGTGCAAATTCTCAGGGGCGATAAATAAAAATGCAAATTATGCAGCATCTATGTTTTCTGCTGTTTCGTATTCCTTTTGATGTGGTTATAGCCCGGATAGTAAAAAAAGCCACTAGAGTCGTCTATGATATAATCAAGGACCGTCCGAACATCGTTTTATTGCCACCAAGGTCCTGCTGCGATGAAACCAGCGCACCAAAGTGTTTGTTGAAAAATATTGTGCAAGTTAGCTTGGTCATGACAAATATGCCCCTTTTTCTTTATAATATGCAATACATATACAATTCGAATTCAATTCGAAATTATTGGACCAAAATCACTATTCACTTCGAACCTAAAATGCACTATTCACACAAGCCTGGCAAGCAGTAGTTGACCCTACACTAGTACAGCATAATCACAACGTTGTGCCGGCATAACAGAAACAGCATTCCCCAGCTTTTGGTTACCTCTTACTCAAAAGAGCTTAGTTCTTACTGCCTTTGCACAAGAAACAACACTAACATAGTTACGTGAGGAAGTGCAAAATGACGTACGGTCATTTCCTCAGCACGACAAAAATGAGATCGCTTACCTAGCCTGCTGTAGGCAGCTCACCCACTCATCACAGTGCTTCTGCGTTGTGCATGTGAATAGATGCCTTCGGTCCGCATCGTCCAAGAACGCTAAAAGACAAAGCAATCACTGACGAAAATGCAACACAACCTCCACAGATTAAGCTACTGATAGAGAGTCTGTATATTTAATAGAGTGCCTCGAACACATCAGAAGTCTGTCCAGTGCCTCCTCACCACGAGATCCAGTCAACTGTGCGTGAGAAAGATGCCACTCATTGTAGCTTCTGAGCAGACTCTTTGACAAGCTGACAAATCAAGAATGAAGTTCAAGTTCCACAACGTTTAGCAACTAATACCAGTTTCAGTGATTGGTAAAGGTTAAATAAACTAAATATGAACGCAAAAGGAAACCTAACACAAATCAGTTTCACTTCCTGTATACTCCTTTCCATATAGTCCACTGATCCCACATAAAAATAAAGGTTCCCCAAAATCATTCAGTTTGTCCAAGAATTCTCATTAATCAGAACATGCAAATTTGCAAGAGGTAAAATACAAATGCAAGAGTTTAACGTGTGCTGTTACACAGCACATGTTAAACTGTAGTGTACTACCGTTTCATGCCTCCTGATGTCTCGGTAACATATAAGTAAATTACACATTCATGTTCACTAATGCTTTTTCACACTAACGCGCACTCATTCATGTTTTCACCTCCACCTGCCTTTCTTTACCTACATTCACTCGCATGCATACCGCCTTCCATTCACACTTCACGGCACACTCGAGCTTATGCTCGCATCCACTCACGTACAAGCACTCTCACAAGTGTACTCAAGACTTACATAGTCTCACCAACATTCATAGTCCAGCCCCCTGATGATGTGTGGTGTCTTAAGGGGCAATCGAACACCCCTTGAGATCACTAAACCTACCGTTTGTTCACACCTGTGTTGCCTGACACTCGTGTTCGGACTAGCCTTTACCTGCATTCACCAGCGGTAATTGCCATTCAAACTTGTATCTACACACATGGTTACCGGTTTCATGATTTTATGTTTCCCAAGGTCTGTTCGGTATTTTCAGAAAGACATGTAATAATAATATAATTGGTGGTGTTTTATGTGACAAAACCGCGATATGACGATGAGGCACGTCAAAGTGGGGGCCTGGAAATAAAATATGATCACCTGGGGTTCTTTAATGTGCACCTAAATCGAAGCACGCAGGTGTTCTTTGCATTTCAGCCCCATCAATATGCAGCCACAGTGACCAAGATTCCACCCCGTGCTCATCATGAATTTGATATGAACCCCTTTAAGAGAGACACTGATGTAACAGACAAATGAGTATAAGACGTGGAGTTTCTCACATATATACACTCTGGCGCTAATTGTCTATGGGAGCTGCAACACACGACACTTTAGTGAGCCTGCGAATGATGGGTAGTACACAAATGTGTGTAATCTTAATTCTTCTGGCTCCATTTGGCTTGACGTGGCTTGGAGCTGCTTTGTCACGAGACAACAATCGGCAAACATTCAGCAGTTACACTTCCCCACCTTTACCTTTAGAAGTGTGGCAGCTCGGACTAGTTGGTATGGCATGACAATAGTTATAGCGCGAGAACAAAACGACGACACAGAGTGTCTTTCGTGTCCTTCTTGTCTCTGTGTTGTCGTTTTGTTCTCGCGCTATAACTGTCGTCGTTAACCTTTAGGCTTACCAATTCGAAGCGGGTCACAAAGTTCAAAATTACCCCTTCTTTTCTTTGAAACAAAACCAAAACACAAGAATAAACAAAGCCACCAGTGCGCTCTAACCCACAAGCACAAAGATTAGGCAAATTTGTGTACTACCCATCATTCCCATCGTCGCTAAATGATCACAGAACCACCAGAGTTTCTTCTAGTTAATTTTAGAATATGGTATAAGAGATACCAGTGTGATTTCACTAAAATAAGGGTTGATAAGAAAATGCATACATGATAACCTGCTTATAAAAGACACTTCATACAAAAGACAAGAACTGCTCCCCGATGAATGTCTCTTAGAAAGGGATTAAGCTGTAACCCGACACCCTGTATGCCGAGCTATCACAGCAGGTGAAGAAGGCACGCGATGAGTTTCCTTTCTACTCTACAAATGCTGCTACCTTCAACGCCTTCAGCACACATGCCACTACCCGACATAAGTAATGTCAAACTTAACATGAAAATTTGCGATCCAACGCTATATGCACCTATAGAAAAGGCAAATGAATAGTCGACGTTTGGCTCGTGTTGAACCTTGCAGCATTCGATGACAAAGAGGCCCACGGGCTGAAAAAAAGAAAACAAAAAGAAACTGAGAATGAAGCACACTTAGAGAGTGTGCCGAATCTTGAGAGAACAAAAACTTAAATCTGCTGAACATTCTATATAACAAAGTGCTGTGGTGAGTGAAAAAAAAAGTACTTCACAAGGTTTTATTGACATGATATGATATTGATAATACAGAGTTCCCATAAGTAATGTATAGTTACATTTTTAAAATTATAAATGTGCTGCCACTAATATCCCAAAAATTATTCCAACCAACAAATTAAATAAGCAATACTTTGTGATCCCAAGTATGTACACAAATCAAAGGTGAAATCTTTCGAGATTGCCTCCTAGAATATTTCTCGATTATACATGTTTTGCCCAAACATCAGTCAACCATCACTTAAAAAAAGCATTGTATCTTGAAAAAATGCTGGTCAGTGATTGAAAAAAAAAACACAAGTGGATGTGACCAAAACAAGTTCCGGATAACTGGATGTCCAATATTTATTGAATAGTATTTTTAAAGCTGACGATACCCAATTATAAAAGAAATATTGGTCTACTTACCTCTTTCTCAAACACACCCCCGTGTTCATTTAAGCGGAAGTAGAACAGCAGGTTCCCTTTCAACTTGAACCATCGTTCTTTGAACACTGCAGGAAGAATAAGTGTGCTACGTCAGCGACAGAGTGTATTTGTTTACTCAATAAATCATCATTTCAAACAACATAGAGAACTGTCTGCAGGAAATGACCAAAGACAGCTGATGGTCTGCTTACCTGATCTTGTGCGCCTGCATGGAAATACAGTAGCATCATTCAGGCTATAGACAATATTAAGGCACATAGGCCTCTTAAACTAATGTTCTGATATTTTTGCATATTGTGGCGTGAAGTAATGAAGTCATGAAATGTCAAGTACACCAACGTAATTCTTGTCATGCGTATGCATCTACAGTCACACTAATAATATGCGAGGTCTTATGTCACGAAACCATGATACGATTATGAGACGCCATAGGGGAGGGTTCCCGAAATTTTGACTTGTCTGGTGCTTTTTAACGTGCACTGACATCATATTGCTTTGATCGAAATGTGACCCCCATGACGGGGATCGAACCTGTGACCTACAGGTCAGCAACCGAGCTTTATAACCACTACACCACTGTGGTGGACATGTACAGTCGTCAGCAAGCTTAACACGAACGCTCCGACGCGTGACCAGGACTATTTTATCTGATGCAGGTTGCGAAGCCTTGGGCATTGTTGCCTAGATGCAAATGTAACATCTCGGAAAAAAACAAAGCTACGCGACACTAGCGTCAATCAAACTGTAGCAAGACACGCTGCGGAGCATTCGTGTTAAGCTTGACGATGACTGTACTCCATCTTAAAAATAAAAACCGTAAGGCTGCAGTCCAATACAGTAGCATCAAGCCACATCATCGATTGATTGATATCTGGGGTTTAACGTCCCAAAATCACCATATGATTATGAGAGATGCCGTAGTGGAGGGCGCCGAAAATTTTGACCACAAGGGGTTGTTTAACAGAGGCACCCAAATCTGAGCACGCGGGCCTGCAGCATTTTTGCCTCCATCGAAAACGCAGTTGCCACAGCCAAGCCACGTCCTCAAATTAGTCTATACACAAAACAGCATCATATTTTTGCCTTGCCGGCTAACTATCGTGACGTGAGAATTCGGAACATTTGCGTGCTCCCGCAAACGAACGTTAAGCACATCGTCCAGGTTGTCCAATGTATACCTTATAACAACTAAGTGAAATGCTGTACACCACACGTTCCACATGCACTACATTTCTTGACATGTCTGATGCCGCATGTTCTGCTCTGTGTGCCGAGCTGCGTACAATATTTGTAAGCTTGGTAAGCACAGCTTCTGTGTTTTTGTAAGCTTGGTAAGCACCGCTTCTGTGTTTTCGATCAGGAAAGAGGGCAATTTTCTTGAAAAGGGGCGATTTTGCATGGATAAGAGTGGCGAGGTGATTTAGCAGGGTGCTTTTGCGCACGCTCTTTACGGACTTAGGAGGATTTGATAGTAGCCACCTCTATGTGCTTCTGCCTATCAGTGTTCCACCTTTTTTTTCACGTTTCAGTGGCTTTGTTCGAGTTCGAATATGCGTCACTGTCGAGGCTACCGCGTCAGCGAATCGTATCAAACAAGGAAAACATAAGATAGCATTATCTTATGCTATTTGCGTTAATGCTATCTTAAAGAGATAGCATTAATGTAGAGATAGCATTAACGCAGACACCACGTCCACGTCGCGCTGCATAAGCATGTGCTCACAATGGACTTGGCGAAGCCACGCGACAAAAGTTGTCGCCTTGAATATGCGGCATTGTCAAGGCTGAATCCAGTCAGCCAAGAAAAAAAAAAAGAAAATGGTAAGCAGTTGGCGCGACGTTGATAGCGTTAACGGAAGGCATTCGTGTCGAGGTCTCGCTGTACCGACTTTGCCAGCTTTAAAACAGCAACGGGCGGTGGTTAGGACTTGTATAATAATTGACATTTAGTTCATGTTCTTGTTTGCATGGAAATTATACCGATTCGTGCATGTATTCCTTTTATGCTCCCCTGACACAATGCCCTGTTGGGTCTGTAAGGTATTTTGAATAAATAAATAAATAAATAAAACTGACGCTTCGCAAACGCCGTCTGCAGCGCCTTGAAAAGCAACCATTCAGAGATCTCGCGTTCCGAAAGCAACAAAAGAAAGGCCGCACGAAGCTATCCGTCAAACAGTCGCGACACGGCTTCCGGCGCCAACTCCGCGAAACGAAAATGACAGGACGCGGAACTGAAAAAGAAAAAAAGGAATAGATCATAATGATATTTCATAACGCATTCTTGCAAAGTACGAAAGCTGCTACAAACTCATTACACGAGCTGTCTGTAAGTAAAGCGAAACTGTCACAACGGTTGAAGAGAGTTGGGGCTTAAAAAAGAAGACCCAAAAGCATGTAAACAGCCACAACAGAAATATTCAGGCGTTTCAAGGTCTGCTAGTACGTTCAGTTCGTTAATGAGTTCCAGCGTATTTCGATAACGGACAGTACGAGAAAACATCTTCATGTTATGCTGTCAACTGTCGGAACCCGTGGCAACTAGACACGGAAGAATTTGCTGCTACGCGGGACCTCCGGGTGAAAGGAATCGTTACATCCAAGTGACACCACGTCAAATCGATCGCGAAAATGCCGTGCCCGGTTTTCAAAAAATGACGCACCTTCTCTGAAGGACAGGTTTCGGTGGTTCAGACGGCCTTCTTTGTCGGCAGCTCCAGCGGCGAGCGTTGCCATCTCTTTCTCGTTGAACCGCATGGTCGCTTCGACTCTCACGGATGGCAATGAACAGTCGGCGCGAACGCTACTTGTCACGGGACGGCACAGGATGCTGTTACATGACGCGCTGCGAAGTTCGCTCGCACAGCTCGCTCAACTCACGGCTGCGAATCGCCATGTTGACTTGTGCTCTAGTGATGATGATGGTGAAAAAAAATATTTTTTTTTCGCTATACCTCCTAAATTTCAAAATTATCAAAAATATAAATAATACTTTCTTATACTGACAGCAGTTGACTATAAAACTTTGTCTTGCAAGTATTTTTATGCTGCTTAGCAAACATAATACGCAAATAAAACCATAAGCTACAGGGTAATAGTTTATTGGCGCGCCAATTCAAATTGTGTTAGCTGCTTCAGGCTATATAGGTGCTCTCAAACACCTGCAAATGCTTTCGTAACATTACAGTATATGCGGTATTATAAGCTCCACACTGAGAACTTCATAAAATCTACAGTTTAAAAATAATTGCTGGGGTTTCATGTCCCAAAAGCACAATAAAATAATAAAATCATGATAGACGCAGTAATGGAGGGCTCCAGAAGTTTCTACCACCAGGTGCTTTTCAATGTGCACCTAAATTTAATTATGTAAGTACATGGACTTTGTCTTTTATCATTCATCGAAATGCGGCTGCCGCGGACAGGATTACGTTCCACCTTCCGCGACCTTTGGGTCAGCGCTCAAGCACAATAACTACTTCACTGCCGCCGCGGGAAAATTGGATTAGTGCAGTGCAAAGGAGCAATATTGACCTAGATTGGGCCACACCCACACAGACGTTCTCAACGACTCTTGCCGGACTCATGGTCTAACATTCTCATCATGTCAAGAACCTTCAAAAATGGATATATATTGACGAACATCAAATCTACTCAAGTGGTTTTTACACAAATGACGAAGTTTGCAATGAATTCTTACCAATTATACTAAGAAATTGCATCAAACTAAGAAATTGTGTCTGAAATTTTTTACTGCATGTTTGGATTAAACACTGGCATTTTCATTGCTTTGAAATTCTTCAATACCCTACACATCAGCAATTATTTCCATCATACAAGACGAACTTCAAACACTGCAGACCTAAATTTTGGACATATAGCACCAACATACACGTTTCGCCAGACTTTGCGATTACAATAGGTGCTGACATTTATGTTTCATATATGATGCATTAGGTCACATGGTATAATAATATTTTTGTCAGTTGATGTGCTCGTTACTGTTGTGTTGGCAGCCTCATAAAAATACTATGTAGAGTTTAACACTCCAAAAACACAGCATAATTATGATAGATGCCGTAGTGGAGGGCTCCGGCAATCTCGGCCATTTGGAGTTCTTTAGTAAGCACACTGGCCTAGAGCATTTTTACATCCACCGAAAATGTGGCCACTGCAGTCGAGATTCGATGCCGCGACAAGCAGGGTCAGCAGACTAGCGCACAACCACTAGATCACTGCGGCTGGTGGCACCAAAAGGTGCGTGGGCTACGGATGTGGAAGAAGGATGCCCCGAATACACCCTTTTATAGCAGAGATAGTTATGTTAAAGTAAAGCTATGTACTCGAAAGCAACTACGTTCAACGTTTGGGCTTTCAATTTTCATTTAGCACATACTGAATTATACCATGTTTCAATACACAATTCCATAAACAGACCCAGCCAATGGCACCTGCTGGCGTAATACATAAGGCATAACATGCAAGTTAATCCTTAATGCAGTTGGTTCACTATGAGCTACTATCCATTAAGATGGCAATTGCAGTTAATAGCAATGTCTATGAAATGCCAGGAGGACTCCATTGGAAGGTTTTTTTTTTTTTGTAATAAGGCTGCAAGGTTTGAAACCGTAAGGTAAAAAAATTAAGTGCATCTATGCAATCGATTTGATCGATATGCAAGGTTTAACGTCCCAAAACCGCCATACGATTATGAGAGACGCCATAGTGGAGGACTCCGGAAATTTTGACCATTTGGGGTTCTTATTAAACGCGCACCCAAATCTGAGCACACGGGCCTACAGCATTTTGCATCTACGCAAGACCCACTATTTGCAAGGTAGCCAATGATCTACAGGACCGGAGTTTCCATTAGCTATCTTTAAATGAAGACTACGGATAAGAAAAACTTGGATTACACTTGAGCTAAGCAGTTGAGAGAATTATGCAACAGCGTAATTGGGCCCCGTGTGCATCGTCTTCCCACTTGCGAGCTTCGCCTCTGTTCCCTGTGCATGCCTTAACCATACTGTAAGGAAATGAACGACTGTGTGCGTAACATTGGCAGCTTCTAAGCATCTTCAAATGCCTACTGCTAGTTTTAAGTTAGCGGCGGCTGCATTTTCGATGGAGGCGGAAATGTTGTAGGCCAGTGTGCTCAGATTTGGGTGCACGTTAAAGAACCCCTGGTGGTCTAAATTTCCGGAGCCCTCCACTACGGAGTCTCTCATAATCATATGGTGGTTTTGGGATGTTAAACCCTACATATATATCAATCATTAGTTTTAAGTTAACTGCTCACGATGCCATAATTAGTCCTTTTGGAATCGACAAAGGCCCCCACTATGCATCCGTATGTCATTATGTGAACTCACGCAGCTGTTCACATTGTTGATACTTTTGCTGATGATTAAATACTATATGACCAAAGGCCTTGTAACGAGTGGGAAAGGAACCCTGAAACGGTTACGATGATTTTGTATAAATGCATTGGGCCGGCAGACGAAGTTCTGAAGGTCATTTTACAGACAGATTTAAGCTCTCTGTGCGAATTTTGTAATTAACTACAACGCTTTAAAACTGCCAATTGCTGCACATAACTGCGGCTCAGACAAAGGCGTTTTTTACCGCCCATTCACAGTACATCATCCACTGGAAGTGCGACGGCACCCAGGCAGGTGATCTGGCCGAGTATGGAATGCGCATGAAATTGGCTGCTGAGTGGGAGCACATGTTGATATCAACCACTCCGCGATTATCGTCTTTGTTGCCAGATGACATGCGTGCTCTCGGGAGCACTCGGTTACGGCCGCAGAGATTGTTAAGAATCTGTCGGCATGCGATCTCGCAGGTCGTGACTGAGAGAAGCTGCAATCATCAAATGCGCTCGTCCCAGCTCTGTTATCGCCAGCGATGTCAGCGGGTCAAAGTCTTGAGACACGGGAGGGTTATGAAGGAGGGTATGATATACTAATTGCCCGCAGTGGCCTTGTTAGACAGCGTGTCACTAAATTTGTGGTGCGAATGGCTTGATGATGGTCTAGCGTAAACGCAAACTAACCTTCGAAAAAATATTTTCATGGTCTCTGTAATGCACCCATTTATTGTGCAATTCATTTTTCAATGCCTGGTACGATTATAAGCTTCTGCCACGCAATATTACATGCATTTCACTATATGACATTCACATACGTAGTGTTTTTTTTTTTTTTGAAGCAGTTTCAAGGAATAGCATGGCTATGCGGTGGAACAGATGCTTGCCACGCAGACGACATGGGTTAGGCTCTCACTTGAACCCTAAGATTTTTATCAGTTATTTTATTTGCATCTTAATTTTTCGATCAAGGACAATATTTCTTGCTCCCTACCGACGACACCAGAATTTTCACGAAGCGAGCTTTTTAATGCTATCGCGTTAAAAACTTGACCAGTGACTATGCAACATAAGTGCTTCATTGTAGAACGGTTTTCAGTATACTCGGTGACAACTTTCTGTGGCAATGAAGGGAAGGCTACGTGGCCAGAGCTACTGCTCCTGTACTCCTCCGCAAAGTAGTGTGGTTCGGCTCGCACTTCGAACGACGGCTGCGCCATGTAATCCCACTGCACAAAATTTGATACGCCTGCTTACACAGCCATTTCTGAGAGGAATTCGACACAAGCTCCTTCAGCGAGTGTTCGAAATAGCTGGAGGGCGACGCGCGCTCACTTAAAGACGAAGACTCCATTTTGATTTGAGTTGCACGTAAAACGTGCGACGTTTTCAGATGCGCAAAAACGCGAATCAACTGTTAAGAGAGTAACAACAAATAACAATATCTCGTCGGCACGTGCAGCGTCTCTTTATACACAGCGTCTAGTAGAAAATGTTGTTTTCTGTTATTACTTTCACACGGAAAACACGGACGCATTCGTGGCACTATATTCTACAGCGGTAGAGCATGCCCACTCCATTGGCTCCGTAGCCTTCCCTTCACTGCCACAGAAAGTTGTCCCCGAGTATAGTGTACTAGATATTACGTTTATATGAATGGCTTAGTTAACAAAAAACAGAGAAGTAACAGGGCAAATATCTTAATTTCTAGAGTTCCAATACTTTCTTGTGCGCAGTCGATACAAATGCTAAACGAGACTATATAAAACATTTGATACAGCCATTACAAATAAGTTCAGCAACAAGGTCACTTTTTAATTTTTGTTTACTTTTCATTATCAACACAAACAATGGTGCACACAAAGGGTGACAAAAATTGAAGTTGGGAAGTGCATCACAGTCACTTAAAAAGTAAGCATTAAGAACATAAATTACTACATAAAAGCAAGTATTCGTTTTGCAAACACAAGCTGTATAACACTAAACAATTTTTCAACGTTGGTGAAGTGCATTATAAAGTTCTAGACTTTTCATCTTTTCTTTTTCTCTCCTAAATATGTAAACCTTTCGCAACTTACAAGTGTTGTCAAATTAGGAACCCTGAAGAATGATATATTGGCAGTCTGTCTCTTTACTAACTTCAACCTGCAAAAAAGCTTGTTCTCCATTTTGACAAAAATGTACAGCCAACACACACACACCCACACACACATACGATAAAAGTCGCAAAAAAAAAAAACAAGGCTGGTCGAACTTTTCACTGCCAGACTTAATGCATGTAGGTACTTGCCTACAACTCATACTTTAATGGCATAAATACGTAGCTTGTTCTTTGTCACCGTAGACAGTATGGCTAGCACACATAATACAAAGAAAGAAAAGTTGCAGAGGGACCCATATCAGTTGCAAGTTCTCACATCCAGACTTGACATATGTGCACCGGGCCGGTCGAAATTTCCCAGGTGGTGTTGTCGTAAGATTAAATGAGACAGCAGCCTGAAAACTTCTGACAACCCCTGTACATTATTGTTTACAACTCAAGCATAAATTCATATGTTCCACATCCTGGGTTAAATGCAGCTTTTCTCGCTTCTAATGTGCATATTTATTGTCGAAACCTAAGTATACCAACTTTCACAACACATTTGAGCACACATGAGTGCTCGAACAGAAATGAGATGTTTGTTGAAAAACAAAAGCAAACAAAGAAAAAAAAAGAACTGTGCCCTCTTGTCACTGAAAGCAAGTCTTTTGCGCTAAGGTGCGGACTTCTTGGTGTGATGTCCAGCCACTATAGAGGTGCAGTGTAAAACTCGTGTTCTTAATGTCTTATCCGTGACACAGAAATCTTGGAACCGAAAATCCGCAACAACAGAAATCGCACATTAAAACAAAACTAAAAAAGAGAAAAGTACAATATAAAAGACTGACAACTCCAGTGCTTCTTTTATGTCCAGAAAAAGCAGCATTTCTTTTTTCTCACCAATTCAGCAAGGCACTTCCTACTGCTCTCACCAAAACTGTTCGCAACCCTCAAAAGCTTGCCAAGTAGTTATAGTTAATACTCATAATGGCAGTGTACTGTGGCTAATGTAAATTGAGTTGACCAATTGAAGGCACAGTAACTACACAGTCTGGCAACCAAATATGTAATTAAATGAGCAATTCAATTCGCAATTAAATACAACACATTCCCCGACCCCTCGACCCCTAGTGTCCCTGGTTCTTGGCACAGCTTCTTGGCTTGGCCTCCGGTTCCCGCAAGCCGACACTGCAGAGTTTGGCTAGAGCGTGCTTGGTTGTTCCGATTGTGGTGAGCGGGGTGGCTGAGACCAGCTGGTGCTGCTGTCTAGCCGGCTCCACAGGCGTATTGACTCGGACTGGGTGATGTAAGGCAGTACTGCGTAGACACACGACCATGCATGCTATAGATATGCACCAGGAAACTACCGCGCTATGCAGGTGAGCCTGATCCTACACTCAAACCTCATAATAATGAAGTCGCATTTGACACGAAAATAACTATCTTATATCAAGAAATTCATTACAAATGCATAACCGTAACACTGAATCTCTAACAACTATTTCTTATTTACTGTGATGAAACCAATTATTCTAGACTTGTGTGAATATTCAAATGAAAATTACAGCATTTGAATTCCCTTTGATTGAAATCTAAGTAACTGAAAATTTTGAAGTATTCGGAACGAAAGAATAGGTGTATGTTAATCCGCATGAAACCTCTTGCAAAGGTGGTTTTACAGCAGCAGTGCACTGCCAAAGTGTGAAAGCATCTATCAAAAATACTTTAATGTGCACGTAACCCTTTGTAATGATGGTTTCGCCATAGTGCAGGATTGCTAAGCCGTGAAAACATTAATCCAGAAGAAATCCGCACTGTTGCAAAGACCCATTTCAAAGTTAAATGAACACGTTACCCTCCCATCAATTCAACGTTGAATTGATGGGAGTTTAAAAGCTTGCTTTACCAGCCTATATGCTTTAAGTATTGTAAATTTTACAATGTAATATATTTTACTGGTTATCACATGCATTTTACTGAAAGTCAAATCATGCTACTGTTTAAAGTTGTTTCACTTCCTGTGAACAAAAAAAAGGGCATTTGCACAGGCATTGTTTCAATTTTTGAAAAAGTAGTATGCAGGTTAGTTGGGCTTTAACAAATATGCCCATTTCATTATACTAATACGTGACATATACTATCCAAATTTAATTCGAAATTATCTAAACCAAATCACTATCAGCTTAGAACCTAAATTCGCTGTTCTCCCAAGCTTACATAATTAATTATATGCACATTCATTACACTAAGGTTTGAGTGTTACACTGATACTTTGAGACAGCCCTAACATCTATTTTTTTAATCAATACAATTTTATCAAAGAAAACCCCCGACTGTAAGGCTCCTGTAGTTTTCATTAGGCTTCTGCAAATAGTGAATTTCAGGTTCGAAGTAAACTTGAAGCGAGGAGTGATTTGGTTGAATAATCTCGAATAGAAGTGGAACAGTATACATCGCATGTTATATATAAAAAAAAAAAGGGCATGTTTGTCAGGATGCAGCTAACCTGCTCAACTTGCCAGTGCTACATATAGTTTCCTATAATTCCACTAGTGGGAACTCTGGCGCTAGTGTCTATGGGAGCTGCAACGCACGGCGCTTCAACTGGCATGAGAATGATGGGTAGTACACAAATTTGCCTAGTCTTCGTGCTTTCGGCTCCGTTTGGCTTCGCCTAGTTTGGAGCTGCTTTGTCACGAAACAACAATCAGCAAATGTTCAGCAGTTGCACATCCCCACATTGACCCCTTTAGACTCACCAATTCAAATAGAGTCAGAAAATTCACAACGGTCCATTCTTTAATTCGAAACAAAACTGAAACAGAGCAAAAAAACAAAGCCACGAGTGCATTCGAAGCCCGCAAGCACATAGACTAGACAAAATTTTGTACTACTACCCATTATTCCTGCAGTGACTGAACGATCGTCACGCCAGAGTCCCCTCTAGTTAATTTTATAAATCTCTATACAGAGCTCTTGGCACGAAACAAGAACTCACCTCCACTTGGTGACCGCTGTTGGTCATGCGACCTGACAGCCGCCGTCATGATTGCCGGGCCTGACACCATTGTGGCAGTGGCCGCAAACGGCCGGTCGGCCGTGAAACGCTGGTAGCAAAATAGATATATGGTCACCAGACCTGCTAAGATGGTCCCTGCAGCTGCAAAAAGTACTGGCCATCCTGACCACGCACCCTCGTTCCCTGTTTTGAAGAAAAAGATGTTGCCGTTACTAAGCATCTACTTATTACCAAAGAGCCTGCCCTAAGAGTTGCACTTCTTTATAATCTTAATGTGCAGCAGCAAGATGGGACCAAGCTATTTGGTAGAGTTTTCTAAATATGCAGTACGAAGATAACATGCGGTGCTATCCTTGCATTCTTTTATGATCCTACATACACTATCACAAAAGCAAGTCCTATCCTTTTAATGATGAATTTAATCATTCACGCCTGCCGTGCAGCTGGCTACTTGTCTTTAAGGGGGACGTGCCTTTGGGAACCAACTTTCTTGTTTCTGGTTGGATCTCGATGAAAATTGGCACACTCAGAATCCCAGGCCGTTCCACTTAAACAGCAGTTTTATTCAAGATATTTCCATTTAGCGGGTGTTTAAAGTATTAAGAAAGTGTATCATGCCAAAATTTATACAAGCCATGATGATACCGCCGGGGTTTCACTGTAATTGACTCTTACAGAACAACAGAATGCATATAAAACATGCATAATTGGTGCTTTGTTGTCACTGCATTGAAAGCTTTTGTTAGGTGTGCTTCATCCTCGTGTGCTTAATGCTCCTTAAAGAGGGGCCCTGCAACACTTTATGAGCATGGTTAGAGAACCTTGCCGACCAATCATCAAGGAGAACACGCGTGCTAGATATTGTAGCACAGCATGTAGCCTGGAATTTACAATATCGTATCTACTCGCGTAATGAATGCACCCCCAACTTCAGTCGTCAAAATTTGTATTTCTTTTTCCCTGCACAATAAACGCACCCCCTAAATTCATCCGCTGCAGTCCCGCTAACCGACACATGACGCCTCCTTGCCCGTTGGATCTCTTCCGTTTTTTTATTATTGCAGTCGACTCTCTTTAATTCAAACTCAAAGGGACCTCTGAGTATTGTTTGAATTATCAAGAAGTTTGAATTATCAAAGTTCTAAGATATATTACTGTGGGTGAGGTGATGCAATACATTATGATTAGGCATTAATTTTATCAGATTTAAAAATTTTTGAAGCGTTTTTACCCCCTAACTGCACGCAATGAATAGATGGTAGAAGTGTAAGGGCCGCAAGTTTATCGGCCATTTACTGCTGATCAGACTTTTTAAAGGAATCGTCGATTGCCAACTGCTTCTTCGTGTGTGCCTTCAGCACGAAGCTCTCTATACCAGTTGTGAAACATCACGGTTTACCATGCATGTGCTTCGTTTCAAATATTTGTTTTTTACTAGCAAACCCTTTTTCCTTGAAAACATAAGGCGCACTTTTAATTTTTAGGCTGTTAGGATTATATAAGCACGCAAGTTTTTTAATATTAGAGGGAAAGCAGCAGATATTTTCTGGTATGAAATAGCAAGAAGTATGAATTAACCGAATGATGGAGTTTGAATTAGGAGGCTTTTAAATACATTGAAAGAATAGAGGGCCAACCAAAAAATTGAATTTGTTTGAAGTAACCAAAAGTATGAATTATCAGAGTTTGAATTATAGCGAGCCTACTGTACGCCTATCCCTCTCGGCCACCTCGGCTCACTCCCTGCTCCCCTTTGTGCGCTGCCGCGCGCCGTATAGTCTTTATTTCCATCAGTGCGAACATGTCCCAGTCTTTTTCAATTATCTGTGTGCCACAGCGGGGTTCACGAACGGCGCGTGTGCAAGACATCGCAGCTCATAAGCACACAGTGAGCGAAGGACACAAAACTACCCGCGGCAAGCGACGATCGCTTCCTGCGAATAGAAAACTTTAGGACCCAATCACATGCAAGCGATTTCCAAGCGACGACGACAGGATTTGCTGTTGCCATAGTGATCGCAAAGGGCCATTCGTCGCCTTCGCCACGCAGGTTTCTGGAAAACCAGAAAATATTGCTTGTCGCCCAGAAAAAACCGTGATTATTTCCGCAACATGGTAGCACCCCCGATTCTCGCTTCACTTGCAATTTGCTCTTCGTGCTACGTATCCACGCTTACTTCAAGGAACGCATCATATAGGCTACTTTTTCTACAATAACTTCTCATGTGGACAGTGAGGCAGCGGACGTATTATGTCATTAAGAGCTTGCCGCGAAGTTGACGAAGTGCGTCGAAGCGCGCGTTTCTGGGCGCCCCTCAAGTACGTAGCAGATACCACTCCTGTGGTTGAACGATTGTGAGAAAAGATAGCCGCAAAACGCTTTTATGGCTTGCGCGGGCGACGCAGGTACAGCTTGCAGAAGATAACCCCATCAACGACCGAAGATGAGTGAAGTGCAACAAAAAAGCTGTTTCCAAACAGTGTACGCATACGTCAATTGCGAAAGGCTAAGCGGCCCAACTTTTTTTTCACTACTGCGTTTTTTGCTCATCCCGAAAAAGTTATCATAAAGTTTGCCTCCAACAATAAACGCACCCCCAACTTTGCTACGATTTTTCGAGAAAAAAGGTGCATTCGTTACGCGAGTAAATACTCAAAGTCAGCAAAAAATTGCTTTCCCTTCTCTCGACAAATGACACTACAGACTCAAAATGATTATGTCCCAGGCCAAGTATCAGCATTTGGCTGGTTCCAGCATGGTGCACTTTGTCATTACCGGGACCGCCGCAGAAGGCCGTCACTTCTCCACACTGCAATCGCACTGAGAAGCCGTGCATTAGAAGAAACAAAAGAAAAAATGTGCCGAGAGTCACGAGGTACGCGCGACGTTTTTTTCTCCCTTGTGCCGTCCCTCCGCACTAAGCTTCCAATGCTTTCGTTGGGACGAGAGAAGAAAGGATCCTACTGCAGCATGCAAAAAATCTTCACAACTTCATTCGCACAGCACGGATTCTAAAAATTTTTGCATCGGTGAATTTGTGAGGCAATAAGCTCCTTTGGTGAATTCATTCCATGGCCTTTTAAAGAAGTAAGTGTTGCAAGGTGCCTTTAAGCTCCTTGTTGCGCCGGGTTGTAGAACAGAAATAATCAACATTGTGAAGTGACATACAATTGCTTTGTTCTATGTTCTGCTTTGCTCCCACAAAATGTGCACCAATTTCTCCGACTGCGCAGTGCAATAACCGTGATGGACAACTATGTAGCTCCTCTAAAAATCGCGCAACATCGTGCAACAGGTATTCGCGCGACCAAGATCTCGCAGCAAGCCACTTGATTTTCATGTGACTTGTTCCCGGGAAGAAACTAACATACGGAACACGTCGCAGCCTGGGGAACTGACTGAAAGTAGAGAATAGCCGTGCCTAGCCATAACTAGTACAAGTAAATTACCATCTTCAACAACACCTTCGAATTATACAAAAAGAAGTTAGAAGGAGGTAGGTCAAACAACGTTTGCTGCAGGTGCAAGCTGCGTATTTCAAAATTTTTGTTGTTGGGTTACTGTAAAACTCAATGACAAAACACTGCCTGGAAGGAGAGAGAGAGAGAGAAAAAATAATATTAGCAGGACGCTTAATACCTAGGTGGTACGTCTCCAAAGGCACGCGCAACCGCTGCTTTGTGCCTGAACACTCCAGTGACAGCCACGAAGTGTGTGAGGGTGTCCGCAGCATCACCTTCCAGTGGCTAGTTTTGCCGATCCGCTCGGGCGTTTTCTTCGGGACTACGAGAACACCGTCCGGTCGCCGAATCTGCACAGCGTGCACAGCGTTGAATGTGATTTCTCCCAATGGCTTCACCATCTTAATCTGTCATCGCCACCGAAGCAATCTAGTACTGGTACTGCCACATTCACTACAGTAACAGTAGCCCTCAATTTTCTTTTTCGATACGCACAACAGTAACGATAAAAACGTGCAAAAAGTAGATTTTAGGTTCGAAGCGAATTCAAAGTGAACAGTGTTATAGAGAAATAATTTTGAATCAAACAGTACAAGCAACATAGATAGTGCACAGGAGGGTTTACTCAATGAGCAGAGCAAGCGGTGGTCGCTCGAAAATACGCAGGCGCACCAAGGCGGTGGAGCTCGATCTCCAATCTCGTGCCATGATAGTTCAGCCCATCATATCAACGTCTGAATTTTTTCATTATAACAGCATATTATAAAAGAAAATTAAGCACATTTGTAATATACCCGACTAATGTGCACAATAACGTACTTATAAATTGAAACTAGGCTTGCACATTTCGCTGACCAAACTTCTTGCACAGCTTGAGCAGCATTGCACAATGAAATTAAGTGTAGCGTTCCTTCACTGAATTTTTTTGGCGTTCATACTGTATGCACCAAATGTGCTTTCTGTCGTGAAAATTGAAGGCAAAGAAATCGTTCTATTATTCCCCAAAGAAAAAGAAAAAAGAAGAAACACTTGGACATTACAATGTTAAAAGTACAATTCTTTGAAAGCCAACTTTCTGGAATAAAGAGCCCCGCTCTGGCACACAAACGTGTTGAAGGTACTCCTGCTGCAAAAACTGCTTTTTGTGCACACATTCTCTTGAATCTTGTCACTCTTTTTAACTGCTTCAAAACATATTTTTCTTCTCCAAATGAGGATTTTCTTGGGGAGGGGGGGGGGGAATGCTGATCGAATATTTCGAAACATTCAGAAAGCATCATCATCATCAGCCTGACTACGACCAGTGCAGGGCAAAAGCCTCTCCCATGAACTGCAAATCAACCCAATCTTGTGCTTCCTGCTGCCACATTATACTTGCGATCTTTTTACTCTCATCAGCCCACCTAACTTGCCCTTTTTCTCTCGTGCGTTTGCCTTCTCTGGAAATCTAGTCAGTTACCCTTAGCGATCAGTGGTTATCCTGCATACGTGCTACGTTCCCGGCCCATGTCCATTTTTTCTTCTCGATATCAACTATGTTATTCTCTAATATGAACGGCAGCAATTTAGAATCCCAGATGTGATCTTAAGCATACCGTTATCTTGGTGGCCACACTTGGACCGGCCAGGTAGACCAGCTGAACGTAGTTTCCGACCGGTTCCACACGAACGAGCTGGATGGGCGCTACTAATGCCAGGGGAACCGGCTCAGCTTCTCCACCTTTGGCTGCTAGAGTCACGCCCACCACCAGAGACAGCTCAATCTCGGGTAGGTCTGCGACGCTCGTCAACCGGCACCAGTGGCCACCTAAACAGAGAAGGTCGCCATGAAACTATGAACAAAATGAGAAAGGTTGCACGCCTCCAAATTTGTACATAAGTATGTATAAGCGTGGCTTGCCGGAAAATTCGTGCCGCAGAACACGTGCACTCATTCTATATACCAGTGGCCCCGAAACTGTGGCTTGCGGACTAGCAGCACGGCCCATGTTTTATTTTTATTTTCATGAGCTATGCACAAGTGTAACTTGTCAGAATGGCTGACTGAGTGAATTGGCAACTCATAATACTCAAAAGAACGCATAACTACACAGGTGCTTAAGAAGTCTGGAACAAGTGGTTAACAAAAAACTGACTGGTCTGAAGCATTTTTTTGTACGCAAGACACCCTATGCAGTTAACATGCGATGAGACATAACCGCAGATGCACGCAGATTTCAGTCATCCTGGAGGTTAGTATCTATGCATTTCCTATGTAAAATCCCCTACAAAAATGACTCATAAACAGTAAAATATTGATGATGCGATCCCATCTCATACTACTACTTTTGAGGTAATAGGAATTTTTTGTTGTCCCTGCTGTTGAAAATTGTATTTTCCCCACGACGTCCAATATGAACGTACGCTACCATGCTGGTTCAAACAGGTGCTGCCCGCACTGTTTTGGAAGATACGGTAACAGCCGCTACCTGTGCAACAGCCGCTAGCGGTGCTTTTGCACATGCAAGTGTCAGGGTCGAGATAGCAGCTTCGCCACCCTTCGGCGAAAAGGGCGAGTCCGCCTGCGGACAAACCTTGGCTGCTATCCAGGTAAGTGGCGCACCGCGAAGCGGCCGTGCGGGAGAACTTTCCGAAGGCCATGATGCCGTGAGCAAACCTGTGACGCCGACGCAAGCGGCTGCTGTCGCAGTCCTGAGTGGGCACGATACCAGACCGGTTCCAACCCTTTGGAAGAATGGGAATCGCTTCAGCAGACAAGAGCGACTCAGCAAAGTGATCCATTTTGTCACGAAATGTGCGACGAACTCAGACGGATGGAAAGCCGTTAAACTGCTTGCCCTGCAGTGGGCAACGATGCCTACGGTCTTGGAGAGACGGAGCACTGTTACGCTGCTTGCTTTGCAGCGGGCGCGGACAGAGGGCTGGACCCAGCGTATGTCTCCGAGTCCCTGTCGGATTCATATTTGTTGGACCATGACGGGCTCCTGCTGAAGTATACAGCCACCGACGATGAGTCCATCGATTTGTTTAAGGGGGGACACAGGTCTTGGGGACAAAACGCCAAAAAAGTTGATTTTTCAGTTTGGTGATTTTTGTTATCTTCATATCATCCCACTCCTGGCAGCAAAAAATGAACTTGAAATGTTGCGTCGTTCAGCCAAAAAATGTCGTGTTTATTCATCGCAGCACTTGGTTTGGTTTACGAAATCGCCGAAAACAGCCCCTTTTTGCGTTGCTCGGATCGCGATAACCACTCATCGGATCGCGGCCATCTTAGTCTCGTTTGGGAGAGCTTCTGTTGAGCACGCTCTCCCGCCAGGAACGAACCTTCAATGCTGCAGCCAGTCTGCGCTACCAGGCAAAAACAAGCGACAAAACCGTGCGGTATCATTGGTCCATAGCAGTCACGTGAGTGAACAGCGGCTTGTGACTGGAGCGCGGGGACTGACAACACTGGTGATAATGCATGCGTGGCCGCAAACATGCGCGTTGTCACCGCCATTTCGAAAGTTTTGTAGTTTTGCAATCAAAATCGAGATGCCGAACCGTGCTCGAAAGTTCCGCACACTTCACAAATTCGGCAAGCGACGGAAAAAATGTGCTGTGCAACCCACAAAGTCATCTCAGCCAGCGCAGGCTACGTCGACAGAGCCGAGCAGGACAGGAGACCGGCAGTCGTTGAGATGCACCAGCCCGACCCAAAGGCAGCCTTCAATTGCTACAACTTCTACCAGTAGCGACATGCGCTCAGAGCGCCATAAATCATCGCAACTGCCGATGAAGATATCTGCAGATCTGGGCGGAAGAGCGCAACGAATTTTGCGACGAAGCGGCGTTGCAACACAAGCGATCACGACGGCGACCACGGTGCCATTAAAATCAGCTAATTGCGATGATACTTCAACAAGGCGTTAGGAAACAACGCCGCCACTTGTGATTAAGACAGCAGAGAATGCTGCTGCAGCAGATCTCGCAGCCAGAAAAAGTGTGGCAGCGACTGTGACCGTTGCCTGCTGTACTTCAAGTATGCGCAATCGACCTGCAAGGATAGACGCAACATTTTTGACAATGGCTGACCGAGATTTCATTGAGCGTCGCGCCCAGCAAAAAGCAGCGGAACTTTCTTCAGTCTCGGCAACCAATCGCAAAATGAGCGTTCTCGCGAGTCAGCGCGGCACCAAAAGTTCGTCGGCCCCAACGTATACCATGGTTAACTTCAACATGGTGAACAGTTCACTAAACGAACATTCTGCTTGCTGAGTATGCCGTGATCAGTTAACCATCGAACGCAACGCGCATGGGTACGACGTTGATTGATTGATTTGTGGGGTTTGACGTCCCAAAACCACCATATGATTATGAGAGACGCCGTAGTGGAGGACTCCGGAAATTTTGACCACCTCGGTTCAGAGCACTAAGAATGGTCAGACAGCTCTGAATGACATCTTTGCCGCTATCGGTGTTTCACATCAGGGCCTTCACATGAAAACATGCCGAGAGTACTTGAAAATGAAGCTCCAGTTGACAGCAACGAGAGCTTGTGCCTAACATTTGAATAAGTGTGCCACAGTGGTAAAGTGCCTCTACATGATTGATATGTGGGGTTTAACGTCCCAAAACCACTACATGATTATGAGAGACGCCGTAGTGGAGGGCTCCGGAAATTTAGACCACCTGGGGTTCTTTAACGTGCACCCAAATCTGAGCACACGGGCCTACAACATTTCCGCCTCCATCGGAAATGCAGCCGCCGCAGCCGGGATTCGAACCCGCGCCCTGCGGGTCAGCAGCCGAGTACCTTAGCCACTAGACCACCGCGGCGGGGCTAAAGTGCCTCTACAAGAACCTCAATTTCGGCCACCCTGGAAATATTGCCGTCTCTTTTGATGGAAGCTGGCACACTAGAGGACACACCTTTCTCATTGAAATAGCTACTGTGATAGAAGTTTTTTCAGGTTATTTGCTAGACTATGTTGTGCTTTCTAATTTTTGCCTCGGCTGTGAATGTGGTCCGAAACCCGAGAGCCCGAAATACTCTGATTGTAAAGCCAAACATTCATGCCAGAAAAATACCTCATGCAAGGCTGGCTAAATGGAAGTAGAGGCAGCAATGATTTTATTTCAGCGCTCCCTTTCGCTTTATGGCCTCAGGTACACCACCATGCTTTGTGATGGTGACAGCCGGTCGTACAGTGCTGTCAAAGAAGCTAAGGTGTAGGGCTTCATAAATGTTGAAAAAGAAGACTGCTCAAACCATGTGCAGAAACACCAAGGGGACAGCAACGAGTGCATCAGTGGCAAGGGCCACCTCACGGGTGACCTCATCACAAAATTGACGAGTTATTACGGCTGGGCTTTGAAATTCCATTCTGGGAATGTGGATGAGATGCACAAGGCTGTGTAGGCTACGTATCATCATGCGACATCCACTTACGAGAAATTACACCACAGTTTCTGCCTACACGGCCCCGAGTCTAGGTGCAAGCATAATGCAGCCATGGCAAGGAATGAGCCCATCCCAAAAAGCAAGTACAATTTGCCAGAGGCTGTGAGTAATGCACTGCGTCCTGTTTATGAACGCTCGTCCGACAAGAAGCTCCTGCAGAGATGCACCAGGGGGAAGACGCAGAATGCGAATGAGGCCTTGCATTCGGTCATTTGGAGCCTTTCACCGAAGGACAAGAACGCGTCATTGTTTGCCGTTGAGACTGCCATGGTAGATGCTGTTATGCACTTCAACTTAGGGAACAAGGAATCTAGTTCACTTATTTTGCGTGAACTGCAGCTAGATCAAACATGCGCAGGTAACCGGCGGGTGGTTGAGAAAGACTATCGCTATACCGTCGGCTTGAAGAGGAAACGTGCATCTTCAGCCGCATTCTAGGCAGCCGCAAAGAAGAAGCACAAGCAAAAGCCTGCTTCAGATTACTCTGCAGGGGCTTTCTGAGTGATTGTAAATACAAGTGTTGTGGCTTTCATGCATAAAATTTTCATTTTCATAACTTTTTCGGTTTTTCGCATTTTTCTCAAATACAAATTTATGCATGTTTTGAATTTTGGGATGAGAACTGTGTCGCTTATATTGATTCGATTTTCTTGATCTTTTTTTTTGTTCGAATGCTAGGGAATTAGAGTGTGCAAGAAAACTGATAAAATGTTTATGGACAGTGTAAAATTTTAAAATTTTCCAGAAATCACCAGTGAAAATTCAGAGCTGTGAGACTGCAACATAAGAACTTCATAACTTTGGATAAAATTCAGACACCAGCATTAAATTGCATATTTGCACTATTTGAGTATTCAGCAATATACAGTTTTAATTACAGCTCTTTTGATGCATTACTTTTTACGCAAGTCACATCCAAAATTCATAAAATACGAATAGCTGTAACTTTTTTTTGGATTGATGTAAAGAAAATGTAATTACATATTTTAAATCAGTGTACAAAGCTGAATACTCCCCGAAAAAAAATCATGTCTCTAAGCTCAATACTATATAAATATACTAATATATTTCACTATTGGGTCTATGCCCTGGAAAATCGTGAAAAAATCAACTTTTGAAAAACGATATTTTTGTTCTGTATTTCTAATAACCTACCTATTATCAGCACCTAATTCAAACATAAAGAGAAAAATGAATGCTATTTCTGAGGCTGCGGCAGTGTCCAAAATGTGCAAAAAATGCCGAAATCAACCAAAAATTGCGCCCGCGCCCTTCCCAGACTATGCGATCAACCCACGCAACCTAGGTGTCGTTTTGAATGTGAATTCTTTCTCTCTCATTTGCAGTCTTGCAAAACGGCGTCAGCGGCACGGTCGAGACGCTATTTGCGTTTTCCCGCGAAGCAATGTAGAGTGCTGATTGGCTAGAGCAACGCTTTCGTATGTCGCAGGAGAAAACGTGTGCGTCATTGGCTGCTGCGCAGCGGTGGGGGTGGTCGCTCCCTCCGATGGCGCGTGCTCACACCATGATTGCTCTGCTACGTTCGCCTTGACCAGCATCTTCTGCACCGCTCTTTCTTACTCTTTGTATATGCTTTGTTTATATGCCAACTTTTGTATTGTTTTCATTTTTTGTTCCATACTTATAATGTTGTTTCCCTCTTGTTATTATAATTTGTATTTCTCATGCCCCTCCTGCTTGGGTCCTTACCTGGGCCAGCAGTATGTCTCAAACATGTAAATAAACAAATCACACCAAAAGAAAATGTAGGCGAGGCGAAAGAAGAAACGAGTGTGTCAGGACGCTTCTAGCTATTGTGCTGAAGCTTTCTGAAGGAAATGCAAGCGTTGACTTATTAGGCCCGTTTCTTCAGAATGAATTTTTTTGCTAGTTGTGGTGCTGAGGAATGCTATAACTGAAAGACCGCTCATCAGATTTGTGTGCAGTTTTTTTTTAATTCTGTTTCTGAATGACGTTGCCAGGGTGTAATGAGCTCCTTTTATTGAACATTGGTGTTGTTAATTTATCATAAACAATTAAGTTTCAATGAAGCTGATAACTACTAGCTACACTCAAACCTCATTATAACAAAGTTGAACCTTACATGACAATAAGTTCGTTATATCCGAAAATTTGTTATAAAGGTTTATTTCTAACACTACATTTATTGCACGACTATTTTTCATTACCTTCGTTATAACCAATATTCATTATATCCGATTTTATTATATCGACATTTGAGTGTGCATCAATTTTAAAGTTGCATGAATGCTTTCTGGGGGAAAGTTAAAAAAAGAACGGCTTTGTAGTACCGTGGGATATTTATCGAAAAATGACCACACTGAATTTCAGCTTTCTGCTATGTCCTGGGATTTATCATGACTCTTCCTCAGGCACCCACACCAACAACCCAGTTAAACCTTAATAACTCGGAAACTAAACAACACAGCTTCATAAAACTTTGCTGTTTCTCCAGTTTTAGCATAGTGAACATGCCCTGAATGCTTTGTTCGGATATCTTGAAAAATAAAAAATTTCAGGCTCCAGGGTAATCTTAAGGTGGTTATGCCCTAAAGTTTGAGAGCCGCACTGCTGCGATCCTCTCATGACGAACCCATGGCGGGTCACCTGCGTGGCTCAAAAGTTTTCGCAAAACTGAGCCGCATTGTTTTAAAGGTTTCGAGCATAGTCAGTTGTACAGTCTAATCTCATTGTGACAAAGTTGCATTTTACATGAAAATTAGTTATTAAGGTACATGTATATTCCTAACACTGATCTATTGCAACACTATTTTTCATTTACTTCATTGCAACCGATATTTCGTTATATCCGAGTTCATTATAGTATTGAGGTTTGAGTGTAAAAGCACTGGGCTGTGTTAAATTTTGACTACAATTACCTTCCATTTGTATTTACTGTATCATGCCAACACTCCCAAAAGAGCATGACAAGCGCATCATGGCGCGCAAACTCTTGCAAGAAATGTCGACTAACAGAGGACACAGAGGCAGCCCCCTCCAACAGAAGAAAACACTGACCAGAAGCCAAGCTGAATCCCACTGTGGCTTGTACCAAATCTGACGAAACTTCTGTGCCGTCCTTGTTGCGTACATGGCAGGTGAATGGCGAATCGTAATCTTCTTCGTCCTCCAAGGTGATCTTTGCGGTGCAAGGCTCACCTGCGTTTACACAACACATTTGGCTTCACCGACGAGGCAGAGTCACTGCAACAGCACTACAAGGCAGTACAAATTGTCATTGACGTTTGAAATTGTGGTTTGACGCTCTCTATGTCAGTCGGCATCCAACTACACAATCTCACAAATAGGGAGAAAAAGTTTTGGCAACAAAAATAAACGACCAGAACAAGTTTAGAACTATGCGAAACGTGGGGAAATTTCTTCAGCTATATTTGTGATGGTCGGGAAAATGCTGAATGATTCAGCAAGAAATGACCCATGTCTAAGTAGAGCATACTGCGCGCAGAGTGCTATTACAGTGCTTTAACAGACGCTGACCTTCAGCTGTTACATCAGCCAGTTTCTGAGAAGGCAATCCACACGCACGCACACACAAAAAGAATTACTTCCACACTGGAGCAAGCGTCGCTGTCGTCTCCTCTCAAACGCTGCTAAAGAGAACATTCATGCGAGCGCGCACGCTTGCTCGACTGCGCACGTCCGGTAGCATTTTCTTTTCTTCTGTTTGCAGCAGCGGCTTTGCGGTGCAAGTGTAATGCCTCTGTCCGAGCTTGCTATTTTTATACTTTGCGTCACGTTATCTGGGCGCTTGCGGACTCACATTTCAAGGGTAGTTTCATCTCCTAAATATTTCTTCCTCTGTGGCCCAGAGGTAACGTCTGCATGCCTATCGTCTTCCATGAGTTGCTATTGCACATGACCGTTTTTCAAGAACATAATTGTCGTTAATTTCTCGATCACAATATAGTTATTGAAAAAGAAATTGAAGGTCAAAGTTTCTCTTTTTAATTCTGCATCGAAACTCGTGCACGTGAATGTAGCCGCGACATAACTGTATCCGATGTTTGTTTTTTTTTTATTTTAGCAGCATTACCTAAACAAAATATGCAGAAACTTGCCATGTGAAGCCTCTGAATTCCACGGAACAAAATGCAACAAATCTTTATTCATAAAATGTTGGCTTGCGCTAATGTAATTTTGATCGAATACCTTGGAATCGAACTCTAGTGCATATTCTAGTGCAAAAAAACTAGTGCATATTTGTTATGATCGAACTAGCCTGTACAACATATGTTTTTATAATTGAAACAAGGCCCATGCAAATTCTTTTTTGTTCAAAGGAAATGCAAAGAACTTTGATTAGTAGCAGGATTTGACCTTCACTAAAATGCTATTGATAACCGGCAAAGTACTATAATAGATTTTGAAATCTACAATACTCTAAGCATAAAAGCTGGTACGGTATAACAAGCTTTTAAGCTTAAAGAATGATGAATAGATTTCAGCATACTTTGTTCATTTTACTATAATATGGGACTTCGTGGTAGTGGAAACTTTTTCTTAATGAATCTTTTCAAGGCTTAGCACTCCATTGCAGTAAAACCACATTTACAGTAGGTTACATGCAGATTAATATACACTTATTCGTTCCTTTGAACACTGAAATTTTCAACAGTTTAAATATGACTCAAAGCGAATTCAAATACAGAAATAATCATTGGAATATTCGAAGCATTCAAATATTCGCACAAGCCTAATAAAATGTGATGTATACCCTAGCAGATTTCATCCTCTGGCTCTTTCGACAATCATTGCATTTTTGGTACTGCGGAAAGCTAGTATACAAACACAAGAAAATTCTTTTTTCTTTCCAGTGTTCATACTATACAATGAAATCTGTACAGGAGAATAGACAAGAATACACCAATATGGGTTATAGGAGCAAAAATAGAAGCCAACCGTAAACAGTTGAGGTACGCTTGTCAAACTTCACAAACAGAGTGCGCTCCTGGCCAGCCGGCAGCAGCACAGGTAAACCCTCGTCCTCGAGGTTGGGGATCTCCAGATGCACGATGGTGGGCAGCTGGGCTTCCACAAAGCGTCGAAGTTGCCCTTGGGGTGAACCCGTCCAAAGCGCAAGGCCGCGTCCGCCAGGCATGGTCATGTGGGCCAGCGCGCATCCGGGCGAGGCAGACACAATCCGCAGGGGACCCTGCTCGGCGACCCATTGACCGGCAGTGAATGGCGCCTGCAGCCAAAAGCGCTCTCCCACGAGCAACGATGTCACCATGTCCATCACCCTCGATGACAGGGGCAGCAGTACTTCGATGTCGCTGCCCCCGCCCCCTATAGACCACTGGACCAGTGCCGAGCCGGCACCGCGCACGCGCAGCCTCCAGTGACCACTGCCATCACCTTGCTGCTCCACCAATACGAGGTCACTCCTGCATGCCCAAAGTGATGGTTAAGTGTAAAAGGCAGGGGCGGAAGTGGACTTCAGCGTTTTCGAGCAGCTCCAAGAGAAGGAATAATGCTGTTTGGGAGCAGCTTTGGCGCAGTAAAAGAGGAGTTTCGGAGCAAGTTTGGAGCACCAAAAGGTGTTTTAAAGCAACACACGTAGTTTTGGAGAAGTTTTCTAGGGTCAAACATCATCATTAATCGAAATTATTCCTAGTAACAACAGTTACAACTTCATTCTTTAAACATTCAGAACTAATGAGCTTACCAGACTTAGAAATAAAGTTGTTAACAGAAGCCACCTCCCCCCTTATAACATGTCCACTGCATCTAATTAAACACAGAAATGGTAGAAAGTTGAGATATATTTCCTCCCTGCAAATACAAACAACCCAATACGTCGAGTGTGAAACTGGCTGCTCAAGACCAAAGAGCCTTTGAAATTGCCTCGTAGGTGCAAGGGAGGCCACTCACTCACCGGGAGCTGTGGGCTTCAATGCTAAGGTTGGTGGCATGGAAGCGTTGGCCGAGACTGTTGTACAGGAGCACCTCGACCACTAGCTCAAGACCGACGGGTAGAGACACGGGCACGTCAGCAGCACCCCAAGGCTCCCCGCCGACTGGCCGCACCAGAGCGTACACCACAGTGTCCACCTGCAATTCGAGAGTGCTCGTGTTCACCGGAAGAGATGTATTCCTATTCAATAAATGCACGTTCAAGTCTGACACCTCTGCCTCTTACTGGACATGAGCTGCACGCCGATTCCCTGTTTTAGCGATAGCCGATAGTTGCCCCCGCGACACCTTTGATACCCATTTTGTCCGAACTAGGCTTGTGCGAGTATTCGAAAAGACATTAAAGCGTTCAAATTTAAATTACTTAAAATTTCAAAGAATTTGAAGTGAACGAATATATGTATTTTGATTCACATGTATCCCCTTGTAAAGGTAATTTCACTGCAGTAGAGAACTGCTAAGCCATGAAAACGCATATCCAAGGGAAATCCGCACTGCCGCGATGCCCCACTTTAAAGTTATATTAACATGTCACCCTCAGATCGATTCATCATTTCTAAAGCTTAAAAGCTTGTTGTACTGGCTTATATGCTCTACAAACTTTAAAATGCAACATATTTTACAGGTTACCACTGGCAATCTGCTAGCAGTCAAATCCTACTGGTATTCGAAGTTGCTTCCACTTCCCTTGAACAAAAAGAAAGGGCATTTGCACAGGCCTTGTTTCATTTTTTTTTTATTTGTGCAGGTTACTTAGATCATAAATAAATATGCCCATTTCTCTTTACAATATGCTATATATACCACCTGCTTCAAATCCACTTTGAACCCCAATTTCACTACTTACACAAGCCTAGTCAGAACATACTATTTTTTTAGTGCAGTTTTTGGCCCCTGTTCCTGTGTTGTGAAGCATCTCAGTTGTCATAATGATAGAGCGAACAACGAGAAAAGTTCGAACGCGAAACGCGGCGAGCCACTACGCCTGTAATGCCTCGTTCCTGCCAGCACTTGTTGTGACAAAGCAATGCATGTCTCTTCCCCACAAACACAAGAAAGTGGGGTTAACCTGCGAGGCCTTGGAAAATAAGGCACGCCTCAGCTCTGTCTTCAGTTACAATGGTGAAATTAATGACAGCAGATTACTCCGAGCATAACTTACCAAACTAAACTGATCTATTGCTTCATTTTAGTGCCCTTCAATGACCTTTCAAAATTCAAGATGTTGTGCTAGATTTTGAAACAAAGCACTTTCACACGAGACAGTCAAGGCATCGGTGACGTGCAGACAACTCACCCGAACCAGGTATATCCTCTGCTGGGACTCCCGTCGAACGGACAGCAAGGCAGAGCCAGGCGCAAACAGAGCGTGCAGCACAGGGGGTTGCCGTTCCAGCTGCACTGCCATGCCATTGGGCTCCAGAGACGGCTCCCTGCAAGCCATGTGCGTGGGTATTTCACTTGCTGTCCATACACACTTCTGCAGTTCGTGTTGCGAGTAGATCCTCAGCGCTTTAGTGAAGAGTTAACCGGCGAAAAAAAGGAAGAAAAAAAAAAGAAATAAGCATACAAGGTAATATATCATACTTGAAATCTCTAAATATGAACTTACGAATGCCTCATTCGAAGTTGCATTGTTGGCATTTGTATGTTTATAAAAATGAATGGCGAAATTCCCTGCAAGTTCGAACTGTAGGAGCCACCGTTTCTTGCTCCTACAACTATCTTTCGGAGGAAGGGTCCTATCCCACTCTATCACACTTCAACGCGTCTCGGAAACAGAAAATTAGAGTACCAACGCTAAGCACACTTACAATAAACTAGACTCTCATAATTCAAACTTTGTTAGTTCAAAGTTTCCATTATTTCACACAAATTTTTAATTTTTGGGTCCGCTATGGTTTCAATGCATTTTAAAGTTGATTAAAAACTGTTCCAGGGCACAAATTCAGTTCATTCAGACTATAGTCAAATTTCGGTAGAACGAACCTCTCACTAACAAACTTTTCAGATTAACGAACTTTTAAAAAATTCCGCACCGACTGGTAATAGTTTCAATGTAAAATTATTTCACTACTACGTACTTCAGAATACCTAACTTTTCAGAATAACAAGCGCTAATTTGGTTCAGCGTTATGTTAACAACGCTTCAGTACAACAAACTCATGTTCTGAAATCCGTAGCGACCACTGGAGCGGTACGCAAGCAGACGACACAGCGAACGGACACCTTGCTTCTCGGAAGACATGTGACGGAGCAGAGGGTAAAAAAAATGAAAGGGCTTTTTCTTCTTTTTGTTGAAACGCCGACGCTTCACATTTACAAGCGCCGAGGCGAGGGGCGAGGGCAACACGGAAGGGCAAAGTCGGCGAGGCATAGTGGAAGTTGTGAAGCCGAAGGCATGGGCGCGGAAGAACTGAGACAGCGAGGGAGCAGAAAACCAAAACGCGAGAAACTTTCTTCTTTAGTTTCTTCTTTTCTTCGGAAGAAGCGATGACAGCCATATGCTAAGGGTTTTTCTTATATTCGCCACTTCCGCATGCGCTCTAGGAGGCCTTGTCAGTTGGGTTCATCTCTTTTTGGCGATTACTTATAGCATCAATAATGTCGTCTACTCGTTCCAGCCACTGACAATGAAAGCGCGCCATATGGCGCCATCTCTTAATCATCAAGCGTACTATTATTGCACAAAGATTCAATTTAATCTAAGACAAGCCAGAGTGGCAAGTGTGCGTTGCGGCACGTTTTGTATGTTGAGTCGGTAATCGTGTCGCATTATGGGGCAATACTGAAGCTACACGGGTGCTCTCAAGTTGAAAGTGATTGATCGTGCACAAAACGACAACAGGGCCGCCGGTAGGCCCTTCGGAGTCTACGAGTTTTGTGTTCGCTACTGGTGACGGCAGCTGAAAGCCACCAAGACGCGTTGGGCCTGCCGTGTGCCTAAAACTGGGATTGATGGTAAACTTTATTTCTGCAAAAGGAAACTGCGGACGATTCTGTTAAATAGCCATTAGCCCAATGCTGACGTCCTACGGTTACCTTTTGAGGACTCCTGTTGAGGGACAAACCAAACTACTACGCCGGCAACGGCTACAAGCTTCACGCATGGTATTCTAATTCTCGACTATTTGCTTGCACTTTTCGTGTCTCAAATAAATCTTGCTTTGTGTTGAACCTGTGCTTTTATTGTTGAAATAAGTTTTAATTAGTACTTCTCAAAGCTTGCTGTTAGTTGCTGATGTGAGAATCCTCATTTGTGGCCATTTCGTTTTCTTTTTCGCTATGTGCGTTTTCGTGGGAAGTTTTCCCTGCGTAATTCTCGCGTCCCCCAACTTAGCATCAATTTTCCGCCAAAAAAAGTGCGAGAATTATGCGAGTAAATACGATATTTCCTCAGCCTTTCCTCCTCTTTCAACTTCTGTGCAAGCCCAACAGATGTGGCAGGCAAAGCAGTGCTCCCTTCTATGTAGGAGTTCCAAATCAGTTTCATTGACGTCAACATACATAAAGATTTTAAATTTTGGATAGCGAAATTCTTCGGCATCTGGTTTTTTTCAATCTTCCTACCCAAGTTTCAGGACCAAAACAGCATTAATTGAGCTCCCACCTCTGCCGCATTTATCATCTCCATGTTGCAACCAGCGTTTTTTTTAATCAATACATTTGCGACACTAACAAAGCCCGAAAGACAGCTTTGCCGCAATACGAGAATGTAATAAGGTGAAGCATAATGATAATTTGAAAGGGTCATTTTTAATTGAACATTGACTGCATTTGTCTTTGGGACTTTCCGAGTAGTTCGAACAGTGAAAATTCCAGTGCGAATCAAATCGAATAGCCAGCACTATTAAAAATATTCGCAACATCAAATGCCTTTCCAGGTCATTCCGCTTACCCTGACACGTCGATGGCCAGCTGTGCTCCGGGACCCAGCACCAGAGACTCCGGCTGGGTCAGGGTTGGTGCCAGGAGTTTAGCGTGTGGAACCACCTGCAAAAAGAGCGACTGCTTCAAGACCTAGCGCAAGTTAGTAGGTACTACCAGTAATGCGCACCCTATCTCTGCATCAGCGCAATGTCAGCATAATAGGCGTGTGCAAAAGTGAATTTTAGGTTCCAAGCGAACTCGAAGCGAATAACAATGGGTCGACTAATTCGGAATCAAATAGTATATATCATGTGAAAAATAAAGGCATATATGTTATAGCCTAACCCACCCAATATATATATTTTTTAAATTGAAACAAGCCCTGTGCAAATGTTGTTAGTGGTTCATGAGGAAAAGGAAGAAGGCACCTAATTTCTGTCTGCCTACAGGCGACACGGCGCAGTGCCTACGTGCAAATGCCTCCCTCTCCTTTTGTAGCATTGACACAGGTCAATGCAACTTCTTTCCCCTCTGCCATTCTGTCCTGTATAGCGTCCAGCACGCTTGTCAGGATGAGAAGGGAGAAGAAGCCCTTAAAGAGCGTGCAAGCCCTAGCAAAACTGCTCGTTCTTGACGAATTTGAGAAATTGTTGCTCAATTCTCAAGCATTAAACTCCAAAAACGATATCGTTCGATGACTACCAGGAAAAATGGTTCAAGACCCATAGAATAGGTGCTGTTCCCTTGGCTGTCTGTTTAGTCAATATCATGAGTAATTGGGGGAAACCCACAAGAAGAATACTGTGACTGTATTTTATTGGCCCGCTTTGCAGCAGTCATACCTCGAGGGGCAACACTGCAGCAGTGCGGTTCTGCCACAGGAGGTGCAGTTCCAGGTGTCCCGGCAGAAGGGCGCGCAAGTGTGCCACACACAGGCCATCCGGGGGCGCGTCTCGAGTCAAGGGCGCCACCAGAGACACCAGACCATGTTCTGAGGCAGCCCAGCGCAAGGAGCGGCTGATTTCGGCCGACAGACACACCACCTTCGGACCCAGGCCTCCAGCAGCCTCCACGTGCACAGCCACCTGCAAGAACATTGGGCTCTACTTCAGCGTACCTCTTTAACATAATATTTTCAGCGTTAATATGGCTCGTTCACAGCAAGTCAAACTACAGCGCCTCTTATAATCACATCGTGGTTTTGGCACATTAAACACAAAAAATTATCATTAATATATGCAGTCTTTAACAAGAGAATGCAAGAGAACTACTGGAACTTCTAATAAAGAATTAATCATTCACTAAATATCACAGTGATGACAACATATGAACCAACAATTAAGGCAGTGTCATGTCCATTTATGCTTGTGCGAATATTCGAGCACTTCGAATATTTGAACAAACATTAAAGTACTTGGACTTAGTTTTGAATAGAAATTATCGAAAATTTCAAAGTATTTCAAACGAACAAACATATATTAGTCCGCTGGTAAACCCCTGTAAAGGTAGTTTCGCTGCAGTAGAGGAACGCTTTGCCGTGAATGCATTTTTGCAAAAAAATTCTGCCTTACCATGGAGCCTTATTTCAAGGTTAAATGAACAAATTACGGTCAAGTCAACTTTCTTTTTCAATTTAAAAGGCTTGTTATGCTGGCTTATATGCTATAAGAATAGTTAATTTTATAATATTTTAATGTTTAAAAGTCATATTTCTTCCAAAAGTCAAATCCTGCTACTATTCAAAGTTGCTTACACTTCCTTTGAACCAAAATGAATTACATTTGCACATGTCTTGATTCAATAAAAAAATATGTATATATATATATATATATTGCATGTTAGTTTGGTGATGAAAAATATCTCCATTTTTAAAATACTATGCAGTATATACTATTCGAATTTAAACCAAATGACGATTTGCTTCGAACCTGAACTTTACTATTCTCACAAGCCTGACTAATATATAGTATACTATGCTGTCGCAGTATGCATAAGCCATATTGTATTTACACTATTGTGAATCGACCTATTTTATCAAAACTTGAAATACTAAGTTGGGGAGTCGACCTTGAAATGAAAACTAATAGCACCACTTCCGGCGGGACAAATAAGAAATCGGTAAACTGCGAGTTAGTCATGACATTGCTCTTGCGCTCTGGTGCTAGCTGTCACATACGTATACTGCATTTTCTTGCATATAACCCTAACTCACAGCAATTCGCAGAAAGCTTTTGGAAAAGATGCAATCCCCACATATTGTGGGGAAGCTAGCTTCTGTGCGTAGGTGTGACGCATTGCCATGATGCCACCTTTGCTGATTGGAATTCACATTTTTTTGTCTTGACATTAAAATAAACATGTTGTGGTTCTGGTTCGCAAAACGTTCCTACTTGAAATGTGCAAGCTCTACTTTTTACAAGGAGAGTACAGAGAAGTGCGTGATAGGAATGGGGGTGATGAACGTATGAAGTCAGTCAACATATAGTCAGTCCAGCGACTATAAACTTATGAAATGAGCTTGCATGTTTTTAAGTGCAAATCAATAGGGATCCACCTCTGTGCCCTGAATGATCTCTCGCAAGGGGCAGCGCAGCCGCAACTCCTTGATGGCCACCACATGCACCAGCGTCTCGTCTCTACCATCAGAAGCTGCTGCCGTGGCCTGTACGCGGCCCTGGCACGGTGGGCCCCGTGCCTGCAGCAGTCCACTCGGTGACACCGACAGGCACGGCACCTCGTCGACCATGTCAAACTTGACAGCCATGTTGATTGGGCCTCCCGACCATCCCAACTGCACATGTACACACACACTTCACTTTGCAATCCGACGTTAGATGCCAATGTTACTGGAACAGAGCAAAAAAAGTAAATCAAACAATTTTTACATTAAGAATGCGAGAGTCTAACATGGTGCTTGTGCCTCTACGATCGTGGCTGTACAAACCAGTATGATAACACAACATTGTGTATCAATTAGCCAGAACGGCGTCCTTATGCATTGAACTGTACTTGGGAATTGCATCATCACCGTTTATGGAGCTGCAAGCTTTTGTTGTAGTATTCCACAGCTCACCGTCACGATAAGACTCAGGCAAATACTTTGAAGGCGAATTACAGAAAAAAGGTTGTAGAGAACATCTAAGCATGTTGTTACGAGATAGGAACACAGAAGTGTTTCTATCGGTTAGGTTGGTGATGCACTGGAGGGGCACTGCTATGTCTGGTTCTTTAGATGTCTCCTAAGGAATGAAAAAACACGGAGGCTGAATTGCGTCCGTTACAAGACTCGGTTAAAGGAAGTGGTCTTGACAGCACATCACACAGTGGCCAGAAGGAGGGTTCACTTGTTTTAACTGCTCCTCGCTTTTGCGAATGCTGGACGAGTGCTCGAAAAACAAATTTTTCCGTATCCTACTTTCAGCTTATACCGCCCTTTTTGTCTCAAATTCCGAAATATATTTACTGAGGACTACCTAAATGTGCTGTCAAAATGTATTGCATCTGCTGACACAGCCAAAATAATTGTGGAAGTTTCAAAAAGCAGCGTTTAAAAAAATTATAGCTGCACAACAGCGCAAACTGGGCACCACCATTTTGCGCTCATCAGATAAGATAAAAGCAAATGTTCAAAGTTTGTTGCAAGGCTTCTAATTGACTGCGTCTGCAATGTTGCTTCAGCCCATCTCGCCATTAGCCTGATGCTTTGCTTCGGGACAGCACCTCCTGCTTAAGCATAGCGAGGCTACAGCTGTCGAAAATCTCTCTACTTAGTGATGCAGTGATGCATTCCCACTCGTTCTGCGTCGGCCATCATTTAGCAAACACTTACGCTTCTGTTTAGCAGCAATTACAAGCGGAAGCTCAACCAGATTACGCCAGTACGCTGCACTTGTCGGGGACGTAACAGGCTCTCGTCTCAGACCGGCTCATGGCTAGACATTTTTCTCATCACCACTTTAGACCTTGTGACAAAAATTATTGCGGAACAAGTACTCACGATAGAGCGTGACATACATACTTGCAGTGTGCATACACCATAGATATGCACACTGCAACTGAGCTTACTTTGAGTAGAGGATAGACCTAACTCCACTCAATGCGCCGTGATGTACGAGGCGAACCCAACTTTGCAGGCAAGAACACTGCGCTAACGGACATGCAAAAATGAAGAAGCTGCAATGTGTCTTGTCACAAGCAATGAATGGTATCGCCCGCTGCCTCCTGGAAACAGTGGGTGGGCATTTTATGCAACTGAAGTGATAGGATGCTGCAACGGCCATGTTGAATGTTTGAGGACTTTGCTGGAGCGAGCCACAAACTGGAAAAGCAATTCAAGCAAAGTAAGACCCCTTGATAAAGTTACTGACATCAACTAGCTCATCAGCATCATAATCAAGGTTCCCAACACATTGCCATGTAATAAATGGCAATTGTTTACATTTTCACCATGAATAATTGGACTTGTTCTATTATAGTTGAAAACTATCCTCTCCATTTGTTTGCCCTTGGCAAGCCCACATGCAGAAACTGCAACCATGACTCCCCCCCCCCCCCCAAAAAAAAAAAAGTCTGCCATTTCTAGTTACTGTACCCCTGTGAAGCTACAAAAAATAAGAAAAATAAAATAAAATAAAATAAAAGTTATGTGGATTTTCAAGAAAGAAAGCCTAGACAAAAATACATCCTGGTTAGAGATTCGAAACCACTGGAACCAGGACAAATAAATCACAAAAGAGCTGGCGACAGCCTCTGGCCAGTGGTCCAACCCGCACCTGGTACTCGGAGCCGACAGGTATGGTCAGGTTTCGGGGCTCCAGGCGTAGTGGGGCAAAGACTTGGACAGTGGCCGGGGCACTGAGTAGCTCCTCGGGGAAGTCCTTGGCCACGAACTGCACGGTGCCAGAGCCCAGGGCCTTGCCACGGACAGCAAAGCGGCGGCAGTTTCGTCCCTCTTCCAGTGGTCGCAGAGACAGGGGACCCACGGTTCGGCTGGCGAGGGCCAGTGGAGCCGAGAGCAGCTTGCCCTCCACATCCTCCAGGTACACCGTGACATCCACTTCTGCGCCGACTTGCACGTGGGGAGAGGACAGCGCGAGCCGCAGCTGGGCGGGCCACACGACAGACACTTGTAACGGCAACGCAGGGGCACGGGGAAGGCAGAGGTCGCGCAGGTGAACCTCGACCTGTCCTTCTCTCAGTCCATGCAACAGAATCTTCCTCGGCAATAGTGTCAGTCCTGCGGGAGCGTCGCCATCCACGCTGTCTAAAGCAAAGTGGCCCGAGCCGTTCAGTATGCTCACGTTCACCTGCAGATGCAAGACGGAAACGTCAACACCACAATTTTCACGCAACAGGGTGTGTGTTTCTCAATAATAATTGTTGGGGTTCTAAGTCACAAAAACACTATAATAATTTTATGAGTGCATGAAGTGCTCTGGAAGTGAGCCGTTTTCACGTTCGAACAGCATCTCTAGAGGATATCGCCGAAATTAAAACTGGGGTCAGTGGCCTCCAAAGTTGTTTGTCGTGCGTCAGTAAACAATCTCAGGGGCCCGGTTTTCCTCGTGATAATTCACAAAAGTCGCCACCCAATTACACAAAAAAAACACGGTGTGTGTGACGTCACTGCCGCTCCGCATGTGCAAACTAGCCTCCTCACTGGGCCTCTCCGTCACTGGGCCTCTCCACCAGCCAACCTCGGCTACGACACTTTCACGGCGACATGACCGGGTGCTTGCTTGAGAATTTTGTTCCAGTGATGATATTTGACCGATTATTCCAAAGGGCTTAGATGATGCTAAGGTAAAGTTTCTTGTGACCTCACAGCTGAGCTGAAATACAAAAATCAGCTTTCAGACCTAAAAGTTTGTCAAGGCAATAAGCCTTCTCAACGCATATTCAGAAGCATGTGGCCAGTTTGTTCTCTAGCATTGCTAACCTTAAATCAACCATGTCAAGTGGCCCACCTTCAGCCTTTCACCACTGTGACATTCACCTACGACAAGAGTTGCAGAAAGCTATCTTCTACGGGTGCTCTAGCTCCAGCAGCCCGTCTCTGCCCACAAGGTCGTCCCTCTTTTCAACGATTTTGCATGTGTTCCTCCGAGTAGTACATCAAAGTTAGGACTGCCGAAGGAACTGAAACCACTCACCTGATGAGACGGGTGTGCAAGCACTCGTACGCTTCCACTCGACAGACGGGCAGCTTCCACCAGTTCCAGCTGCAACGAGCCGCTCACTGTCTGCACCTGTGCGAGTGGCGAACAAGCACTGTAAGAGGCTGCAACGCCTTTTGACACGTGCAACTACAGTATCAATACCGTGTGCTTGTCATGTTTATATTGAAGGCTAGCACTGTTGATGTGAAACTCCCAATAATACATAGACTTTTGATTCCTGCAAACATCCTTGCGTAAATCTCATAAAATGCTCCGCATGTTTCAGGCACCCTGCGCCATAAGCGATGTGTTCATGTTAATGAAGTGCTGCATGTACAAAAACCAGTCTGATTTTTTGCAAAACAAAACAAAACAACATGGCAGTCACCCAGCGAAATCGCTGTCGACCGATACAACGGTCGCAAAATCAAGTTGCAATGTTCAGGTAGTCCCCTGACGAAGAGAAGTGATGCCTATTGTCCACGTGAAAGTGCCCCAAAGGAGTTTTCACTACAGAACTACCATAGTGCAGTGGCAAATCAACGAGTCTGAAAACAGAGCCACAACAAAGCCTGCACGCCATTAGCCATGAATAAACTGTCCTGAAGCCCATTAGTGTCATTTGAACTGGGCTTGTAGTTTGCATCAAGGCTTGCAAAATTACCATATTGATTGCCACAAATGTGCTACAAACTGTGCTCATGAGCATGAGTTAGTACAAATGCTCCGTGCTGTCAGTCACCATCGATCTGTAAACTGCTGAAGTTCCATGATGCGCAGTAAATTACAAGTCTTTAGTGCTGCTACAACATGGGTATCTTGCTACCTAATCTAATGTGTGGATATAGCGTGCGATGGCTTTGTTAAATGCAAAATGCAATGCAAGCTTCCTCATCTAGGCAAATTAGGTGCTAACGAGGGTAACATAGAAGCTGGCCACACTTTATGTACGAGTTCACAGAATCCTTACGTGACCTTACCAGAACCCTGGGTTTCACGGAACACAGTTTGAGAACCTGTGTTCTAGTATTTAACATTTAATGAAATTTGCCCGCAAAACTGGGACTTGATCTCTCATTCGTCGAGTTATCAGTCAAGCGTCGTGACCATTAGACCACTATGGCAGGTTCATCTGGCACTTAAAATCCCTTGGCTTCCATCACTGCTTCTTTAGTTCACGTGCACATAAGGATGCCGTCTACATCCCGGTGCCAAGGTCCAGATTACATAGGTACATTAAGAATAAACAAGTACCAACCAGTCTAGATTAGTCCTAAAAGACACCGTAAGTGTACCACGGATTACCATGACAACGCACCTTGTATTGGTGCAGGCCCGCCTGTTGAAGCACTTTCGCACTGAAGCCAAGCACCGTTGCAGTAACTGTGAGCCGTCCAGTCTTTCCTTGCGTCTGCAGAACTTGAAAGTCTGGGCAACCAGCAATACAAATATGAGAACTCAGGCTATGAACATGGCTATTATTTAGAACTTTCACTTTCACTAACACTTTATTACCTTAAAGACCCCCTAGAGGGGGTATTACATAAGGGGTGGGAAACATACAACAAATGTACTAATACATATGCAGAATGGGTATAAGTATGAACAAGGGTAACCAATACAGAAATAACATAATACATGTGCAGGATCAGTATACATATTAACAGGCGTAACACCTTGCCAAAAAGTTTGCCACCTTGCCATTAACGTCCCAAAACCACCATATGGTTATGAGAGATGCCATAGTGGAGGGCTCTGAAAATTTTGACCACTTGGGAATATTTAATGTGCGCCTAAATCCAAGCACACGGGCCTCAGGCATTTTCGCCTCCATCAAAAATGCAGCCACCGCAGCCGGGATTCGATCCCGCGACCTGCGAGTTAGTAGCCGAGTGCCTTAGCCACTACACCATGGTGGCGGGGTACGATAAATTACTGAAGTTACCCTAAATATGCCCATGAGGTGAACAGTCACAAGTGCCGATCCTGTGATAGAACACAAAAGTGACTTTGCAGCAATGTAGCTGTACATGCACGCTGTGCAATGACCTGGAATCTTTGCGCTGCTATTAATATTGAGTTCGATATAGGCGAAAAACCAAGAAGTGCGTTATTTCAGGAGGTTTCATTTCAGTCAAAACTTTATAGCATCAGAAGTTTTTTATGGTTTTCAATTGTCTTGTTGATTGCATAGATTAACGTTCCAGAAAGAAGCACGGGAAGATTCACCGAAAAGCATTGGTTCGTTCAAAAGGTGTCACTTTTTCCCTGGCAAAAAAAAACTGAAAATGAAGTTCTGAAATAAACAAACAGGAAGGTTTCCAAACGCGTTACATACATCAGCGGGACGTTCTCGGACACAAAAGGCCGCCAGGCTCATTGTTGGGACCTTCCTTGACAGCCACAAGTTCAATAAAGCTTGTTGTTGGGGCTGGTTGGTAATTAGTCATATCGTAAGATATTTAGCGCAACTTTGTACTCACGCAAACACTTATACGTTCACTCGAGAAACAAGCACCATACACAGCACTGTGTGTTTCTCAGGTCGAACAGTGAGTGAATGTATGAGTGTTTGCAGGAGTACAAAGTTGTGCTAAATTTCTTACAATAAGCGACAAGTTCACTCTGAGTGTCTAGCAGCTTTTAGTTTTCTTCGTGGTTGTTTTTCACCAGCCATCGACTGGTGGCTTCAAGGAAGTTCGGGCCAAACTGAGGAAAGCTTCTGTAGTGTAGCAGCCACAATTGACACCAGCCTGCCTCAAGATGTCTAGTGCACCAGATTTTATATCGTTAAACTGACATACACAATATTTCAGTTCAAACAAAACAGAGTGCAGGCTCTCGTAGAGATCTTTGGAAAACAGTGCCAGAGCATCCCATTGAAGCATTCATTTGAGCTTAGGGTTGTTCCACACATTTTGTCAAACCTTATAGTCTGAACAAGGTGGAGCACGAAAATTTTGACCAATGGTGGCAGCAAAAAACAAAGGCATAAAATGGTCATAAAATAGCAATAGAATCGCTCTGTGATAACGCTTCAGCTTATGCTGTGATAACATGTTGCAGGCCACACTGAAGACATTGACGTTAAAGAGGTCCTAAAAAGGAAAAAAAATTTTTGATGTGTTAGTAAAGAACAATTTCACAATCCCGAATACACCACTCTTACCGCAACAACAACGCTTTGCAAGCATGAAAACGCGCAAAAAAATGAGGGTTGGCGAAGCCACTGAGATTCCCGCACCAAACGTTGCGACGAAAGAAATTTCGAAGACGTCTACTGGGTCTACGTAGTTTCCAATTAATAAAAATGTAGTACATTGTAATCTGTAGGAGCCATAGACTCAGCCAATGAAGTTTCAGAAAGTTTTATCGAGTAAATGCCACGAAAGTACCGAAAGTACAATTCGAAATTTGTTGCGTCACACGCGGAGCTTTCGGCACGAAATTTGAAAATGAAACTTCAACCTTGATTTTCTCCGCTAATAATAAACTCATGATAAGGTAACATAAGACGTCAGAGTTCTCAGAGTGCAGTATGCGAATTTAAACCAAGTCATTGTCCCTCTTTAGTGTCCCTTTAGGCACAGTTTTCAAAGACATTCCCTCAACGTTGTGAGCAGACCCACCTCGAATGACTTGACGGTAACCGGCCGAGCTGTCCACATGGCTCATCACGTCCCACTCGTTTGCCAGCTTAGCGAGGGTGGAGTCTGACAGTTCCCACAGCACGTCGAGGGACGACGTATTGGCTAGCTGCCGGCCCTCGGCGTCCCGCACAACCAGCTCCACCTCTAGGGGACCACCACTGCTTGGCACCTGTTAAAACACGAAGGCAAGAAGAAGTGTAAGTTGACTGAAACAACCAAGAAAGCATAAAGAGGCCATCTTATAATGGTCATGATGGTCTCATTCGCTTTGATGGTGACAAGTCACCTAGCCTGTTCATTGTATGCAGTCTAAGCTCCATCCATTAAAGTCAAGCGTTCTGACTATCTTTTGTTTTTCCCACAAGCTTCTGCTTGGTTGCAAGAGGATTCAGCCAGGTTCACATCGTGAAAAGTGTTGGAACACGAAGCTGTAAGTGCGCGAGTTTATGTTAGGGCAGGCCAAGACAGCTTAGTCGCATTTGGAGAAAGAGTGAGTGAATATTCAAAATTTTGAATATTTTTCTAATAGTGCTAGATATTTGATTTTATTTGCGCCGGAATTTCTCTATTAGAACTATTGGACCTTCCCGAAGACAAATACAGCCAACATTCAATTGGCAGTGGGCCCCCTCAAATTTTCAACAGGCTGCGCCCCATTGCACTATGGTGTTACCATGCCTCCGAGACTCACAGACATGACTTAGAAAAGCTCCGCTGTTAAAATAAAATTGGCGAAGCTTACACAAAGCCGCACAAGGCTTTGAAACAGTGAGAAACTCATTAATTCTGGTGACTAATCTGGTTGCTTCTAGGTCTTAGCTAAGTGATGTGGGTCATTTTAGGTAATTGCTAGGCTTGAGCTAGGTGAAGCTAGGTTCTGTCTACATTGATTCTCAGCACACAGAGGCTCACACGACACTCGTCTCCAAACCTCGGTGCCAGAAACTCAAGCTGCGACTGAGCATTTTATTTTTCACAGGTCTACGGGCAAGTGGTTGTTGGCATAGGTTTTTCGTCGCATCGCAACCTTCTCACAGTCGCAGTCGCCTTTTCAGTGAGCTAGTATTCTCTTGTAGTACATACACTGGGTGCACAGCTCAACGCTGTTGCTTCACTGCCATTTGATGAGCCGATTGTTGCCTTCTGCATTTTTAGTGAACTGGTGAGATTTAACCAATTTCTGTGGCAGATCGATTGTGTTAACTATTGCCTTTTTGTATTTTTCAGTGAACCAGTAGAGGGAAGTGGAATTCACCTAATTTACATGGCACATGCCCATTGACAAAAGTTTTTGGTTTTTCTGACAAGGAACGACTAGCAAAACAGCTTCGCGGTTAAAGCTGCAACTGCCATCGACCACACCGCCGCTGCTCCAAATGCTGCTGACGTTACTGTCGCAGTCATCACCACAACCATCATTACTAACACAACCACAAGAATCAAGCTGAGCCACTCAGAGTGACCGACTGAACCCTCTGACATTGTCACGTGGTGCACGTTTTCTTGTGGTGCGCTTTCATTAGCACCTCTGTTTTTGCAGATGTTTCAGCTTGAACTGAATGTTATTCACGGCATTTGCATGCATTGCGTTTGCCAATTATACACTTGCTAGGTGTTGGAGCACGTCTTGCCTGGGTGATATAAACCTAAAAATATTATGTGGGGCTTGACATCTCAAAAACAACGATATGATTATGAGTAGGCCAGTAAAAATAGTGTATTTGAGGTTTAAAGCGAATTCGAAGTGAATAGACATTTTGGTCAAATGATTTTGAATCGAATTTGAACAGTGCATATCACGTATTTGTGATGGGCACATTAGTACCATGTGCAATGCTTTTTTTTTTGGAACAGGCAGTTTAAGAATTCTATTCTTTTGGCTCACAGAAGTGGAAACAACTTTGAATAGTAGTAGGATTTGACTTTTGGTAGAATGCAAGTGACAACCTGTAAAATATGTTATGTTTTAAAATTTACTAAACTTGGAGCATACAAGCTGGCGAAAGTTTTTGTATTTAAAAAAATTATCAATTGATGCGAGGGCAATATGTTCATTTAACCTTAAAGTGGGGCTTCGCAGCAGTGCAGATTTTTCCTAAATAGGTGGTTTCATGGCTTAGCACTCCTCTACTGCAATGAAACCACCTTTACAAAAAAAGTTAAAGGGACACTAAAGTCAAATAACAATTCAAGTCAGAGCGAAAGCTCAATGTATGACTTCTAAAACAACAATATCATCAACAGTGCCCTCCTTACCGAGAAATTAAGGTAAATGCACCAGAACACAAGCGCCACAGTAGGACATTTTCAAAATGATCCCGATGACATCAGACGGACCGCCTACAATTAATCACTAGTAATCTATGTAACTGCACTAAATAAAGAGCCTTCCGTGCATCAACAGACGCAATAAAATGCTGCTTTTCCGTTTCTGTTTGATTCATGCAAAAAAGAACCGCCGGACGTTACTATGGGGAATGGTGCGAGTGGTTCAAAAATTCAATTTTCGCGTGGTTACATGGGACAGGTGATGCGATCCAGCGGGGCGCAGTTGAAACAAAAGCGTCTGCAATCTCAAAGCCAATTGCGGGAAATCGATCAATGGACGTTGGCGCAGTTGAAACAAAAGCGTCTGCAATCTCAAAGCCAATTGCGAGAAATTGATCAATGGACGTTGTTGCTGCTGTGGCTCCTGCTGATTTCAGTCTGCTGCTACTAGCGCAGTAAAGCCGGGCAACGTTGTGCATGGCAACAGTGATGCGAGACGGACCACTCGGTCCGCTTCTTGAGGCGGGTAATTAGAAGCGCGCTAACCCGATGCGGAGCCCTAAAACGTAATTTTTTTTTTTTTCAAAACAGGCTCTTCCTTGGCAGCAAAGTAATACTACGAGGTTTTTGAACCTCCATTTCAACAATCAACGTCGGCTTAATAGTTGGCTATAGTGTCCCTTTAAATACTAACATGTACATTCAAAAAATTGCTTTCAAGGCATAGCATCCCTCTGCTGCAGCGAAACCCCATCTACAGGAAGCTGCATGTGGATTAATGTATAGTTTTATCCATTCCTTTCGAATACATCGACATTTTCAAGAAATTAAATTTGAACAAAGCTGAATTGAAATACAGTAATATTCATTCGAATATTCTATGCATTCTAATACTTTGCACAAGCCTAATTATGAGAGATGCTGTAGCGGAGGGCTCCCAAAATTTTGACCATTTGGTGTTCTTTAACGTGCACTGGTTATACAGCCGAGCCCACATATAACGACCCCACTTAAAATGAACTTTCGCTTAAAACGAACAATATTCGTGTGACCGTGAAAATATACATTGTTTCAATGACACAAAATCACACTTACAACGAACGTCTCCGAGCACCGCCGATCGGTTACAGCGAATGGAGTCGGCGCTCTGGTGACTTCCCGGGAGACCACTTTCGACCACGGATGAGGCATCGGCGAGGTGCCCATAGTTCTTATTGTTAAGTGCCAACCGTGCCTACGCGCCCCCTTAATTCTCTAGTTGCTGCTCTCCCCGATCGCTCTGTTAAGTACCCTTCCGTCTTTTGTTGCCCCGCTACTCTGAGGCACGCCTCACCGCCAGACGAGGCCAGTGTTTTCACACTGCCACCCATCTTTTGAAGACGGGTCGGCCATCTCCCCTGTTTTTGATCGCTGGTACTGTCGTTACCGTCACCGGCCTGGAGTGACCAGACCATTTGCCAACATAGTCTGTATCCGATCGTCTGCGTCTTGTCTTATTGTATCGTTCTATTGCACGCGCGTACGCTACCCTATCCACTCTGATAATTCGCGATTCTTTTCGTGTTTAGGACCTTTTCTCGCTCACTCCCCACTAGGCTTAGCATGCCCTCCAAGCGCAAAAACGGCTGTTAATTTGCGTGAAACGAATCGCGAAATATCGAAGTCGGTGAGGCCACGCAAGCCCGCTGGTGCAACAAAACGATTCTTTGGCTACGACCGCCGATTCTTTGAACACCGCCGCACGCCTCGATCTAGGCGGCCGTGCTAAGACCTTCGTGCGTGCCATCTATGCACGAGTTGCGCGTTTTGCGGACCTTTCATGCAAGCTGCCGGACCTACCTCCTTCCCGCGTTTTGGTTTTCAAGGTTGCCTTGCCGCCGTATCCTCCCCTCTCTTCACTCTATCACAACTCCTTGCCCTTCTCTCGCAAATCGGCTTTCCTCTTTTGACACAACTCTTTCGCCTGTCTCCACTGCTCAGCGACGCCAGCCACGTTTACTCGAATTCAGAAGTTTTGTTTTTTGACTAGAAACGGGCCCAGAGCTGTACTACGCATTCTTGCATGTGTGTTGCATGTGCACGTCTTGCTCGCTCTCGGTGTGCGTGTCTCAGGATGGCATACAAGAGGCCTTGCATGCTTTTTTCGTGCCGCTCAACAAAACGTCAAAAGTGTGACCGCTTGGCTTGGGCGTAAACCGCGCATTAGGTGCCACGTTGCGGAACGCTTGCTAATAGCTGTTGACCACCTGGCAGCCAACTTGCCGCTTCGGGTGTCCCGGTATTCAGCTGTGGAGATGAATACTTCATGGGCGGCAGTGACACCTGCATGCGCGCGAAATGGTTTTCGAGAAGCTGACTTCGTCGACGTCGGGCCCGATGCCAAGCCTGAAGCTTCCAAACAGGACCACTCCAGCGGTGACTTGTGGCAGCGCGTCGTCGACTAACTGGGCAGAGCAGGTGGGACATCTGTTGCGATGGTTTAATTACAGCTGATGATGATGCCGACACCGCAGAACCGTGCACGGATTAGGGCATTTTGAATTAAGTATGCGGCAAGGGCGATTTGGAGGAATCGGATTGTGAGAACGACGAGACTTTGGAGCCAGTGCCTCATGCAGCTTATGCCACGGACCTCGGCAAAGAGCACGCTGCCGTTTGAAATAAACTCGAGACCGCCCTTATCGCTTCTGCTCTTTGGAACACGTGCATCACGGACTTTTTTGGGCAAAAAATTTTGTGTTCTCACTCGCAACTTTTTTAAAAGCTGTGTTTCATTTACTACGAACTTTGGGACACAGCGAACGGATGCCGCATCAGGGTCAGGTTCGTTATAAGCGCACTCGACTGTATAAACCTGTTAAGTCTAATGTTACGTTCTTAACCAATTGATAGATTTGTATTTGAATAGAGCAATATGCCTCAATAATGACATGGTATGACAAAGATGTTCATGAGAGACTTCCAAACACATAAAATCCTAAACATGGCGAGCCAAGAAAAATACTATTTGTATGCAACTGCTCTGAGAGCAAAGCGAGAACATCTGCCTGCCACTCATGGCACCTCCCGACACACTCGCCTTATTTTCAGGACATGACGCCGACGAGCTTAGCCGAAGCTCCACAGATGCCGGTAAGGAACATGCAAACCTGCAGCAAACCCAGATAAAAAGAACATGTCAGCGTCGCAACTGATAAGATAGATGAAATACAATGGAACTGCGACTTTGAAAAATAGCATCAAATGACTCGTAAAGAACAAAGCTACGAGTGAGCTCTTGCCTGATAGAAGCACGGCTAGTGGCTGGGCTGGGCAAAGTGGCCGAGGCATTGTTGCCAACAGAGAGTTCCAGGTCCTGTGTCAGTAAGAAGAAAAAAACGTTCACGGCACAAAAAGCATAAGCACACATCCCAACTTGTTACGAGCGAAAAAAACCAAGAGCTTGCATGTTCAACAGTATTCTGGGTAGAATATTCTGTACAATAGTATTCTGCAAAATACCACTACAAGTGGCCTCTTCGATAACTCTTATGTCCTATTTGCAAAACCACAGAACACTCCATCAAGTCACCATCATGGCATCAGCGTCTACGACTACACCTGTAGTGTTTATCGCTGCCTTTTCTTCGCGAATGAGACACTTATGACATCAAGAGCATCACTTTGCCACTATTTAGACAAATCTAGCAAGAAAATGTAGCCTCACGATAGTTACTGGCGTTGTGACAGCGACGTAATGGATCACATGACAGTGGTGTTCGGCATGTTATAGGTTGCCCTAAATGGGACAGCTGACCTTTGATCCAAGATAGCAGTGCTGTGGTGCCGAGACAAAGATGGGTACAGTTAACGTGTGTGTCACCCCATCACACAAGCAAAAGAAGAACACTGAATGTTTTGTCCGGACCTTGTAGAGTGTCTTACGAATACATCGTATAGACTAGCAAGAATTAGCCCAAACTACACTCCTCTGTGAAGAGTTCGGTACTCAAAGTTCTCCAGTAATGCCAGCTATTCCCAACCTTCACTATTTACGGTCGACGTTCAAGCTGTCATCTGTGCAAAGACTGGCAGGAAACAATGACTACCACTGGACGTTTTTTTTTATTTTCTCTTTACATTCTGTTTGCACAGTTTATAGGCCATTGCTAATCTGCATTTACCTGCATTGCCATTTTACAGTGCCACAGTGTACTCACCGTCTCGCCCAGTCCCTCACACAGCACTCTGAACACATGTAGGTCCTCTGCGTAGCAAAGAAAATTGTGATGCATGGCAACTTTCCTTGTACCAATGCTAGGCTTAACAGATTAGTTCACCAGGTCGACATTTCAGTTAGAGGAATTAATTATGTACGATTTTGCAAATACGTATTCGATTGCTTTGAATACTCAAGCAAATATTACTCTATTCAAAATTATTAGAAATCTTGAATTACTTGAAATGAACAAACGGGTGTACATTCGTCCGAATGTGATCTATTTGTAAAAATGGTTTCACTGCGGTGGAGGGGTGTTAAATCGTCAAAACACCTTTCCAGGAGAAACCTGCACTGCCACAAAGTTCCACTGTAAGGTTAAATAATCATATTACCCTCACATCGATTCATTTTTCAAGTTTAAAAGCTTGTTATACCCAGCTTATATGCTCAAGGTAGAGTAAATTTTACAATGTAACATGTTTTACAGATTATCACTCGCACTCCACAGAAATTTAAATCCTGCTACTAATCAACGTTGTTTCCCCTGCTTTTGAATAAAAAATAACGGCATTTGCACAGGCCTTGTTTAAATATCTTTAAAATATTGTGCAGGTTAGTTTGGTCATGAAAAATATGCCCATTTTTCTTTAAAATAAGTGATATATACTAGTATATGAATTTGATTTGAAATTATTCGATCAAAATCATTATTCGCTACTAACATAAAATTCACTATTCGCACAAGCCTAGAATTAAGTATTCACATGAATACTCTGGCTTCACTGTCTATCACTCAGTGAAAATGTAACCAACAAACCAAAACGACTTACTCTTCATATGGAAGGGATCCACAATGCGCACGATGGTCACTGGCTTGGCAACCCTCGGCAACACTGCATAATAACAGGGTGGTGCAAGTGTGAGTGAAGACCATGCATTAAATATCAGTGCACACCTACGCTACATATGCAAGTGATTATGAGAGAAGGGGAATTGAAGGGCTTGTCTTTTCTTCATTAGACACAACTTTAATGAGAACTAACTAACAATGAAGCCAAAGAGAGTACAGGAGAAGGTACAGTATAGTAAAACTTTAAAACGCAACATATTTTACAGAGTGTCACATGCATTCTACCGAGAGTCATATCCTGCCACTATTTGAAGTAGCTTCCATACCCTTTGTACCAGAAAGAATGGCAATTGCACATGCTCTGTGTTCATGAAAAAAAAAAAAGAAAAATATTGTACAATTAGTGACATCATGATGAATATGCTCAATTTTTTTTCATGATATTTGATATATACTATCTGAATTCAATTCGAACCAAATCACTGTTACCATCGAATTCGCTTAAAACCTTAAATTTACTACTCACATACTATATTTATTCCAATCTAGGCCGATAGTTTTTTGTTTTCAGATTTTTTTGCATCAAATTTTAGGGTCAGCTTAGATTCGAGGTTATTGAAAAATGCACCTTTTTTTTATGGAGAAAATTGGTGCACAACTAGCGCCACCTAGATGGTATTGTAGCAGTTAGTGCTGCACTGGTGATATGTACAGCTGAGACCATTTATAATGTCACCGCTTACGGTGCAGGAGCGGCTATGTGTTTTTTTTTTTTGACTCTCATTTACCCTTCCATAGAGCTAAATGTAATACATACCGCTTATTGTACAGCCCCCCCACCTCCCCTTCCCCCAGATGTAAGACCGGTTAGCATGCGGCTGCTGGAAAATTCTCAGAGAAGCAGCGACGGAGCATATGCGCGCTTCTCTCCAGAGGCATGCCCGCTGAAGAGAGAGCAACGATGACATTACAAAGCAGAGGGGATGCGGCAAGAACGAACAACAAGGGAAAGGGGCAGAAGCGCAATGCAGGCACATGGTGTGAGGACGGGGAGAGGTTGAAGTGTTTGACTCTTTGCTTACATCACCTATCATGTAAGTTTTGCTTCAAACGATAGTCGTCATCCTCATCAAGTGTGCGTTAACGCTGCATTGTTGCTTCAGTTTTCTGAAGAGAAAATAATTGCATCATCGTAGACCGCAAATATCAAGCATTCGACTTTGATTTCCCTCGCAAGTGATCGTACTGAAAGCCGCAGGTGGGCTTTCACCTTGGCGACCAACACGCGAATTTACCCGCTTGGAAGACTTCTTTCATTACAGTTGCTGCGCTGTTCCCCTGAATTTGAACCAAAACTGTTTCACCCGTACTGCTCTTCGCGCCTGCAGTTTAGCTCGTGAGTGCTACCTCTTCTTGCGACGGCACGCCAAGTTGCAACCCGCACGCTAGGATTAACAGGCGCTGAATGATGCCTCGTCGGTAGTGGCTGCGAGATATCAAGGTCGCATTTTGGTACCAAGTCAACAAAACGCTTTACTTGTTGTATTTAGAAAGGGTGACTTACATCTTGAACCAAAATGAGGGTGCATGTGCACAACAGTGGTAGTTCGTGGTCGTCACTGTTTTGACATCGCGCACACACCTGGAAAATCAAAAGCGTGCGTACCACATATAGTTTCTGCTGCCACGTGGCACCGCGGCGAAGTCCCTTATAAGTGAGGAGGCAGGAAAAGCCAGTTGACCACCTACCGCTATGGCGCATCTTTTTTTTCGACATTGCCGGCACTGCAGATCTATGGATGTTAATTGGAAATTGAAACTAATACAAGTTTCCACTCTAGTAGCACAATTGTTAGAATCGCGCGGCTGCCTGTTGGTCAAGTTTTGGACTTGCGCAGTTTTTAAAAAATGTTTTGGTTACCGTTTGGAGAGCGAATATTCACAGCTCCGACAACTTATAAGTGGGATATGATGTACCTGCATAACAGCAATGCGCATAGTGATATGCACCTCTATAGCAGCATGTTTCCCTTCATTTGACAATGCACATCATAACGCATGGTCACGCAACGTGCTGACCGCATAATCTTGAGTTGTTCTGTCACCTGCTGACCTGTTGAGTATATTTGCTATAAACTACAGGTTGGGTGGAGGTCCAAGTTCGGTTTGACAGTCGCAGCCACTCACATTGCACGCGGTGGCCGGAAGGCAGCATGGGCCAGGGCCGGGGACCTCCTTCAAAGGCCACCTCTTTCAGTGAACCATAGGCCACCGCAACACTCTTTGCTGGGTGCACAGCCTGAAAAAAAAAAATAATAGACAGTGAATCGAGTGCAAACAGTGAAGCTAAAGACTGACTGCCAATGTCAATGAGAGGTTAGAATACTGAGAGAGACATTTATTTAAAATAGGGGTTCATCGCAGGTGGGGCCCTTCTTCCAAGGCTCTACAGGCTATATGTAGTGGCTCAGTGGGCTTTTTTAAATTGTGGACAGACAGTGGCCTGCCAAGGCTGCATAAAACAGGCATCTTTCAACAGGTAATGTCACTGCCTCTAGCGACAATCCCTGCTCCAGGATTTTCGAGTCAAGCTTTTATAACAGATTTTTGTGTCGTAAGTGCTTAAATGCTGTGCTGCTACGGGGATTTAGTTAATGCAGCTAAGGAATGAAAATTCGGGCAGAAAGCAGGCAGGGGTGTGTGAGTATTCAAAATATCGAATAAGGTTTGAATAGTATTTGCTACTCGATTCAATTTGAACTGGAATTTTACCATCCGAACTACTCAATCTTTTCGAAAAACAACTACAGTCAATGTTCAATTGACAATGACGCCTTCCTTCACTACGCTTCACTATTTGTTATTTCACTTAGAACTATTCCAAAAATATTTTATTCGTTTCACACCCAACATTTTGCTGTTTTCACAGCTCTAGCGAGTAATCACCTTAGGCCATTACGCCTTTGATAGCACTGACCTGCAAGGACTCGTAGCATCCAAGCAGCACGGTCGACTGCAGCGTGCCGTGATTCAGCTGCACACGCGCATGCCCAGCCGCCAGGCATTGCACGCGAACACTCGTGCAGCCACGTCCTACAGGTGGACCTCCTCCAACCATCTCTGTGCCAAGCAAGCAGCAAGCACAACAGTCAGTTTCTGAGGAGAAAGACTTCATAAAAAAACTTCAGGAAGCAGTCTATGGAAGCGTAGAATTTCCTAAAATTAAATAGAGGGGACTCTGACCACTTCGATCGTTCAGTGACCATGGGAATGATGGGTAGTACACCGATTTGCCTAGTCTTCATACTTGCGGGCGGTGAAATCGTACTTGCGGCTTCGTTTATTTTCTGAGTTTAGTTTTGTTTCGAAAAAAGAAGTAAAGACTTTTGAACTTTGTGGCCCGGTTTGAAAAAAATAAGCCTAAAAGAATAAGGTGGTGAAGCGCCACTGCTGAAGCATTTGCAGATTTTTGTTTTGTGAGAAAACAGCTCTAAGCCACACGACCACACCCACAGCCAGAAGTTCGAAGATTAGACAAATCGGTGTACTACCAATCATTTTCATGCTAGCTGAAGCACCGTGCGTTGCAGCTCCCACAGACACTAGCGCCAGAGTTCCCTCTAGTGTATACATATTTAGGAAGCTCTGTGACCGAAAGTAAAGCAATAGAACTGAAGCATAAATATTTGCTGGAAGTTTCTGAGAATTCTATAACAAAATTGGTAGTTCCAGCGTTCGATTTTGCCATCTTCGGCCATCTTCAGGTGTCTCAGTCTTTCAATATCAGAACCGGAGCTAGATGGCTGGCCCTCCGACTGCCGGAAAATCAAGAACCCCGCTACATTTCTTGAGAAACGTTTTTTGCCCTTGCACGTCGAAATGGGCTTGTCAGGTTTCAACTTTTACTGGATTCAGATCATATGTTTTGCCGGCTACAGTTAAACCTGGATAAAACGAAACTGACAAATTCCATGAAAAATTCATTATGAAGATGATTTCGTGATATGCAGGTTCAATACGAAAATTCAAAAAATAGACACACAAATTAAAAAGGGGAACTAAACATAGAGATAACCAAAACATTTTTCACCACCAAACTTATTTGGTGGTGAAAATGCATTATTATTGCAATAGAAATTATGTGAACACACTCAACGGGTTCTTGGTGTCGCTGCCATAATTTGTAACAAGTCCAATAACAAATAGCCGCCATATCCGTAACATGCCCAGACGCATTGTAACTTTATGAGCGGGTAAAAGGGTGCGAGTGCTATAGAAGCAGTGATGAAATGAGCCGGCCCTTCTCTATCATCTGGAAGGCCCATACGATAAAATCCCCCCCTTGTGTTAGAAGTGCCGTTGAGTGCTCAAACACAAAGGAAACCATCGGTCTTGAACGAGCATGAAAATATGTGGAGGGGGGTCACTCGAGTAGCAACAGTGAACTTTGATTTTAGGGGGCGGTGGCGATTGCTGCCGCGCGTGCTATCGCCGCAAGCATCAGTGCACCTTTAACACGAAGAGACAGTGTGAAAAGAGCACTTCTTTCTGGAGCGCCCACATTCGTTTACACCAACATTTCGTAGGAGTTCCACGATATCAAATCTAAAAGAGTCAACTGCCAGCCTTGCTTAGTATAACATTACAATTTCACTATTGCATTCATTGCATTGCATTCAACGTGCCGTTGTGTTGTTGCCAGAGCTATTCATGAAGGCTACGGTTTCGCGAACTCGTGGAGCGGCGCATGATGGAAACACATGATGAGCCGACCTCCGAAGATCCGCCATTGTCACTGTGGTGTCGAAAGGTTTCCATCAGCACCTAATGTGGCATCCCTGCAGTGGTGACAACACGCTTGTGCGCATTTAAAAAAAAAAGCAAAGCTGAACATCCATGCGCAGTGAAACCACGCACACGCGTATAAGTCGAAAACAAAGAGCAAAGGACACATACCGGGGAAAAACCATTCAGCAAAGTGCCCTCCATATGCAGTGCGGCCCCACTGGTGTGACAATAGTTATAGCGCAAGAACAAAACGACGACAAAAAGACAAGGACACGAGCGCTATGCTTCGTGTCCTTCTTGTCTCTTTGTCGTCGTTCTGTTCTCGCGCTATAACTATCGTCATGTCATACCAACAAGCCCAAACTGCCACACTCCCACATGTGTTTCGCTAACTAAAAGCATGGCACTGCCAATGCAAAAGTAGATTTATTATGGTTTGGAGGTGTTAGAAATGCACATGCCTTTTTGTAGATGGTGAAGGAAGACGACGACTTTAACAAATAGACTCACGTGCAGTTTGTGGCCTGTGTGGCTTTTAGTAGCCTGTGTGGCGTTCGAGGTTAGCCTGTGTGGCGTGTGTTGTTTGAGTTGAGTATTCTTTGTTATTATGAGGTTGAAGACAACAGAGGAAAGGGGAGGGCACATCCGCACATGCTCCTGTGACAGCAAGAACGAAGGCAATGCCAGCCCGTGGGGTGCAGACCCACCCACCTGCCCATTTGCTCATTCTCGCCTGGTAGTCGTCGGGACCACGAGCCCGCCATGCGGGCTGCAGTGCACTTTGTCGACGGCAGGGCAACCGTAGAAGATGCATGATCGTGCCAAAATGACGAAATCCGGGGCGAAATTCCCAGATTGTGCCATGGCGAAAATTCGCTATGTCAAGGGTGTCTGTCGCTGTTACTTTGTTACATCGAGGTCACAAATACTTGTGCTTATATGAAGTACAGTAAAATCTCGGTAGAACGAACACCACTTTAACAAACTTTTCAGATTAACGAACTTTAAAAAAAACCCGTGCCGACTGCTAGTAGCTTCAATGTAAAATTATTTCACTACTACGTACTTCAGAATACCGAACTTCTCAGAATAACGAGCGCTAATTTAGTTCCGCAATACATTAACAACGCCTCCGTACTACGAACTCGTGTTCTGAAATCCATCACGACCACCGGAGCGGTACCCAAGCAGACGACACAGCCAACGAACTCCTTGCTTCTCGGAAGATGTGCGGCGGTGTGGAGGGGAAAAAAAAACGAAAGGGTGATTTTCTTTTCTTTCTTTTTGTTGAAACGCCAATGATGCAAATTTACAAGCGCAGAGGCGAGGGGCGAGGGCAACACGGGAGGGCAAGGTCAGCGAGGCCTTCCTCCATGAGCGAGGCAGAGTGGGAGTTGCGGAGCAGGGGAAGCATGGGCGCGGAAAACCTGAGACAGCGAGGGAACAGAAAGTGAAACACAAGGAATGTTTTTAGCTCTTTCTTTCTTTCGGAAGAGGCGATGCCAGCCGCGACGCTTCGGGTTTTTCTTATCCTTGTCACTTCTACATGTGATCTAGGAGGCCAAAGGGGTATAGATGTTCTATGAGGAGGCCTTGTCAGTCGTGTTTATCTTTTCGGTGATAACATATCGCGTCCGCAAACAAGTCGGTGTTCGCGCTGCGGTGCTACTACAATAACGAGTTCATTTCTGCTTGCAACGAAGAAGCGGAAGCAGTTCTCGCTAAGGAGAAAGTGGAGAATGTGGATGAGCTGGAAGCCTTCGCATTGCAAATTTTGTGCGCATATCAGAAAAAAAAAAAACACACAGACTTAAGGAAACATGCATTCTTTGGTGTTCACTTGCACATTTGTTTTTTATTATGAAAAACGAGTTCAAGAAACCACCGTTGTAAAGCTAAGTCGTTTTGGTCGGTGGAAAATAAGTATTTATGATTAATTTTCGGGCTTTCACTATAACAACCTTTCGAATTTCGTTATACCGAGATTTTACTGTAACAATGGAGAATAGAAAAACTTTGTTACATCGAAGAATTCGTTATATAGAGGTACGTTGTAAGCACGTTCAACTGTAATATGTTTGTTCCGCACGTTTTTTCGTAAAGGTTCTACAGCATAGATGATCGAGTTCCACATCAACGAATATGGCCAACGGGCAAATGAAATAATACAACATCATTAATATTCCTGACAGCGGTCCAGGTTCTGGTAGTGGTTACTACCAGGACCGCTAGAGCATGGAGCACCGCAGAAACGTGTAGTGCACACCCCCAGCCGGAAACTCATCATCGCCGCATAAATCCAACAAGCTACTCGTGCACATACCACAGCAGAGTGCATGCCAAGAACACTACAACTGCCAATTCATGCATGGCAAAGCAAGTGACCCGGCAGTGGCAGTGTTAGCTAAGTAGGCTACGTGCAGCACGCAACTAGAGTGGAGATGATCTGTCCTATGCAGCCACACGACATTTCAGTTAGGTAAAGTGAGTTTGTTTTTGCTAGACAGCACGTCATGGTACAGAAGCGGAAAGTCAACAATACACATGCACCCGTTCTGTTGCTATGTCAATTGCTGCATATTTCGAATTCTGTAATAAACAGTTTAAGATGCTACTAGGCATCACCACCATGCGCTATCGGACTGTCGTGTCAGAACCAGAATCTTCTGTGCCCTTTGGCAAAAATAAAAATGCTTTGCAGTAGGTACTCCTGGCAATATTTTTCCCGACACTGTATTCACTTTGTTGGTGGTGATGGCACACGTCAGGATACACGTATTCTTACTGAGCCGTTAATGCGTAGTATCGTCAAGTGCGTAGTTGTGCTGCATTTCCGGCAAATGCGTATTGATAAGGTTTCACTGTAAAAGCAATGCGAAATTCTTATAAAAAACCGGAATTTTCAATGGAGAAAGAAATGAAACCATGGGCATTTCACCTGGCAAAGGTTTGAGAACACCCTTGTCCAGAACTTCCGCAGTGAGTGACACTTGGCTGCAGTTGTCAACCGCCTCTGCTGCTGGTTGTCAGCTGCGTTGAAAATGGTAGCACAGACAACATTACACAGGAAGAAGACTGAACAATTATGACACTACGTTGCAGCCTGTTGCAGCGCTCTCAATAATGTAGCCAGAGAACGATCTGCAGTTCAAATTACATGTAGCTACACATGGCAAGTGCACACAAAATAAAAACGTGAAACACATGTTCCTGTTAAGACAACACTTACGTTATTTACGGGGTTCATGCTCATTTACATGACAAATGTTCAAGAGTTTCCAAGGCCTTTCAAGGCTACGCGTGTGAATTTTCAAGGACCACATTGTCTGTTAGAAACCCAATTACCACATGCTTATGGAAGGATAAAGGCTTGAAATAACTAGCATTCATCAAAAAAGGGTAACATCAGTAGAGAAGATGTCAAAAACATGGTTCCAATGACATTTTCTTTCCAGACAACTTTCAATCATAGTTCCTTGCTGCTTGGTTCTGGCAGTCTTTTCAAGGCTGTGTGACTTGATGATGTACATCAGGTCTCTAATTGTCTCTGCTTTTTCGGTGCATGGGTCTGCTGTAGCTGTTAAGAAACAGCGACTTCTAGTTCTTTTTCCGCTTTTGTTCACATTTTGACCTCCTCCTGAAAGCAGAATTTCTTTTTATGTTTCTCATTTTCCTGTTCCTTCCTTTTTCGAGTTTCCAGAAATGCACGGTGTTGATTCCGTGCAGAAGCTACTGATATTCTCGATTATTCTGCGATGGGCACACTACATATGTCACTGCTACATTTACGGCATCACAAATAATGCGGTGTGAAATGGGCGACACATTATCAAAAAAAAAGAAAGAAAGAAATTCAAGGATGTTCAAGGATTTCCTGAAATTCTAGAACTTTCAAGACCTTGAAAACGTACTTCTCAAATTCAAGGGTTTTCAAGGATTTCCAGGACCCACATGAAGCGTGTATTTATGAACCAATTTTGTACTTCTAAAAACTTTGCTTGTCTGGATGATTTCCAGCAGCAAGTTCAAATGTTTGAAGCTTTAAATTTTTGCGAGTTTTATCATTATGCCTACTACAATATAGTGCCCTTTCCGTTGACCCACGCGGCCACCTTTATTTCCGTTCACAACTTGCCCAAAACACTCGTGCGCAATCAGCCAACTATCTGCCATTGAAGTGGCTTGATACCCGCCAGAGCACAGAACTTGCAATCCTAACGATGCGGAGCCTTGATGTGCAGGTGACATGGCCTGTACGAATGCTCTCACATCTTTTTTTTTTTCCAGCTTTTCTAACGTGATGCAACTAACTCGCAGTCCAATTTCAAGTGCAACTATAGGATTCCTGCTCTATAACATTGTCTAACATGTTCACTTTGACTTTCAGCTTGCATAAACAGAGTTCGGCAGATGAGAGTAGCCATTTACAAAGAGGACTATACAGTTGGCAGTTTGTTCTGCCGTTGTCCCAACTTGCTTCTTGATTAGCTAGCCTTCATCAATATTGTTTCTGTAATGCCTGCTGCCCTGAGCGGGGACTGCTCAAATAAAAAATGTTCACGCAGCAAATCGTAATACCTGCTACGTTAAAACTGAAGGGGATTTCAAGAGGGAGAAAAGCCCAAGCGAAATAAAGTGGTGGTGTAGATAGCAATTATTATGCTTGTAGATAGCTGCAGATGACCGTGACAAAGTTGTCAGCGATAAGTCATAATAGCACGTGCATCGCTGACTGCCACATCACCTTTGCTTTCTTGTGATACTTATCCGTGACAGCATCGACGCAATCGCGCAGAAGTCTAAATTAGTACCAGTCTCTGATCTTGCCAAAAAAACAAAACACATTGTGGTATTCACTCGGTGAACTTTTATGCAATTGCTTATTACATTTTATCGCTTCGTGTGTTCCAAGGCATAGGTTCATCGTAGCCGGCTGTAGCTGGAGAGAACGGTGCCACAAAAGGTTGCTGTGCGAAAACTCGATGCTATGCTTCATGCTACCTACTATTTCTTCTTTCTTTATTCCTCGCTGCTGCTCTGCCACTCAAAAAACAACCTGGAAAGCGAGTGACATCGCTCGCAGCGTTCGAAATCAGCGAGCGGTGCTCGTTTATTTAAAGTATCTTCATCGCGAGTGGAGTAGGGCACACACGAGTGCTCGCCTCTCATGCTTTAGAAGAGCTTTTTTGTTTTCTTTTTTCCCCTCGTATGCACCATATTTTTACCACAACCATTTCTAAAGTGTTCGTTGTGAAAGTTGGAAGCTTCGCAAAATCTTCGCTCTAAGTCAATGGGTAGCAAACGAATAATGTAAGTGCACCAAAATACTGTAGGCCCTCAGTCAACGGAAATCTGATAAACGAAACTGCTGCTTAAATGGAACACATACTTATGACAAATTGGTTACATTATTGTATTCTGTACCCCTGGTCCTCCCTCAGCTAATGGAACTCTAGTAAAATGGTACATATTTTCCAGGTGCTTCCAGGCTCCATTTAATAACTAAGAGGTCGTTAACTTGTTATAAGTGGGTTCAACTGTATCATTGTCTTACTAATATACATGATGATACGAGCAACGCGACTCCGGTAAACTTTTCAGGGGCTCATTTTCTTCTTAGGCACGAGCAAATGGGCCAAAGAGACTTTAAAACGAATACGAATCTTTCCCCATGCTTGGCCTGATCCAAAGAATACTTGGCCTAACTATAAGAAGAATTAATTTGATATAAGCAGTCCCATTCAAAGCCATAGATGGCAACCATAAAGCGGTCACTTACGGTCACGACCATACATGGTGACGGCCACCACCAACACCCCAGCAGGCAGCTCGGCCTCTAGTGCAGGGGCGCCGTGGGCTTCCAACTCCACAACGGGAACGAGCGACACCCACGTGCCGGCCGGGGCAAAGTGGCTGTCAGTGGCCACCAGGTGCACACGTCCGGGACCTCCGCGCGTTGCCACGGTGGCCGACGGACCTACAGTGGGGCCTTCGACTGCAGCCCACGCCGGTGCGTCCTGGTCCAGCTGCCACCGTACGGGCGCTCCCGTGCCACCGTAGGCATGCACTTCTACCATGTACGCTGGCTGCTTCTCGGGCTCCCAGGGCAGCCAGACGTCCTCAGGTTGTACAGTCAGCCTCTCTTGGATGGACACGGACTGCTCTCCTACTGCAGAGGCCGGCAGCAGTGACCCGTCCTGACAAGAGTAACGGGTAATAAAGCTTCTGCACTTCAACCCAATGTGAAATCTGCAGTAATAGTGGTGCTACAGTTCTCCGTTTTGCTTGTAATTTTCTGCGATGTCATGCCCCTTGTGTGGGTGTGCGTGATTGCATTACTAGCGAAGTAGAGATGCATGGGAAGGTGCTGTAGCAGCCCCTGCCACACCCAGTGCTGCTAGTACAGTGACTTTAGACCGTATTCCCGCAGGAAGCACCTTTCCCCGTTTCACCGTGTGGCTACTGCTTTGTCTAAGGCCTAGGCATCTACACTGTCTATGGGTGTAACTGGAAACTGAAGCCTGACACGAGACGCGGCCACTCGTCTGCCATCAGGCACAGCCCTGGAACATTATAACTTCAATTAAAAGACCACAAGGTACAGTTTGCAATACGTTCCATTCAAAGGAGATGACTTTTTCTTTTGAGTAAATACAGATGCCATTGTGAAGGATTCAAGAAGTGTCCCATGCCATGCTGGTGCTGGTAATCTCGCAATTGACCGTCTGTGTTTTCCCTTGGGAAATCTGTTATGCTTTTATGGTCTCAATACAAGTAGTTGTTGTAAGCCAATGCTTCTTTTCACAAGAAAGCATTTAATATCTTAAACGAATGCGCGTGGTATGAAGACTCCCCTAGTTAGGCTACATAAGTAAAATTTTACTATTTGAGGTTTACTTTGAACTAAAATCTACATGAGTTCTTGCACTCTAAGTTCATTATGAAGCAGAATACAAAAAATATGCGATAGATATCAACAGTGTAATTTGCTAAAGTTGTACGGGTATGAAAAAAATTCATCCAGTGAACTAGGTAAATGCTCAAATGTATACACTCTGGCTAGTTCTCAAGCTTCTCAGGGCAGCCGAGCTTCTAGAGTTGCACTGTCAGCCTCTCTTGAATGTTTTTCATAAACTGAAGGTAAAAAAAAATCCACTTAATACTAATAATTAATACTTAATGTTACAGACAAACGTCTGCAGTGATCGCTAACACTGGACCTCCGGTCTTCACAGCTCTGGAAACCAGGCGGCAGCCAGAAGCATCCAAAGGGCCACCAGATTTCCTCACCCTTACAGAAAATGACAAATGGTGTCGCAGTTGTCTTCCCCAGAACCCCAACAAATTCCAGAGTTTGCGCATCAAGACCACTTTGGCTGCCCAGTGCTTGGGGGCTTGCAGCTCTATCAAGCTGTCGATTTCTGACAGCTTTTACTGCTCGCTTCCAGCGTCATGTATGTTGTGCAAGATGCGAATAAAACAAACAAAACAAAGAAACAAACATGGACAAAGATGTCTGCTGATCTGATGGCACGGTCATCAGCAGGGACGTGCAGAAGAAACACTTACCCCCCCCCCCCCCCCCCCCCTCTGCCCCTTTAAGCCACAACATTGGTTGCCCCCACCCAAGCTACGTTATTTAACACTCCCCCTTCTAGCAGCCCCAATACAACATGGGTTTGCACACCTGCACACAAAATCTTGCCGATGACCATGTGTTATGGCACGTTCATTACCACAACAAGCATCCCAGATAAATTAAAATTTTGTGAGTGGGCTTGAAACCACTACTTTTGATCAGGCAGAATCAAGTAAGGGTTCCTGTTGCAATTAATTTCTGACACACCCAACTCCACTCACTGTATTCAAGGAATATACCACAGTTGCCGACCATTGATTCGGACGAAAGGCAGCCACAACATGTACCCAAGACACATAGCCTTCCAGATTGGCAATTGCAATTGACGCGTGCATTTTTACACCGGCACGATCTCCAGCCGTAGCTAGTTCTGGAGACCTAGCAAAAATATTGTAAACATTGTGGACTGCTTGTCATAGCATTCGACATCATACTCTATCAGCCAGCCAGAGTATGAAAATAAAATGGCGCACTGTGGGGGGTCCCGATTTTTCATCGCGAGTTTACATTACTTCGATGGGACGACTGGCGGAGCTGCAAAAATGTCCACATCAATGAGCATGTCCAAATTTTCAGCATCCGAATGAACGGTCAGCGACTGTATTTAGCTCCTTTTAATACCTTGAATATACTTTTCAGAGGTACCTCAAACGAGCTGAAATTATGGCAAGATCATGTTTTCATGTGCCCTCTTACTTCATTCTTAAAAAAGTGCCCACTCTACTTACACAATCGACCGCTAAAGTATGACTGAGAACATGCAGAATTGCGACCTACAGTGCTTGCTATAAGCTGCGAAACTCACCGGTTGTCGGCAACCCAGCAGTTCTGCGCGTATCATAGTACTGCCATTCTGAAGGGTGCGCACCCAGTGAACTGTGCCATTTTCCGTGGAGTAGTTCACATCAAAATATTCGGGAGGAAAATGCACATCCACTTGGAGACCCTGCAAAGAAAAGGAAATCAATGATTTTTATCTTCTAGTGTGCAACAATGCTGTTTCACATGAGTGACCATACTTTCATTTTTTTTAAAGCAGTATACTTGACACGCTGTAATTCTGTCAGTGGTTAATACCATTGTCCCGACTTAAAACACAAACTTCCACATGATTACAGTTAAACCTCCATTATACAAGAGAGGCTATAACAAAGTAATCGACACTAGCAAGTCGCAATTGCCCTCAAGAATGGCCACAGAAACCGATGTTCGAAACCCCAGTTCAATGAGGCAAATCTTGTCTGTTACAGGATGCAATTAAGAAAGTTTTATAAGAAATAAATTTTGAGCCAGTGTCACGACAGTGCTTAACACGGCAACAGTATTTAAGAGTTTGAAACTACCGCCATGCATCCTCCAGCAAGGTGCACAAAGCTAGACGGCATGCCGTGTGCACGATGCTGCACCCCGCAAAGCCATTCCCACCCCCATGAGTGCAGACTCTGGTCTGGTGATGCACTTCATTGTTGATCCTCTTGCAATATAGGCATTTGACTGAATTGTGCACTGAATGAAACCGCAATTAAATGACAATGCAAGTAAGAAGCAACAACAATCACCCAAACTCGCATAAAAACTAGCATAGAAAATACAGTAAAATACCATAAAAAATAACGTACGCCAAGAAAGTTGGCAGGGGATGATTGTCATGGCAGCTTAATCAGTAAAGCACGACACACTTGGACACTAAAAGCAAATCTATGAATTTGGTTCGGTCGGCAGTGAATTAGTAGTGCCTTGACAGATAAGCATCAGAAAAAAGTGAAGGTGAGATGACCGCTGGCGATGAACATGCCCGTTTTAATCATCGCCGACAACCTTGTCACTGTCATCTACAAATACCTGCCTGGCTGCGCGTGTGGCTTAAACTGCACGGAGTGACAGCAGTACAAGCGCATCGTGCTGCCGTGTGCAACTTCGCTGCCACTGCGTCGTGCGAGGCCCATTGCGTGTTGCTTGCAAAATGCTTGTCTCCGTTGTGTAGGACGAACAGGCAACTCGCCGCACTAGTGCACAATTCGGGGTGAAGCATGCACAAAGAATGCACAAGCACATGCATGTATTAGACTGCAAACGGTGCATGTCATGTGATGGCGAGGCCGAGCAGGAAACACGCTGCACGCAACCAGCCAGGGATGACGGCCTTCACATGGCACTACCGCGCTTCGGTGATGAAACTGTGTCAGTTCATGGCAAAGGTAGTTAGATTCACTCGGAAGCACGCAAGAGGTGTCGCTTTACACGCAAAAAGGCTTAACTTGTCACCAAGGGGGTTGTAGCACCGTTTAGTTTTAATAAAAATACCTAAAAAAACAGTTTGGCTACTAAGCATGCATCTATGGGCAAGTCCACACACAAAGAACTACTCATATTACGACCACTTATCGTGACAATTTTCGAGTTTGTTATAAACGGGTTCCACTTCACTGACACCTAACATGCCTTAAATTATATTAGTGCTCACTATCACTAATTAACTCAGCACTCATTCCATTTGCTTTGATAGAAATCATATCTTTCATTACTCCATAATTAAATTGCCACTCGATTTACTTTCATCGTTATACATAAGCAAAGCCATGCTGTCTCGCACTTCTGATTGGCTCTCACTCCCTACAGATGTCGTGCAATCTTCTGGCTTCAATTCTCTTACGCCGCCCTTTACATCAAAGTCAAATTAACAGAAGACATACTGTATTTTCTTGCATACAGCCAACCCTGCATATACACTGTGCTCTTAAATTTACCTCTACAACAAAAATATGTACGCATATAATGCCTGCATATAACCAGCTTTCTAAGCACAATTTAAAGTTTTTGCTGATGGTTAATAGCGAAAAAATGCAGTACAATGCTTTCACGCTAAACTTAAAATCAGCTGCAGCCCAGTAGGGCTGGCAGGGAATAGCGTTTGCAGCTCACCTCACTGGCGTGGATTCGATGCTGCTGATCATCAAAAAGCTGCACCTCCACCCAGTACGAGGCCTGACGTTCCAGCACCCAAGCATCTCCCGGAGGACACCGACAGTCCTACAATGCATAGTACAGGCACACGGGGAGCATTGGGAGCACA
>WOVY01004582.1:0-26654 GCA_013436015.1 Rhipicephalus annulatus | reverse complement strand
CCTGCTCTCTGAATTTCTCACCTTCCACTTTCTCAACTCGACATGCTCTTAGCCAGCCGCGGCTACTTGCGTTTTTTTTTTTCAACAGCAGTTCATCGGCACAACTTTTATCAGTTTCAATCTTTCCCGCAAAACCGGTATCTACCCATTGACACGCTGTTCGATGCGTGCCGCGATAATTTTGATGCTGCCAATAAAGTAGACGTGTGGAGGTCATACTGCAGATACCCGCTTTGCATGAAATCTGTGAACTAACAATTTGCAGCAGAAAATTTAAAGCCTGCGAATAACAGCAAGACCTACTTCCGGCACACCCGTGCAGTCGATGATAGATGGCGCCACGACTAGATGGCGCAGAAAAGCAGTTTGGCATAGAGTAACTGTATATGATCTCATATAAGGGACCATGTGCAGTTACTCTAGTTTGCCATAAAGTCACTGGATATTTTTAGGAAAGTAGCGCCATTCCTTTAAACCAAGCCACCACTCTGTGACCCTCCTCTCCCACGTATCGGGCCTCCACGAGCATGATGCATGTTTATCAGATGATTGATATGTGGGGTTTAACGTACCAAACAACACGTGTAAACAGGCGTAACATACAATTCATGATAGAAAAGTGGCGCGAGCCAAGGTTATAGGGCCGCTGCCCGCACGATGCCGTTCAAGAGAGGATATAGATCAGGTTTGGACGCTTGGGAGAGAAGGGTTAGACACTTGTAGAGGATAGGAAGGAGATTTTTGGTACTTTCTCTACACTCAAGAATTTTAGTTTGGTATAGAGTTACAGTATATGTCACTTTTTAGATAGCAGATACAGTAACTGTATGAGTTACTGTATGTGCTACCTTTAGTTTGGCATGCGCTCACGGGGTCCTTAAACCTATGTGGTTGACTGGTATGTCCGTCTCCTAACTAAAACTAAAGCTAGAGAAGTGCAGGACACAAAAAGAGAATAATATTTTTAAAATATTCAATAAAGTTACGCTCGACATCTTGCGATTCCATATCAAATCTTATAGCAACTCGCCTCCAGTCAACGTGCCCAGTTCCTTTCAAAGTGTCGCCAGTGCCACCAAGTGAGCAGAAAGACACCGGGCCACACCGTACTGGATTTGCAGTGACTTTCAGCACACTGGGCTGCACTGGTCCTGCTGCACACTCTGTTCCAGTGCCCCCCGCCTGCTGTAGTACACTGTTCCACACTGTACAACGTATCTAGTGTCACCAAGAGCACTGACAGGCACTCGAAATGCTGTTTTTTTTCAATAGGGGAGCTGAAAGGACCACGTGAAAATGCATGAACCCCCTGCTGTGATGAACAGTGCCCGCTTGCAAACGCACAAGCAAACTGTACAGTTTCTACCGGAGCCAGGTAGCCTCTTCTTCGCCCCATTGCTCGACTGGTGGTCTTTGACGCGACGAAGGAGGTTCGGCACGCTTACTCTCCGTTGGAGCCTTATCACTACCCGTGTTTCCACGCATACTCGAACTGGAACGTACGACGCACTTGGCGATGTTACACATTTCGTCGTTCTACAGAACCTCACACTGGCAGCGAAGGTGACACCAAAAATCCCTCGGTAATGTCAATGTAGTTGGTATCACATGCATGCCCTAGTCTGGCATGAACAACGTTCATGAACAACTTTGGTTAGGGTAAAGTTGATACGCCATGGAAAACAGATTACTAACTTGTCGTGTTCTGTCAAAGCGGCAGACCCTTTCTTCTTTTTCACAACACTTGTACCAGCAGCGACTTGATCAGAAGTGGACGCTTGTTCGTTTTCTGCCATAGCTGGATGCCTGTAAATAAGTATTGCAGAAGTCACCTGCGGCAGATTACCTGAAGTAAGCACGAACACAAAGACTTCCCTGATCGTAATTAGGTCTGTCTTTTGATAGCCTTTCGGGAATAGACTCAAAAAGCGTGGTTACACGCATTTGAAATGTTGATTTTGAGCAGGTTGGGAGCAGCGTAAGGACACCTTTCAGAACGGACACAATCTTTATTAGACATTAGCACGCTTCATCTATGAAATAGAAAAAAGTTGACAACACTGCAAAAAGATGCCTTCACTGTTTCGAACACTTCATTGCATATAAGCAGCGCAGAGGAATGCTACTTCATATAACCAGAGTCCTTATGGTGTAACTATACAATTTATAGTGCACCTAAAGATGAGTAAAAAATAAATATTCCAAGAAATCACCCTATACCGCAAAGACTGGCATATCAGTCTACGAACACCGCTGTATGACCTTCCCCTGTTCATGCCTAAGTAGCTTTTAAATACGCCAACAAAGCAAGAAAGCAAAACAGTGGAAACGCATCTCGCCAGCTAGGTTATTTGCTTAAGATTCTCCTCATTTATAGATGGCGCCCATCAAAAAAATAATAAATCAAGCTTTGAAGCCGGGTCACCACAGCCTGAAAACGAGTTCATTACGAGTTCATTGAAACAAGTCCCTATCCAGAGAATCCAGCCCTCCGCACCTTTTTAAGTTTTCATGGAAAGTTAGTACTCCCGCAAATAAGTAAGAAAAACATAAATGTTTTTCTCAAATAGTCTAAGACCATCAGCAGGTGCCCCTCATTCGCTAAAAAATTACATCTCCCACTAAAGAGAACCAACTGGGGATACGAAGCCACGCTGGCGTCCTTCAATACTTCGATCACTGTTAAAATGCGGCCTGCAATTTCACAACGCTTCGTTTGCTCTAGTTGCCGCGCTATACAAGCGTCGCTCTGCTTGAAGAACTGTTTTTTTTTTCTGTTTGGGAAAATATATCTACTGTTCATGTGTAGACCGTTTATGACATTTGTTGCAAATAGAATGTTTTGGAATTCTCAATTTTATATAGACGGTTACCTTAGAGATAAAAGGCTGCTTTGAAAATGAATACCTTAAATTTTTTTAATCGAAAAACATTACAAAATTATTCTATTTGTACTCGTATTCAATCGATGCAATCGCTGTTCGACTAATTTCTCAAATTCACAATCAATTTCCCAAATCATACACGTGGACGATCATACCAGTGCCCATATAAGGCACATGTAAATTGACACGCGAACGCAGAACCAAACATGCTATGACTGGCAAAATAAAGTTACTTTGTCTTGACATCTCTCACGCTTCGCTTCATAACTTTGAACGACAGCGAAGCTAACTGCGCATACTCGGGTGCGTGATGTTATCGCGAATTCTTGTCGACGCAAACATAACGTGCCAAGGCCACTGGCAAACGCTGCTGCTTCTGTTCTTGACACGAGTGGGTAGATGGGAGCTTCCCTCGACAGGATGTTGCGGCTCCTAAATCCAGAAAATGTTTAGAGCCGTTGTCATTTTTATTTCGAGTTGCTGGTTATGGGAGTAGTAGTGGCGGCCCCCTTCGGGAAACTCCCGGGCAAGTCGGGAGGTATGCAACACTTACAGAACAGAGGTGTGTGGAATGGATTCGTGGCACCTGAAGAAGTGGTGCGCTTGGTCTACACACGGCGTGTATAATATAACAGTGAAGATGTATATGCCTAGACGAAATACCCGTCCGTAGGAAAACGTAAACCCCAAACTTCTGGATCACACCCGCTTTGGGAGATGGGCCAAGAATCAGGTCGCTTAGAAAACGACATACACATATTTAAATCCTAGAGAAAAGACTCATTTCTCGTTTTGTACAAAAAAAGCTTTTTTTGAAGCTATACTTCAGAGATAAAAAGGTAAATTAATTAATTATTGCTAAATAGAAATAAACGATTGATATCAAAAAAAGATTCAGTACCTACAGTGCTTTACTGAAAACACGTGGAATTGAGTTTATTGTGGAAATTTCTTCACTTTTCAATAAAGTATTGCATGGCCTCGCATACTTTCTTATTGCTGTGCCCAAGGGTATGAACACCTAGGGATAATAAATTTGAAGTTGTGATATGTGATCCAACGGTGCGTAACGTCATTTTTGAAAATATATTTCTTAATGGAGACAACTTCCGACAAGAAATCAGAAAGTGTTTTATCGTTTTCTCTTCCCCACAAAAAGAACAAAGCGGGGAAAGTGTCAAGCCTGCTCTGTATAAATAAAGACTTGATAATTGATCACGACAGCGTAACTTAGTGATTAAAACTTCAAGACCTCTGTTATGACATAAGGGAGTTTTCCAGGGTGTCAGGGGGTGATTCAATTCTGGGTAGTGGCACAAGCCTCAGCATATAACACTTGTCTCCTGACAATAAAGAAGTTGACCGCGGGTAGAAACGTACGTCACTTGAATCGCACGATCCCCACTAGAAACCGCTAATACAAATTCCTATAGTTTCACGTACCAAAACTATGATATCGTTATCAGGGGCGCCATAGCGTAGATATCTGGAACTGTGGAGCCTCTGGTGCTTTATGAAAGACCCCAAACAGCGAAAGTTTTGCCGGCGAATTTTTCCAGTAAATTTTAGCTTCACCTCAGGTGATTTCGAAATGGAATCGTAAAACGATGCAAATGGAAATGCGCGACTAACTACCCTAACTACTAGCGCCGCCCCACAGCAGGGGAGCACGTGAAACTACGTGCACCAATGCTGTACGCACTGTTTTCAAATCGACGGGACCCGGCCGCGCTGAAGAATGAAAATAATGTAGGTGTTCTGAGCATGTCATCCTCACCCCCCCCCCCCCCCCCCCAAAAAAAAAAAGAAGCATTCCTGGCGGAAACAGCCAAAACCACCTTGAAAAAAGCTCGGAAACTCGGTCCGGTCTACCGGACCAGCCAGAGTTACGACAACATCGTCGACGTTACTAGGCTTTTTCATTACAAATGCATTGCACTTATCGATAAAAGCAGATGTGATTGCTACAGATTTAAGTGACCATTTAGCAGTTTTCATGCTTCTGGCTAGTACTGATCAACCCAAAAAAGAAAGGGAGAAACGCACTTTCCAGGAATCTCGGATAATAATCTAGTACGGTTTAGAGAGTCTGTAAGCGCACTCACATGGCAAACAAGTCTACAATCAGCGTGACCCTGACCAAGCCTACGAAACTTTCTTAAGAACTTTTTGCGCAAGTTATGAAGTTTGCTTTCAAACTAAAACCGTAACACAATTGCGCCAGACTCGCAAACCCTGGGTTACCAAAGACGTTCTGCAAAAAATGAAGCACAAAAACCATTTGTACAAAAAGTTCATCACTAGTCGAGATCCTGACGTATTCAAAGAATTTAGGTTCGTCCGAAGCCAAATAGTCAATGTTGTTAGAAAGGCTAAAAATAGCTACTATAATAATTTATTCTCTCAAGATATCAAACGATCTGACCTAACGTGGAAGAAATAAACTCCGTACTTGGCCACTCCCGAAACTGTCAACGACAACCATTATTATAAAGGTCAAGCTGTTTCGGGCTCACCGTTGGCCAATCTTTTCAACAATTTTTTATACAACAATTTTCCGACACGCGTTCAGAATGTTACGATTCAGGCAACATAGATTTAAACTTCAACACTACATCAGTTTTTATCTCCTACCGACGTGCAGGAGGTGCGCAGTACCATCATAAATTCAAACAATAGTAGCACTTGCGATGTCGATAGCTTGCAAATTAGACTTGTTAAACATGTTCTAGACTTAATCACGTTTCCGCTGACACATAAACTTAACTTAATCTTGTCCAGTGGAACATTTCCTCAGCGAATGCAAATTTCGAAAGTTGTCATGATATTTAAAGGTGGGGTAAAATGTCTTAAGAACTATCGGCCTATTTCAATTCTGCCAGTTGTTTCTAAAGTCATCGAGAAACTTTTACACCTTAGACTATCCAGTTATCTTTCTAAACACTCGTTAGTTGGCAACTTTCAACCTGATTTCCGAAAACACTGTTCTACCGAAACTGCCTTGCTAAAACAAAAAGAAATGATATTACATAATTTCTCGAATCACTGCTTAACTTTAGGAATTTTTATTGACTTATCAAAGGCATTTGATTCATTAGGTCATAGAATTTTGCTTAGTAAGTTGCATTCCTACGGTATAGATGGCATTGCTCATAACCTCATGTTGTCTTATCTAAGCCACCGAAAACAGTATGTTTCCCCTGGTGACTTCCACTCTGAACTTAAGTGCATTAAGGCTGTAGTCCCCCAGGGAAGCATACTAGGGCCTCTGCTGTTCTCCATATATGTGAATGACTTGCAGTACGCTGCCTCACACCCCCGAATATCCCTTATTTGCTACGCTGATGACACAACCCTGTTAGTGACTAGTAAGACAACCGAAGATATAGAAAAAATTTGCGCAGATGTTTTACCACTCCTACTTTCCTGGACTGAGAAAAAATTCTTTGGTAATCAATACTCAGAAGACTAAAGCAGTACTATTAGTACTATTATAATATCAGTACTATTAGTAGTGTTATTTCTAGTTGTGTACGATCCGTATATTGTTATTATTTGTGTTGATGTACACTTTTGAAATGAATTTCACCATGAACTGCCTTATCTGAGAGGACGTTTTGATTGTAGGTATCAGTGTTTCTTGGTGGTGTTGATTTTTTTTGTATTTTCGTGGGTCATTCGCAATCATCTCTGCGTACAGTACTGCTATTTCTGTGTATTTTGTGCCATTGATGACTATGTGATTCTTTGGTGGGTTTTCCAAAGCTGTCAGATCAGGGGCGTCCGCCTCTTCAAGCTACTTCTCACAGTAGCTTTTTGCGGCCGCTCCATACTTTTATGGAAAAGGAAAATAAGATTTGATTTGAAACTGATTGAGATGGGTGACGAACAATAGTCCGCTCCGGCTGACTATTGTTCGTCACAACCCATCATATACTGCTCACAACCCATCATATACTCATAATTGGTCCATACTATTAAGTGGTCAAACGACCACGTGTGCGTGTGCCTACTTCCACCTACGCATAGCACGTGCATTTTGTGCTACAAAAAAGTGCACACACAAACAAGAGGGCTAACAACATAGAATCAAGCCAAGTTTTTTGGGTACAGGTGGCTAAATTAAGCATATGTCAGTGATACATAGTGCGGTGTCACTCCTCAGGCTCACCCCTCATCGACTTACCCTTGTAGCTTGAAAACAACACCAAAGCACATTGCTTGCGATCAACGGTCGCTGTCGCGTTCCATCGGTCCTCCCAACCCCCTCCTGAGCTGCTCTTGAAGCCTGAGGAGGAGGGTCACATAAGAACGATGTAGTAAATGCTTAATAAAAAAAGAAAGAAAAAGAGAAAAGACAAACAAACAAGGGTCAAGCCTGTCAAAGCTCCGCACAAACGGAGAAACGTGTTGGATAGGCGCATGCCAAGCAGCTATGATATCCGGTCTATGGCTCAAGAATGTTTTTAAAAAAATATTGGAGGTTGTTTTTCAAATTTTTACCCCGGGGTTAGGAAATTTCATTTTCTAGATTGTCTGGAGAGTGATTTCATAGGAGGGGGGAAGGCTTGAGGATTATTTGACAGTTGCCCACATTTTTTGGAATGCGCGTGCCATGTTGGACGGTCGAACACTTGCTCCGGGCGATACCAAAAAAAAGGGAAAGAGAGAGAGAAAGAAGAAAAAGAAAACAAGAGCGTTTGGCTAGAATAAATAATGTCATGAACCTTCCAGAGCGCGAATCTACGAAAGTATGCCTGGAGTGATATTTAGACCAGCTTTAATGTATTATAAATTATATATGATTCGCGCTGTTCACATACTCTTGTGGTGGAGAAACCGCTGTGTAAGAGTGTAACCTTGATAAAATGAAATAGGTGGTGTTGGAGTAAATATGCCGAGACAGAGGCACGGAAGTGAATGAACATGTGAACGGTGATTATTGAAGCGGATGCAGAAGGCCGTGTCAGTCTGTCCGATGTATTGAATACCGCATATTTCGCACTCGGGAAGGTACATTAGATTAGAGATGTCACAGTTAGTTAAGGTTTGAAATAATGAAGTACTTGCAATCGGAATGTGTGCTTTCAGCAATGTTGGTTACCTGTCTGTGTTTGCACACCTTGCAGCGGGCCTTGCCGCATTGCTGACATCCAGTTAAATATGTCTTATCGGTTTTTGACCGCACGTCTATATACGTCTATATACCAATCGTGGAGGGGAAGGGAAAACTTTTGATAGGCGTTCACTATGTTGTAGGATGTTAAAAGTGTCTCTTTAGAATTTGCTTACGTGGGGGGGGGGGTCGCCACCAAATGTTGAAACCAAGTTTTTCCGTCCCTCTTTTTTTAATTTTTTTCTGCTGGTAAGTAGATGCTGGCGATTTAGGTTTGCCACTTTATGTATGGTGACGTTGACCACAGAGGCAGGTGTGCTAATCTAAACCAAGTAATTGTTCATCTTTAGTGTCCTTTAATGACAGGCGCTCACATTTGAAATCATGGAATCCTATTAGATAAACCAGACTGTTATGGCATACGTGGGAATTGTTTTTATCTATTGGAAGTCACATACATAACAGATAGAAAAAAATGTATGAGGTGGCTGCGGATATATATATAGTGTTGCTTTATATATATATATATATATATATATATATATATATATATATATATATATATATATATATATATATATATATATATATATATATATATATGAGATATAACAGACAGTACAGGGGAAGTTATTAGAACCAATAGAATGTAAATAAGAAGAAAGAAAAGTGGATGATAAAATAACCAGCCGTGAGCAGGAATCGAACCTACGACCTTCGAATAAACGCGTTCGATGCACTGACACTCCCTCGTTTAATTCACATGCGAATCCTATAAAGTGGGTGGGGGGATAGCTGTCGTGGTAGCTCAGTGGTAGAGCATCGAACGCGTTATTCGAAGGTCGTAGGTTCGATTCCTGCTCACGGCTGGTTATTTTTTCATCCACTTTTCCTTCTTATTTACATTCTATTGGTTCTAATAACTTCCCCTGTACATTCCTTGGCATTACTGTCTGTTAGATCTCATTAATATTGTGTTAAAACACGGCAAAACGAGCCCTTAGTATACACTTCTTTCCCTTATATATATATATATATATATATATATATATATATATATATATATATATATATATATATATATATATATATATATATATATAAAGTGTATAGCTAAGGACTCCTTTTTCCGTGTTTTTACACAATATTAATAAGATAGGGGAACATATTAGAACAAATTGTAATGTAAATATGAAGAAACGTGGGCGAAAAGATGCTCTACCACTGAGCTACCACGACAGCTATCCCCCCACCCACTTTATAGGGTTCGTATGTGAATTAAACGAGGGAGTGTCAGTGAGCGCCACCAGTAGCCATGGCGGCGAGTGTGGCACACTCTTTTGAGCCTGTTTGGCGTCACATAGCACGTGAACTTGTTACGAGTGTTCAGCTGACAAATAGTCACTCGTATACAACCTAAATGCGCTAAGTCTGCCAGTACGAGACCCTCGTAATTGAATAAGAAAATATGTGTATACCTAAGGGCTCGTTTTTTTATGTTTTTACACAATAATAATAAGATCTAACAGACAATAATGCCAAGGAAAGTATAGGGGAACATATTAGAACAAATTGTAATGTAAGTATGAAGAAACGTGGGTGAAAAGATAACTTGCCGTGGGCAGGATCCGAACCTGCGACCCTCCAATGACGCGTTGATGCTCTACCACTGAGCTACCACGACAGCTATTGCCCCAGCCACTTTATAGGGTTTATATGTGAATTGAACGTGGGAGTGTCAGTCACCGCCAGCAGTAGCCATGGCGGCGAGTGTGGCACACTCTTTTGAGCCTGTTTGGCGTTAACTTTATTGCCACATAGATACAAAACAACTTTAACAGCAAGGAAGGTGGGAGAAAAGTTGCATATAAGCATCTTGACTGGAGCCACCTCCCTGAACAATAACAGCAGCAGCAACATTACCGAGAATTCTCACTTCCGGCAATAATCAAAGCGATAAAAGATCAACAAAAACAGATATTTTCATCGAACAAATGAACTATTGGTTGTAATTAATAAAATTAGTACATTGGGGCGGCTGTGGAGAGTTTGAAAAGTGAAGCTAGTCTAGTAACCTTGGTGTTTATGGCTTTTCGGTCCGGCGCGACGCACTGTTGAAACTCGATACGTCCAAACTCACGCCCTTCTGCTTGTGCATACCAAGAATTCTGCCATCGCACTTCCTGCAGCGGTGTGCCCCCCCCCCCCCCCCGTGTGGTGTGAAGAAAGCCCCTCTCGACCGTGAAGTCAGGCCAGAGCCGCCTGGCAAGGCAGTTTGCTTCGAGGAACGAATTGGGACGGATCGCCAGACAGCGGAAGAATGACATGCAACTTTCCTTTCAATACAGTTTGCTTTAAAATCTTAAACTTGCATTAATTTTTTGACAAACTTCCTTCTTTCTTTTTGTGACTAAATCAATACGATCGTTCGCGAAGTAGTGCAGTAGAATTTCACAATCCCGAAAACACCACTCTCACTGCGACACGATGCGTAGTAAGCGAAAAAGCGTGCGATTGCCGCGCCAAACGCCGTGACTTAACAAATTTCGAAGGTGCCTACTGGGTCATATATAGATTCCGATCAATAATAAAAAAAGTACACTGTCTTCTGCGGTTGCCAAAGACCTAGCATACGAAGTTTCAAAAATTTATCAAACCATGCCACGAAAATATTAAAAATACATTTCACATTTCTGACGTTATGCGCACAGATTGTGGCGTGAAATTTAAAATGAAATTTCGACCTTGATCTCACGCGCTAATAATGAGTATATGATAGTGAAACATACGGAGTTCCCAGGGCGCTGTTTGCTAATCTAAACAAAGTCATTGTTCCTCTTTAGTGTTTTTTAATGACATGCGCTCGCATTTTAAATCATGGAATCCTATTAGATAAATGAAACTCTTACGGCATACACGAAGTTGTTGTAGATTTAGTTATTTAGTTAGAAGTTGTATAACGAATAGGGAAAAAGCGGATCAATACATAGACATTACTCTTCGTTAAAACCTGTTAGGCAGGGTGTGCCTCAGGACAGCATACGGGGCCCACATGTATTTGTTCACACACACACACACACACACCACACACACACACACACACACACACACACACACACACACACACACACACACACACACACACACACACACACACACACCACATCACCATATATATATATTATATATATATATATATATATATATATATATATATATATATAATTATATATATATATATGTATATATATATAGTTGATCGGTAAAAAAACTCACTTCAGCCCAATCGCTCTAACACAAAAGCAGTGGTTTTTTGAGCGAAATAAACACCTTGGATCTTACGAAGTTTTCTACGCTAATTCACTCGAAAGTAATATTCTCCTAATCGGCTTAAAACATTGGGTGTTATATTCAAGAAACTGGTAACTTGGGAGCACCATTCCGATTAACTAAAACCTAAGCTTTCCGAAGCCTTAGATATGTTGTGCAGATGCCCAGAAAATGCTACCAATACAACAAAAACGCATGATATATGAGGCACTATTTGCTTCAAAATCTGCGCTATTGCCCCATCGTTCCGTCAAACAGCACAAATCAATCATCAGATCATCTAGTTACACTGCAGAAGTAAGCCTTACGAGCTTTTTCTGATGTACCTTAAAATTAACGTACGCGTGATCCATTTTTTGAAATTCAAAATTGTTCGAGTTGGCCACTTTTACGAGTATCAGCTCATGAGTTGTTCGAAACGTGAAACGACTAAGAACAGCACTCGTATGAGGAACACTGCGAACTTGTCAATTAACCAATCATCTCGCTTAAACCGACACAGCGAACATTGGGTAGTACCGCGACAACGCACAATTTACGGATTTCAAACGCTCCCCTAGTGTCTTCCTTCAACACTAAACAAATACAAACTATGCGACGACAATGTGCATCATCTTAAAAAAAAAGAATTGTGTGAACTAATTTTATGAATTACAACCTATAGTTCATTTGTTCGTTGAAAATATGCATTTTTGTTGACCTTTGTCGCTTTGATTATTGCCGCAAGTGAGAATTCTCGGTAATGTTGCTGCTGCTGTTAGTGTTCAGTGAGGTGGCTCCAGTCAAGATGCTTATATGCAACTTTATCCCACCTTCCTTGCTGTTTAAAGTTGTTTTGTATCTATGTGGCAATAATGTTAACTTCGCATCGGGTTGGCCGCACTGCGTGAACCCCCTACATTCTGATAATTTAGCCCCCCCCCCCCCCCCGCGAGTTAAACGCAGTAAACATTCAAAAAATAAAAAGAAGGAATAGTGAAACGAACAAAAACGTTCGGCATGCCCACGCTATCCAGTGTTATCACCATATCAGCACAAGAACACACACACAACACCAAAAAAAAAAGTATTGGGAGATAGCGCAGCGGAACCAAACCAGACGCGCATGCCTGTCTGTGGTAATAACTCATACTTGGTTCACGCTCCCCGCTGCTCGAGTCTAGATTGACGCCCGTAGAACATACCGTAAGCACGTGCAGTAACTATACATTGGTGTGGGAAAACTCAGATGAACACTGAGCCTTATTTTACAGCCAAAATCAAATATCTTATTTGTATTTCTCGTCACTAATAATGGGACAGAAGTGTCCCGCATGCAGGACTCCTCAAATAGCACAAGCATGTCATGTCTGCAAATTCTGGGCCTCTAGCACATTCCCTCTAAGTGAATGCGACCGCCATGGCCGGAATCAAACCCTCGACCTTCAGGTCGACAGCGGAGCACCTCACTTGAGCACCGCTTCAATGACTCCTCGAAATCGCGCATGAAACGACTTGCGTGTGCGAGAACGCCAACAAGACGACGCATGCAACACCGGCAAGACCGAAACCTTAAGGGAGAGTAGTACCTAAAATTGGAAATTGGCTATCGTCGAAATTCCGTGCTGCCTTCGTCCCGCATGCTAGACGGCTAGCCTCGGTTAATGCCTTCATAACGCTGAATGATTAAAGAAATTGATTTAATCCGGCTGCTGCGACAGCGTGAAACGGAAGATAATGATGCACTCACACATTCCGGCTTTGCGGGAAGGCTTCCGTGAGCGTCGTGGAGTAGAACCGAACTGGTTGGCTCTCGCCGCGAAGGGAGAATGGGACGCGGCGGGAACGTTGGACCGCTTCTCTGTAGAGAGACGTGCGCTGCCGACTGGCTTCCTCTAATGCCTGTGCGTTTTGCACGGCCTCCCAAGCTGGGTTAGGCGGCGCGCGCATTTTCCGCTTTGGTATCAGACATACGTAAGAAGGATAAGAGCGCCCCCCGAAAATTCTGGAACCATTTGAAAGCATTGGGAACGACGACTAAAGAGATGCAGACTCAGATACAGGACGGGGACGGTAACGTTCTCCTGGGGGACAGCGCATTAGAATATCTACATGGAGTCATAGGAAATACTTTCGGCCAAGCACGCGAGAGGGCGGCTAACTGGACACAGGTGGCAAATAAAAGAGTGGCAGATGAAAAATTTAATATCGAATTTTTGGACTGGAAAAAGGCTGAACACAGTGTTCCCAAAAGTACGGCAACAGGACCGGATGGAATCCCGATAGAGATTATCAACCATTTGGGACCAGCGGGACAGGCGCACTTGTATGGAGCCATCGAGCGCGCTATAAAATCCAAGAGGATTCCTGCGTACTGGCGCGAAAGTAGAATGAGTTTGATATACAAAGGCAAGGGAGAAAGGGACAAGGCGAGCTCTTACAGGCCGATTACAGTCACGTCAGTGCTCTATAGATTGGCTATACAAGCCATCAAAGCCGAGTTGTTGAAGTGGGTTGAAAGTAACGGTATTTTAGGGGAACTGCAAAATGGATTTAGGCCGGGTCGACGCTTGGAAGACAATCTTTTCGTCATAACCCAGACCATCGAAATTTCGGCAGCACAGGGCAAGACCAACATGGCTACTATTTCTGGGCAAAGAAGGTGCCTATGACAACGTGGACAGGGGATTGCTGTGGCATATACTGGAAGAGGAGGGGATTGGGTCGGAATTTGTAGGGCTGCTAAGGGCAATACATGAGGATAACAAGGCACACATTACATGGGAAGGGCGTACATACACAGAGCCCGTGTACATTCGAAGAGGTTTAAAACAGGGGTGCCCTCTTTCGCCATTGCTGTTCACACTGTACATTAGAGGAATGGAAAGACGACTAGAGGAGAGTGGATTGGGCTTTGATTTGTCACACCGAAGCAATGGAGTGTTAGTGGAGGAACGGATTCCGGGATTGATGTACGCAGACGATATAGTGCTGCTGGCGGATAATGCGGAAGAACTTCAAAAACTGGCTGACATTTGTGGTGATGAGGCAACGTACCTAGGCCTACATTTTAACCCACAGAAATCTGGAGTCATGGTGTTCAACGAGGAAGCTCATGTAGCACCAATAAGGATACAACAGGAAGACATACCATTAGTAAATAAGTACAAATACTTGGGGATCTGGCTTAATGAAGGAAAAGGCTACCTGAATGCTCATGAAGAACACCTCAAACTGAAAGGGAGACGAAATGCAGCGGTAATGAAACATAGAGCACTTTGGGGACACAATAAGTACGAGGTAGTACGAGGCATCTGGAAAGGGGTAATGGTGCCGGCGCTCACGTTCTCTAATGCCGTATTATGCTTAAAGTCAGATATCCTGTCGGGGCTGGAGGTTAACCAAAAGGCAGTCGGCAGGTTAGCTCTGGGAGCTCACAGTAAGACTACAAACGAGGCTGTACAGGGCGATATGGGTTGGGCTTCATTTGAGGCGAGGGAAGCACAAAGTAAAATACGGTTTGAGGAGCGACTTAGACATTTAGATGAGAAGAACTGGGCAGCCAGAGTGCACAGATACCTGTACCTGAAAAGTGTGGACACCCAATGGCGGAAGAGGACGCGAAAGCTGGCGACTAAATATAACTTGACCGCGGCAAATAAGCAAAGGGGGTCAGTTAAAAAGCAAGTGAGGGAAACAGAGACGCTCATGTGGAAAGAGAGGATGGAAAAGAAGGGATCGCTGGGAATCTACAAGGCAAGCAAACAAGAGATCCGGAAAGAGAACTTTTATGACAACAATAAAGGTAGTGCGTTGCTCTTTGAGGCGCGGGCTGGCTGCTTGAGAACTCTAACTTACAGGAGCAAATATTAGTCACAGGATGAGACATGTGTTGGATGTGGCATAAATAAAGAAACAATCGACCACATAGTCATGGAATGCCAAAAGATTTAGCCGGATAGAAATGGGGGGAAGGTCACACTTCCTGAGGCGCTGGGCTTCGCGGTTGATGGAAGCATTAACTGGTCAGCAGTATGTATTACTAAGCAGCGGCTGGAGTTTTGGTGGAGGAAAAGCAGAGAAGTCGATAAAATAACATCCCAGCCAAGAGTAGCGGCTGGGCAAAATTAAAAAGACATCTGAGTTGAGGGACAAAATTTAAACTCGAACGATTAAGGTAGGCTAGATGGCGCACGCCGTCACCCCCGATTCAAAGGGGAGGCCTTTAATCATCATCATCATCATCATCATTGGTAGCTCTGCAAGAAACGGTCGCTGGTTCCCTTCTCACCCGCTGGAATTTTCCGACTGCGCTCTTTCCGCTCGTGCACTTGCCCCTGCACGCGGTGTTCCTTCGAAAAAATAAAAGTAAAGCATTGCACCGTGCTCCCTACCGGGCTGCCTTCTTCTAACTCCGCAGCGAACACACGTGTTTCATTTCTCTTCTTTTTTACAGTTTTTTTGTTTGCATAAAATTGTTTTACGCACGCCTGCGCATTTACTATTTCGATTGAACCGCGCCCACAGCGCAGTCCTCAATAGGGTTTCAAGGTGAATAAACGTCGAACCCCTTTAACCTTATCTTCGAAGCATCTTTCATGATAGCAGACAACTGTCCACCGAGATTTCTCGTGCGCTATATGTACAACTTCACGGTCGTTGACACATTCATGTCTCTCGACACAATGCCGTAATAGGTGCATTCACGCAACGCTCCCAGGCACAACAACCACTGTGACAACCGGGCATCGGATAAGGGGGATGCCCGTAGCCATGCTTCTCGATTTTCTTTGAGAACCGTTGGGCGCCGACGGTGGGGTTCGAACCGTCTCGCTTCCGGTAGCCGAACTCCTGTCCACTAGGCCACGACTACTCATTCATGGTGTTTTTCACAGGTAGATCCGGAGCAGGTTTATTCTTTTGCTCTGTGGTGACAAATCCGCATTTCACTGGTAGTTTTGGAGCAACTCGCTCAGACGCGTATAGAGCTCTCCCTGTTTTTAAACAGTGTGACGTCACTGCGGGCACCTCGCCCACCATACCCTCTATCGGAGCAGGTGCTGGTTGGCAAGAAAGTTCTACCGGCGGCATTTTTCTGCATAGGCAGCTGCGTGTCTGCATTCCTTCGACAGAAATTTCTACATTGCTATGTTCTAAAGTCACAGCTTTTGAAGAAGGCGGTCACAGAAGAGTCACTGCTCATAGTGTGGAAATTTGCTCGTCGTATATGGATGAATGGAGAAACTTTATTTCGAGTACTGAGAGACGCGACTAGCACGCAGTGGGCTTCACCCACGTAGATGGCAGACTTAAGAAAGTTTGATTTTTTTTTTCGAAAGCGAACATTTGGATGTATACGGTGTCTGGCACTTGAGAAATATTTGCGGGGCATGGATGTAAACTTATTCAATTTTCATCGTGGCATGTGCAATACAGTTTTGAAAAAGGTACAGCATTGGCGGCAGCATGTTTTGAGCTGCCGTGTGCGACGTCATGGATAAGATTTTTAATCATTGCGCAAAAGTCTGATCGAAGATGAATGAAAAAATACCAATAACGTGTTTTCGTACCAACATTGCTCCTTTACGGTTGATACACAAACTTTCAATGCGCATTGTCACTTCATTAGAATCGAACAGTAAAGGTACAAAGTAGATAAAAAAATGAAAATCTCCGCCGTTTCCATTAACACGTATCAGTCATCAGATAATACGAGTTTTAGCCGTAGTGAAGCGTATATGCAGATTTGGCAATGCTGCAACGGTGTGGACGCTATGGACTCTGGGTAGGCAGCCATTTTTTTGTATTGCAGCAGTGCAGTTGTGTTTGCGAGCGTCGGCGTAGCTAGCAAATTCTAAAAAAGTTTACACCAGTTCAGCCTAATTTCTTCCCTGGCGCCCAGCCTCACGCTTTCGACGGCTTCCTCAGGCTGCAAAAATTAGGTGCTTTCTTCTTCTCATCACTACTACCACCATCCCCACCAGTTCTTTGTGTTCCCTTTTGGTGCAGCAGGCGCTCGAGGAAGTGGAGAAAGCACAAAAGAATGCGAGAGGTCCCGGCTTCGGGATGGCGCGTGGTGCGTGCGCATCCAGAGCAGATAGCATGGACCCTTCTCTGGTACTGCTTTCTCCTTCCCTTCTTCCCACATTCCTACTCCTTCTCTCTCCACTACCAATCCCTTGCGCGTCATTCTTAAGGTGACCTCCTTCAGAGAGAGACAGTAACGATGACGTGCTTTTCTCTTCCTCTTTTCCTTCAGAGACTATTTCGTGAGCAATTCACTGTCGTCCCTTGTCTCACTGACAGCCCCTCCATGCGTTTTCCGCTGGCTATAGTTTAAGTAGCGCCAACTCGTTCTTCCCCACTTCCTTTACACCTGTCCTCCTACCAGCGGAAGTGGAGGTGCCGCCATGATGTTTCTGCTGCTTTCCCGATTCATGGCTGTAGCGCGTCGCGGCGACCGCAGTGTGCGGGTAGCGGGGCCGATCACCGTCGCTCCGTCGAGCCAAGCACCAGGGGAGAGCTTTGAGCAAACTTAACGGGTTTATTTACATCTTTACAGTGAGTTGTCGAGATGACAGAAGAGAAGAGAAGAGCTAGTGGTTTCACAAACCACGAGCGTGGTGGTTGAACTTTACATAGTTCAGAGCGACGTCCAGCACTCTGCCGCGTTGTTTTATGCCCTGTCGGGCTCCTCCTCTACGAGTCGACCACCAATCACTCACACACAGGTGAGGGGGGCGAGCATGCAAGGTTCACGTGAACACTGCACTTTGGTGGCGCCAGCAGGGCTCTTCCTCGTAGTGTGTGAGCCTTTAGTCGAGAGTGCCCACGATCCTGGCCGCATACTTCAAAGGGTCCGCCGATTTTGTTCGCTCAATTAGCGGGGGCGATCCGCGGCAGCCGCCGCGGTCTCCCCCAGGAAGACGCCGTCCCTGTTGTCCTCTTTGTGGCGTCGCGGCGTCTTGGCGACACTACGTCTCGTACTCCGGGACAATGCCTGGCGGGCATAGGCAGTCAGCTGGTCGGCTACTTGACAATGGATTAAACAAGCGCCGATCTTTTGAGAGGTGCCCGGTTCGTGGAATCCTCTGGGGAGAGCCCTTTGACCAGCGCCGTCGTCGTCTGCCGGTTAACGCGCTAACGATGCGTGGCTGGCCCAGGAGGGAGATAGAGCGGCGGCTCCAAAAACCCTCTTTGGCGACATTCCACCCCGTTGGCGCCGCTGTCAATCAGTAGGCACCGTCTCGTGGGGCCGGCCTCTGTTGCTTCCTCCGTCCAGCCCTGGCGAGACTGTCCTTTTTGCACTAATCCGGCTTGGCGAATGTACCGCTGGGTCCAGGCATAGCTTGATCGCTACATGGCCCACCTCTCGGCTAGCCCTCTGGAAAGCTCACACCCCTTCACGCGCCCACTCCACCTCATTCATGCTTTCCCACCGCTCGGCCATTGACCCCGTCATGCAGCCTCGTGCGCCACCTCGAGGTGGCATTCCTTGCGAGCTTAGGAGGAAATTCCAGACAACATGACGATAGTTATAGCGCGAGAACAGAACGATGACACAGAGACAAGAAGGACACGAAGGTCCTGTTCTCTCGCTATAACTATCGCCAAGTCATACCAACTAGCCCAAGCCGCCACACTTGTGTGCTTCGTGTTCTTCTTATATTATATTCAGAAGTTTATTCAGACTGTCATGGTCTGGGATGAAGGGGCTAAAGGCAGATGCAACTGCCTGACAAAGGCCCCCCCTACCCATACATTGCTCAGGGGTGGAAAGCCGCGGTACATGCGCAAATACAGGTAACAAGAAAAGGAAAAAAAACAAAACAAAACAAAAAAGAACAGGCACACAGGCGATCAAAACACAATAAATAGAATAGTTACCTTCGGTACACACAAATGATGCGTGACATGAAAATGTTTATACAAGCCCTGATGATGATCAATGTTACAAAACAGTATAGAAAAAAATAGGAAACAAGTAAAAAAAAACAGCAAATGCACAATATAAAGAGAAGATTAGGAGCTAAACAAGAGGTAATCCTTAACTTTTTTCCGTAGGCTGTATGTCGAACAGTTGTCCTGGATCATATTAGCGATTTCTCGATGATTATTCAGAAAATGTGGCATTAAATGGGCTAGTGTCTGAGTACCATATTTAGTGCGGGACATAGGTGTTCCGAGTCTATTTTGCCTTAGGTGATATTGTGAATGTACAGATAACGATGATGAGGGCAGGATTTGGGGGTCATGCAAAATTTGCCTATGTGTATGCATAGCAAGTCTTATTTGGAATAGCTGATCTATTCTGAGTATATTAAGCTTTGAAAAGGATGGCCCTGTGTGGTCATTTCGCTTAAGATTTTCAATGCAACGGACAGCTCTTTTTGTAAAACTAATAATCTATCAAAATTTGTTTGAGTAGTGGTACCCCAGATTAGGAGACAGTATTGCAAATGAGAGTGAACGAGGGCATAATATAACTGCAGTTTCAACCATTTAGGCACCAAGGAGCTAACTTTATACAGTATTGAAATTGACCTGCACATATTTGCATGAATCTTGTTTACGTGAGGTGTCCAGCTCATATTATCTTCAAAAACAACACCTAGAAATTTATAACTAGGAATCTGTTCGATAGCGCAGTTTTGAAATATTATACGGTCATTATGATCGTCAGGTTTATTACGGCTTTTGAAAATAATATATTTAGTTTTTTTAGATTTAGTTGAAGTTGGTTTAGATGCAACCAGTGTGAAAGTTCAGTTAGCCATCTATTAGCTACATTTTGAAGTTCAATTACATGTTTACCTGAAAAAAAAAAAAAAAAAACTCGTGTCGTCTGCATAGAGAATTATGTCAGGAGTTCGCGGTGTGTTCACAATATCATTTATGTAAAGGAGAAAGAATAAAGGTCCCAGATTAGAACCATGCGGAACGCCATATTTTATTGGCTGAGATTGAGAAGAGTAGCCATTTAGACTAGTGAATTGTACCCTGTCAGATAAGTAACTGCGGATCAAATTTAATACGATACCTCTAATACCGTAGTAAGGGAGTTTATGAAACAAAATGAAATGCTTTATGGAATCAAACGCCTTTTTGAAGTCTAAAAATATTGCAAGAGTATATTGCTTATGACCCATGTTAATAAGTAACTTTTCTTTAATATCCAAGAATGCCATTTCAGTTGATTTCTTTTCATGGAACCCGAACTGTTGCCTTGCAAGCATTTGATGGTCACCAAGAAACTTCATTGGTCGTGATTTTAATGTATATTCTAAAACTTCGGAAAATAAAGGTAGCACGGAAATAGGCCGGTAGTTATTCAAGTCGTCGTGAGAGCCACCTTTGTGGATGACTACCACCTTAGCTATCTTCATGACATCAGGAAAAATACCAGTGGCAAAAGCTTGATTGCAGATATGCTGCAGTGGGCCACACAGTAATTCGGTGACATGTTTAATTGTTTCTACTTTATTGTCATCGTAACCAGCGGCAGTATTTTTATTTAAAGACTTCAGGTATGTAAGTATTTCTAATTGACTACAAGGAGTCAAGAAAATAGAGTTCGCAGAACTCTATCTCTGTGTCGTCGTTCTGTTCTCGCGCTATAACTATCATCATGTCATTTCAACTAGCCCAAGCTGCCACACTTCCAGGCCACACTTGTGGAACAAAGAAAATAATATTTACTTTCTCCTCTGTTTAGAAACAAAGGGGAAGGAAAAAAAAGAAAAAAAGTGGCTTAATAACTTCCTTTCGGAGGCTCCGGAACAAGGCGATTGTGGTGAAACAATGGTTCACGCTACCTAAAAAAGCAGCTGTAGACGCACTGGAGAGGCTTTAGTCCCTTGCACTGGCACTGTCAAGTGCGATAAACGGTCATGGTGGCCGCCATTCTCAGGTACCTAGCACAGCGAACTTGTCTGTGACGTCACGTACAGCTTATGTACTCGCAAGGCGCGCCCGGTGTATATGCGGAGCGTCGAAGCACTTGCTTTGAATGCGAGTCTTTGTTGATCGAACGGAAAATGTGTAATAAAAATAGCTTGTGGTGTGTCGGCACCTATAATCTTGCATTTTGTAAGCAAAAATTAGCCAACGGTTGTTGGCCACCTAAGATATAATGTCTTCTCTAAAAAAAATTATAAAGATTTTACACCTGCCCACGCGTGACCAGAAGACCAAAAAATTTACGCCCAGAAAGCTGCTAGATTCAGTGAGACATGACGCTGCCCGACAGGCAGGCATAAAATTTTTCTGTAATGTTTATATGCATGTATTTAAGTCAGAAAATTAGGAAGCCAAATTACGCAAAAGCGTTAACATCCAAACGCAGAAAAATTTAAATGCCGGAAGATAATTGTACCCAGAAGATAAAACAATGGGAACTATACTTGGACCATGTTGGGAACCACGTGAAATTCTATCGATTCGGAGAAAAATGGATGAAGACACAGTGTAGTGTGCTTCTAGAGGGGAAAAGCTAAACTTATTTGCAGGGGCTGTTATGCTTATATGTTTGACAAGAAAGTAGGTTCTGCCACGCCGTGCCGTGGTGGTCTAAAAATTATGGCGCTCAATTGCTAACCTGAAAGTTGCGAGACCCTACCCTCGCTATTGCGGCTGTATTTTCGATGGAGGCGACTGTACTGGAGGTTCGTCTAGTTCAATTTAGGTTCACGTCAAGGAACCCCTGGATTATTATTATTATTATTATTATTATTATTATTATGATAAGTAGATTCTGAATGCTATTGGAGGTGTGAGACGTCAGTAAAAGGCAGCCCCAAAGTGGTTACTGACCTTCCTGTAGAAGGTAATGCCATTATCTCCAATAATGTGATTCATGCTTTTCTGGCTCACCATCTCCTTGAGGAGTGAACAAGCTGGACTCAAAGACAACGTCAAGGAAGTGATTAGAGACAATAAACACCACTCACACAGCAAGAACCAATGTTTTTACTATAGCCCCCCCCCCCCCCCCTTTGTTTGGGAAGACGTATGCGAGGCGGTATGCCACCTGCATGGTTGGCTTGGCGTACATAATTTCGCTTAGTTGCGGTACAGTTTTTGTTGGCCAAAGAGGCCAGTGCATAAACGACCGAATTAGGGAGCATGAACTTTCTGTTGAATATTACTTTTTCGGCACACTTGCATGCGCACTGTGGTTCTTTCAAGTGTGAGCGAGGGTTTTCCAGTCACCCGTTCTTGGAAAGAGTAATGATGCCTTGGTGGGTCAAATCACGAAGGCACACTTTATTAAAAAGAAGAAAGATATGCGTGTTAGTGATATCTGGTGCTCTGCAACGTGGGGAATTCAATTTTTAGGATTTTGTTTTGTATAGCGGCTTTTTCATTATTTGTTTTTTTTTGTAAATCTGATCACGTTTCTTGAGGAGCATGTGAGGTGATGAGCGCAGGCATTGTTGCTATGGTTATATTTGCCCCTGATGTTCTGAGAATTAATGTTGTTGTGAGTTACGCCATCGCTGTTCTGTCCTTATTTGTTTTTCCTTTATGATACACATCTTTTTTATTTGCATTACAGTAACCATGCATCAACTAGCCAAACAAAAAGTTTTAATAAGCCAAGAGTAACGTGAAAATTATTCCACAGCTTCCCTATAGGCAACCAGTACCATACTGGCGTTTCATATTTTAAACATGTTTCTATGAAATGCAATATAGATTGCATGCACGCGACGTCATAGTCATTGCTTCCTAACATACTCGTTCACCAACATGGCACTTTTGTCGTAAAAGTAGCATAATCACAGCGCGTTCAACCTGCGTCAATATGATAACGACGCAGCGAGAATTTTGTTGGCCTCTGTCTGTCAGTAACAAGAAAACTTTGGCAGCAATGAAATAAACGTGAATGCATGAAAAAAGACCTGACATAGGCAAGCGCTGTCCTTCGTGTTTACTCTCGCGCTGTATAAATTTGTTAATGAGGAATTGCCAGCTCGCCCAAACACTCCTTTTTAATTGGTTACGTCAATAAGAGAAATTTAGAGACATAATGATAGCATTAACATGTGACGTCACAAACATTGTGTCTGTCATGTGGTGTCCAACATTGCACTTTAAGTGACCTACGTCTATGCAAGGATTCACTCATCTTTTCCATGACATATGCAGTTATGCATTTTTTTCCTTTTTGAGGGCTTGAAACACTTTCAAAGGGAAAATGGCTGTTGGAAAAAAGGTATAAAGCGTATAAACATTGCACAAAGCCGACGGGATCTTTATTCTAGCAAAATATTTTATGTTCGACTATAGCTACTTCATGGGGGCATTTTATCGTTTCGGCATTTAAATGTTTCGGAATTTGCTTTTTCAGCCTTTCAATTTCAGTTTTTTCTCAATTGAACTTTTTATATTTTTTGTGTCTTAAGTTTTAGCCTTCCGATAATTCGTCATTTTCAATTCCCTGTTTTGAACGGCTATAAAAAGCCGAAAATTGAGAGGCCAAACTAAAAAAATGCCGATTGTGGGAACACCCTACATTATAATGCCTAAAATCTTCATGCTGAAAAAATAGAAATTCCGAAAGACACAACGCTGCAGACCACGGGAAAGTTCTTTCATTGACTCAAAAATTTGTTTGTTCGGAAAAAAAATGGCCGAAAACACGGTGTGGTTTGCTCCTAGAAAGGAAAAGCTAAATCTTCGATGACGCCAATTGAGCTCCGCTTCCGAGGGTAGAACGCGGTAGCGTAATCATGCTCTATGCACATCGCCTTCTCAACTGCTAAGTGCATATCTCAACCATGCCGTGAGAAAACGAACGACCTTGTTTGTAACGTTGGCGTTTCAAATTTTCCTAGAATGTACGTTGCAAGTATACAGTTAAGTGCAGACCATTATTCTTCATTTGGCGAAGTAGTGACGAAGTCACTACGCGTTTGGAAGGCAACATACGGACCTATGCAGATGATGCATTGGCATCATCTTTGCTGATGCATTAGCAAGCAGATGATAATTAAGCAGGTCTAAGAACTTTAAAATGCACTGCCCTTCAAAGCACCTTCTCGTTGCACAATTTAAATTTGACCAGCTGGTGCGGAGTCTATGCTTCTGCCAGGCGATATTGCAGGCGTTAAGGAGGCTCCCTTTACTCCATCTGGAAATTGGCTGAAATGTCGGTGCTCTGAGACCTCTAACTATATATTTCGTTGGAAGCAATTTGTGCAGACGGGACTTTCTTGCTACTTGCCTGACCCTTTACAATTGGCTCATACTCATCACAAGACGGATTAGCCATTAACCCGGTGGTGAATATAAAGAGGAAAAATTAACAAGAACAGGTGCAACTCTATTGTGCTTGGTGCGTCATTGTCTTCTGCTGGTCGAATTCTTGTAGTCCACACTAGCACGCTACACATTTACGTACTGTTTTATTTTTTCGAAAGTAGTTTGAAGAAATAGCGTGGCTCTGTGGTAGTCTATCTGTTTGCCACGCAGGAAGCCTGGGTCCGTTGTTTGTGCGTTGGCTGTAACGGAAGTTTGTTGTGGTCTATTCTTTTTTTTCTCAATTTTTTTTACCAGTAACGAGATGCTGCTTCACTCGCAACTGACTACATCGACATCACAATTTCTGTGAACCGAGTACATTGATGCCATTGCGTTTAGACTTGTTCGGCAGCTGTTCTGGCCAGCCGGCCAAAGCCAAGAACCTAAAAACGGGACAAACAGAAATGAAACTCGGTTTTTTATATATAACGTACACGCATGTAGCCTGATAAGTGGGGCACCATGATATGTGCTCACTGAGTCTGCGCACCAATGTACTTATACTTATTGCTACATTTGCAATAAATCGGTTGTAAGTAGTACCTGTCTGTTCTCTGTCTCTCACCACATGTGCACGTATTTTGTAGCGCTAACCAGTCCATGTAATGAAAGAGCATGCTGGTCGATGCCGTTTTCGTGTGTCTGATGGTCGAGAGAGGAGGGTGGTGGTGGTGGCATAGGTAAAAAGGAGAAATCTGGGAACTTAATTAGGGCCTTGTACACGCGTTATCTGCACAGCTGCACCGTATGTATACCTTGTGCCACACCTGCCACACGCAAGAGAAAAGTGAAACAGAGTATCAGGCATCACTTTTTCGCCCTCCACTTGCGTGCGAAAGGTGTCCCGGCACGTGGAATGTAGCTGTGGTAAAGGTGCGTGCACAGGCCCTAAGCGTCTACGTACTGGTGTTTACTAATAAACAAGCTTGCTTTACTGATCTTTTTACGGAGATGAATAAAAATAAGCAGAACTAATTTTAAATAAGCAGACAAATTGCACCGCTTTGAAGTCTGGATGCTTCCCACAAGACGTAACAAGGGGCCAGCCTAACTGATCAAAACGTGATTATAGCGACAATTATTCTTTTGAAAAATAGTAAGCGCATCTTACAAACATCTGTACGATTTCTATCCTTGAGATATTTTGCTATCAAGACTTTTCTTGAACATGCTTTCTCCTCCGTTCATCCCTCCCGATTAGGACAATCTTGTGACCCTCACAAACGCTTTTTAAAAAATTACTGCTGAAATGTCACCTCTCATTGTGCACAGGCGTCCTGGCACACAGATGGCCGCGAAATGAAGGAGGGACATGCATCAGAAAGCAAACTACGGAATTCGTGTTGAATGAAAAGAATAGTATGTCTTCTAGTCTGGGATCAACATTTTTTGTGTGGTAAACACAACTGCTCATGTTTACATAGTCTGTAATTAAGATTGAGATAATGGCTGTAGTACCGATGATTCAGATGATCACGACGACACGTGGAAGGACGGGAACTGCTCGCTCAACTCCTGGCAAACTTCGGTTATTTACACACTGACACTTATTCACAAAAAAGAAAAGACCGGAGTGGCTACTAAACCAACTGCACAGTAAGCGCTGGCCTGTAGCAATATTAACGTCTGCGTTAATTGCCGAGCCCTTCGTATAGCTCCGCACGTCGACACCAACTTCTCGATATCGTATCAACCTTGGATGAGAGTCTTCGCTAAGCACGGCCTCTGTCCCCGTTTCCCAATCTCGTTCTCGAGAACTAAAGCTCCCCTTCTCTCCATTTCTCTACATTAAATACCTCTCGTATCATCTGAGACAGCCTCGTGAGACGAACTCCTACTCGATGATTCACCAATGCAGCAAACAACTCTCCTTTCCTCCGAGACGGGCCTCCGCCTCTGCGTTCCCACACTTTGCTATCCTCTGAGCATCGGCTATGAAGAACTCCGCCATTTCGTCGACGTACAGCTTAAAAAATACCTTCGTGCGACAACAAGCCTGCGTAGACGGGCCGGTCGGCTGTCTCGCGTTAGTAGACATG
>WOVY01004581.1:0-28889 GCA_013436015.1 Rhipicephalus annulatus | reverse complement strand
GATGATACCACCATCAGACAATACTGATTCTTCAATTCTATCGCCTAGCGAACTCACTGAAATCTTGGAAAATGTTGCTAAATGGATTAGAAGAAAGATTCAGATCAACAATGCCAAGACACATAGTAAAGCCAATTGCAGGGGAGGAGTTCAACGAGGTGACATTAGCGGAACTAGCGGGTGTAGTGAGGCACTTACCTCCTACAGCACCTGGACCAGATGGAGTAACTTCAGCAATGATAAAAGTACTATATGACATTTCCCCACATGAACTCTGTAATATGGTTAATTACTCTTTGAAAACTTCTTGGATACCGGCGGATTGGAAACTTTCCAAAATAATTCCGATACTTAAAAAACAGGGGCTTGGGTATACACTTGACAATGTGAGGCCAATTTCTCTTACATCTAATTTGGTTAAACTAACTGAAAGAGTTTTGAATGCACGTGTGATAAAATACATTGAGGAGAAATCAATATTGAACCCCAGTCAAATTGGTTTTAAATCGGGATGCTCCATATGGGTGTGCGCACGCGGATTTGGAGAGTCGTATACAGTTGGCTAGGTCGTAGAAGAGAGTATTGTGCAATTAGTTACTCTGGATTTGGCCAAGGGCGTATGACAAAGTGGAGCATAAAATACTAATAGAGCAGATGGAAAGGTCACACTTACCAAAATACATGACATCATGGGTAGCAGAGTTTTTAAGGGAGAGAGAGTTTTATTGCTTTCAAAGGGGTTGTTTTTCTAACAGATATCGACAATACCGTGGCGTACCAACAAGGTGCAGTGCTCTCACCGGTGTTGTTTAACATCTTCCTCAGTTCGATTCCAACACATAGCAAATATTCATTTATATGTTTACGCAGATGACATTGCTTTCTTTGCGACAAACAGTGATCTGCAATTACTTTATCAGACATTACAGAATTACCTAAACATGATAGAGGAATGGCTTCAAAAAATTGAATGTCTCTAAATGTAAACAAAAGCGCGCTTCTAGCGTTCTCGTTCAGGGATCCTGTTAACATCTCCTTGATGTATGGCACAGAGCAGATTCCCCAGGTGGATTCACTTAAATACTTAGGCATCATATATAACAGCTCGTTAAATTGGAAAAGCCACATCGATCACATTGCGTCCAAAGCAACACGAGCCATGGGGTGGTTACGCAAGCTCAGCAACATAAAAAGGGGGTTGCGAAGAAATACATTGGTAATGGTTTATAAAATGTACATTCGTCCTATCATGGAATTCGGCTGCGTCTTATTTTCGGGCAGTGCGACATATAAAATGAGACCGCTAATACTATTAGAAAGGGAGGCCTTACGACTGTGCCTTGGACTGCCCAAGTTTGTTGCTAACAACGTGCTATACATGGAAGCGCGTCTACCGTCATTGTTAAATAGATTCAAAATGCTTACTATCCAAACATTTTTAAAACTATACACTGTGCCCCAGAGAGCATCATTTTATGCTTTTATTAAAGAACCAAGTTTATTTTTTGAAACTTGGTGGTCACGATTCCACTGCCCACAGATCTTGTTCGTTCAAGCGCTGCTAGAACCACTGAACGTCAAAATAAAACATATTTTCACAACAAGAGACGTTAACTTAGATCTTAAGATAGAATTTGAGAATATTTATCCCTCTAACGCAAAGCAAATGCCATTTCAATATTTAAATGATCGGCTGCAGGATTACTTGGCGCATTTGAACTTGAACAACATAATTGCGACCGATGCATCCGTATCAAATGAAAAGGCTGGGGCAGGTATCTTCTCACGTTCCCTTGACTGGTCCTTTTCGGTTAGACTCCCAGATTACACACCAATATTCATGGCAGAATTATTTGCTATTGTACTGGCACTACGGAAACTTCCTTTGGGCGAATCGGAAGCAGTTGTAATTACAGATTCTTTTTCAGTATGTGCTGCTCTGTCTTCAGGAGCCAACTTAACACTTATGCACATGTTTCGACAACTCATACCGACAAACTTGAAAAAACTGCAGCTCTTATGGGTACCAGGTCATCGTGGCATATATCTCAATGAGATGGCGGATGCACTAGCCACAGTATCTCTTAGCGGTCCCATTATCCCGATTTTGCCTGATACGGCTTACGCGACAGCAATAAGGTTTAGAAACCTCTGTTTGCGTGAATACGACTGCTACTCATTGGATAAATATCGAGATTTCGCACATCTAAGATGCCGCTGGAATGGACAGTGGTGTGCAACACGGCACTTGGAAGTTACTTTTACAAGATTGCGTTGCAGAATTCCTCAACTGAATTATTTTTTGCATAAAGTTGGTCTAAAGGCGTCACCTTTATGTCAGACTTGCCAAAAAATGGAAACGATAGATCACTTCTTTTTGTTCTGTCGCCGGTATTCTCATCAGCGGAAAAGATACCTGGTAGCTCCACTTGAAAAATTGGGATTAGAATTAAATGTGGCAGTAATTTTGTCGTTTGGCAGCATTAAATTCGGTTATAGCCACAGGGACGTCTGCTCTGCGGTATTTGAATACATAATTGAAACAAAGCGATTGCCATGTTAATCTGCCTATATATATATATATATATATATATATATATATATATATATATATATATATATATATATATATATAGACCCACCATTACCTCTGTCTCAAATCGCATCTGATGGCCTGCATCGCTCCCTGCTCAGATATACTCCATTTTCGATTTTCGGCTTTCCTTTCAATATTTTTGTAGCCCAAAATTACGTTTTCTTTGAAAAACCATTAGCCTTTTAGTTAAGATCCTGCCGCCCGGTTCTTGGCCGATCTCCCTTTGTGGGTGTGCGCCAGAGTGTCAAGGATCATCATCATCATCATCATCAAGTCGACCAAGATTGTTTCGCCATGCTCGTTCAATGCAACATCTGCGTTTTTCAGCAATGCTGCGTTGCCGTAAACAACAGAAAATGGTTTCGCTTTCTCCAACTTACCTCGTGCTTTCCGAGATGAAGCGCACCATGAAGTGCAATGAACCATTTCACGCGAATGCTTTCGTGCAACTCCGTCAACGTATGTCGACGCGGATCTGCGAAGCGAGTTCACTTGTCGGTTTTTATTGAAACGCCAGGCGCGCGTCTAATGCGTGTCTAGTGCATGCCAGTTGGTACAAATACATGTGGGTATGCACGTATACAGAGCAGCTGTAGGTTGTAATCAACGCACCTTCAGAAACATTTCACCCTTGACCAGTTCCCGCTTGAGCCGAAACGCGCTGCTTCGAGACACCTCACCAGTAGAACTCTCACTTTTCAGGAAATTCCCAGCACCGCATCAGAATCACTTGGCATCACGATTGTCCAAATGGGCACATTTAAAAAAAAAACGTCATCGCAGTGCTGCTGGACGAGTGTTCGTGCCAGTCAGGTCGTAGTTTTTTTTTTCTTGCGTGTGCACAAGCCGGTTGTAATCAATCTTCACAACGTCACGCCCTGTGGCCACTTACAGGATCCAGCAAGAAGCACAGCACGAACAAAACACGATCGGAGAAGTGGACTAGTTAGAACTGGACGAAATACCGCGGCCGTGGAACTAAAATGTACTACGCGAGACGCCATGGCTAGTGGTGTAAAGTATAGAATTGCACAACGTTGCTGGTTGAGTAAGGCACATCCCGCTTGCTCTTGTGTTGTGCTGTTTATGTTCATAAAGGTAACTGTTTATTCTACGTCTTATTTCGTTCCATTTTGTTTCATTTACATCTATTCACCGTAGCAACGGAACCCAAACATTCGCTTTTGGATGAAAGTTTTAAACCTTCTAGGGGGCGCTTCAGGAACATAGGCGAAGAGGAAAGAGAAAGGTGTCGCTACCTTGGAAACTTGTTTCATCTAGGGACCTTAAATGAAGGGGCATTGCAGCGCGCCCATTGAAAAAAGAAGAGACGCTCGCGGAGAACGAAGCTGTTCGGACGCCGGCAAGACGACACAAGGGAGCCTAGGGCGAACCCGCAACTACGCGCGAGGTTCGAAAGGCCGGGTTCCTGTCCTCGAGCCATTGACGTCCTCGGGGCACGGCGTGTCGGCGTGGACAGGCACGAGTTCTGGGTGAGTGGTCCTGCGGACATCTCCGGTACGGCAAGCGCCCTCGAAAGACCGGAGCTGCTGACCGCGTTCACCGAGCCGACGTCGCTGACAGTGTGAGGCTACGTCTAGAACTGGTGATGCCCTCTACAGTGGTATGCTGACCTGGCACCCAAGTGACGACTGCATCCGAGCACGCAATGGGTCCCACTTCAAGGCACCGGGCTACGGCACAGAACTGTTTACTCTTTTCTTTTGTGTGTGAACTGCGTGCGTGTACGCCTTATAGTACTGTATGTGCAATAGTTTTTTTGTTCGTCTAATATAACTCCCTTTTGTTTTCCTCACTGTCTCCATCTTCCTCGCTTCACACGCCTTGCGACGTGATGAACCTAACCACGACACAGACGCATTTTCGCGAAGCCCTATGGTTCAACTTTTTTCATTACCAGAACTTCAAACTTACCAGGTTGACCACCCTCGCTGCAAGTACACAACGGAAAACGGGGTCACTATCGTGACACGTAAAGGAATTCGCAAAGTGTACGTTCCTCTTAAGCTTCGACTGGGCCTTCTGCAGAAAGCACACTGTCAGTTCGGACACGTCGGAGTAAAGAAAACTCTGGGCTTATTGTCATCATCCTACTATTGGCCGGAAATCACAGAAGTTTCATCCTACGTCCGCCATTGTGACATATGTCAGCGTTGCAAGAAGCCGAAAACCAAGAAATTCGGATCTCTCGAGTCACTACCACCCGCAGAACAACCCTTTAATCTCTTAGCAATGGACACTATAGGTGGCTTTTCAGGATATGGGTCGAGAAAGAAGTTTATTCTTTTGGCGATCGATCACGCGACGCGGTATGTCTAGGCGTTTCCCCACAAGAACGAAACTTGTGACGCATACATTTCGTGTATCACCGCCCTCTTTGCAGCAGGAAAACCAAAGAAGTTCCTATCTGATCGTGGACCAGCTGTCACAGGTGGAAAATTCAAGCAGTTTCTAAAACGCAATGGTGTCCACCAATTGTTCACATCCTCGCAACACCCTCAATATAATGGCATGGACGAGCGTACAAATCAGACTATTGTAACCCGGCTAAAGCGCAAAATGAATGAGCAGCTACCGAAGTCTTGGGTCAAACATCTTTCGGATGTCATCGATGAATACAACAGAACCCCACATAAAGTAACACGATATCCACCATCGTACCTCATGTATGGAATTCCTTCATACGACACAATTTTAGACGCACCAATGGAGAGTGTGCAAGAAGCAAGGAAAAGTGCAATCATGAACATGCTTGCCTATCATGAAAAGTCAGTCAGTCAATGAACTTTATTTACAAATTGTCCTGAGGAGCCGATTCCCCTCAAGATGGAGGGTCGGCTGCGGGCCGCACCCACGTGGGGACAGGAAGAGCGAGCCCCTCCGCCAAATTGCGGGCCCTCTGGACAGCCCGGATTTGGACCTCTCGGTCCGAGCTGGTAACTGCCGTCCTCCAGGCAGCCTCTGTGCTGAGAGGCTCGCCATCGCGCAGCGCCGCGCATTGCCAGAGCATGTGGGGTAACGTGCAACGTCTCTCTTCGCAATGAGGGCATTGTGGTTTTATGCTGTCGATAAACTTGCTGTACACTAAAGGCGACAGGTAAGTACCCGTTTGCAGCATTCTTAAAGTGACTGACTGGGCCCTAGAGAGTTGCGGGTGCGGGAGCGGAAAGGTACGCCTGGCCAATTGATAATTTTTGCAAATTTCGTTAAAGGTGAGGAGCGAATCAAGCTGCCGGATGCCATCCCCAAAATTAGATGCCGATTGCACGTCACGGTGGGACAGTTCGCGTGCTCGGGCATGGGCAAGCTCATTGGCATTGGGGATAACAGGGTGGACATCCTTGCCCATGTGGGCAGGAAACCAGGTGATGTGGCCGTCGATTTCCGTGCAATGTGGTCTTTTGGTAAGAAGATGGGCCGCCTGCTCACAGACTGACCCGGTCATGAACGCTCGTGCAGCAGCTCGAGAATCAGTGAAAATGCGCGTGCGCATGGGAATCGCCACGGCCATTGTTATAGCAGCCTGCTCTGCCCTAGCCGGCGTGGTATCTCGAAGAGATGCTGCTGTGAGGATTTTACCGTGAAGGTCAGTGACCACAGCCACGAAATTAGATGTGCCGGGATACTGTGCTGCGTCAACGAACGCCACAAGTTCAGGGGTGGCAGCGGCAGAACTGAGGAGCGACCTAGCCCTAGCGGCCCGGCGGCCGACATTGTAGAAAGGGTGAACATTTCTAGGAATTTGTGAGACCGTAATCTACTCCCTCAATTTGGGTGGAAGCTGTATCTTTTTGTCTGCTACCATAGTTGGTTCGCAGCCCAGAAACTCCAGGATGCGTCTCCCAGCTTTGGAAGAGGACAGTCGTGCAGCTTGTGCTGTTTGTTGCGCTTCTGCAATCTCACTAAATGTATTATGCATACCAAGAGCCTTGAGCTTTTCCTCATTTGTGTTGTTTGGAAGGCCTAAGACCCTCTTAATGCACTTTCGAATAATCGAATCCAGTTTCCCTTGTTCTTTCCTTTCCCACCTATGCGCTGCGGCAATGTAATTAATGTGACTCATAAGAAAGGCGTGGAAAAGCCTCATGAGGTTGGCCTCACAAAGCCCTCCACGCCTGTTAGACACCCGAAGTATAAGCTTGACCATGCTCTCCGCCTTTGCCGCAATACGAGTCAGAGTATGAGAGTTACTTCCGTGCTCCTCCAGGAACATGCCTAATATCCGAATTTTATCGACACGGGGGATGGCCTGCCCTGACCATGTGTGAATTTCGATCCTGATCTCTTCCGGCGGAAATGGAATAGTGGTGAACTTGCGTTTCTCCGGCTGTGTGTACAGGAGGAGCTCCGACTTGGCGGTCGACAAGTGCAGCCCCGTGCTATCCAAAAAAATTGCCCGCAGCTTCCCTCGGGGGAACACTGAGGAGGATGCGGAGCATATAATTGGTTAACGGGGTGTTAAAGTGCGACTTACTTGGGTCGATGGCTAAATTGGTTAACGTGGTTGTGAAATGAGGTGTTAAATTGCGACTTACTTGGGTCGATGGCTAAATTGGTTAACGTGGTTGTAGGAGGGGATGTTAAATGAATGAACACGTACACACGTATGCGAAAGGGCGGCGCTGGTCGAAGGGACGTCAATCATTGTGTTTGTGGATTCGTTGGAATTCATTTCACCGCGACCTTGGACGTCGACGCGCCGTACATACCAACCGACGAGCGGCAACTGAGCGAGCGAGCGCCGACCTTGAGTATATATACAGCGCGACGGCGCATGCACTGTCAGCTGTTGAATGTTCTCGAAGCGCGACGGCGCATGCGCGTCCACTGGAGAATCAGGAGAATTGTAGATGTCGAACGCGGTGTGTAGAGGAGGAAGGGTGCACAGATGGTGGAGGAGTGAAGCGCGCGCGGTGTGTAGAGGAGGAAGGGATGCACAGATGGTGGAAGAAGGAGGAGGAAGCTTGCGGACGGCGCCGCACTACAAGCCTCGAGTATTAGATGCTCCGCATCTAAAACTCCTCCGTGCACCTGAGGGCCTGCTGGAGGGACTCCTCAACGTCTCCGTCCCAACCCCCAGTGCACCATATAGTAATATCGTCCGCATACAGCGCATGTCCGATGCGGTCGATACGAGAGAGTTCGAGCGAGAGTTTCCTCATCGCGATATTAAAAATTAGCGGCGAAATGACCGATCCTTGAGGGGTTCCCCTAGGTCCAAGGTGAAATTCCTTGGAGCAGAGGTCTCCGAGCCGAATGGTGGCAACGCGATCCCTGAGAAAAGAGCGGACGAACCTGTAAAAGCGGGCCCCCAATCCCAACTCAGAGATCGAATCCAGTATGTGAAGATGTGAGATATTATCGAAAGCTTTCTCCAGATCGAGTGCAAGAATCCCTCGGACATCTCTGGTGTCTATGTCGAGAATTTGATGTTTAATCATTTTCATAACGTCCTGCGTAGAGAGCGCGGGACAAAAGCCAATGAGATTGAAAGGGAAGAGCTCGTTTTGTTCAATGTGATGGGAGATTCGGTTAAGGATTGCATGTTCCGCGACCTTACCCATGCAAGACGTGAGCGAGATCGGCCGGAGCGTGCCGAGCCCGAGAGGTTTACCAGGCTTGGGAATGAGGACGACAGAGGTCGTTCGCCACTCCTTCGGCACCTGCCCCGACTCCCAAACCCGGTTGACCTCGTCAGTTAGTAGCTCAATGGATCTATCGTCCAGATTTTTAAGTAGCCTGTTAGTGATACCATCCGGCCCGGGAGCCGATTTTCCATTGAGATTAGAAAGGACCGCCCTGATCTCTGCCGTGTTGAAGGGGGAGTCTAGCTCCGCATCCTCCAGACCAGAGAAATCCGGGTAGTCTGCATCCGTGGTAGCCCCCAGGGGGAGGTACCTATCCGCCAGCTGTTGTAAGATTTGATCATTGGAGAGCCCAGCAGACCTCTCCTTGTGAATAAGCCGATCAACAGTGTGTTTCTGATTAGCTTTAGTTTGCTTATCTCCCAGGAGGTGCTTGAGAATGTTCCATTTCGCCCCTGACCGCATCTGCCCATCGACAGCGTTACAGACCTCATCCCATTGTTGTCTGGCCAGGGTTTGGCTGTACGATTCAATCTCCTGTTTGAGCAGAGCAATTTTCTTTCTGAGCCGCCTGTTGAGTCGCTGCGTACGCCATCTGTTAAGTAAGGAGTTTTTGGCTTCAAGGAGCCTCGCTAGACGGCTGTCCATGCTTTCCGTTTTAAGATCCGTCTCCACCACCTTAGTGGCAGCTTTAACATCTGCCTTAAGACGCTCAAATAGCTGGCCAAGGTCATCGTACTCTTTTTCGTCGCTTTGTCTGAATTCCCGAAAGGCATCCCAATCAACAATTTTGAAAACCCGCGGCGGCGGTGCTTTAACATCGAGGGAGATAGACGCGATGAAATGGTCGCTCCCCAAGTTCTCATGCAAGTTCTGCCAGAAAGGGCACTCGACGTTCCTGACAAAAGCCAGGTCCGGCGTGGTGTCCCTTGCTACAGAATTGCCGAGACATGTGGGAAAGTTGTGATCAGTAACTAGTAACATATTAAGATTGGTAGTATGCTGCAGAAGCGCCCGCCCCTTAGCCGTATTATTGATATAGCCCCATGTCTGATGTTGCGCATTGAAGTCGCCAGCAACTGTCAACGGAGCCGAGCCCGCGATTTTGGAGGCTTTGCGGAGAAGCGCATTAAAAGTCTCCCGAATATCAGATGGTGAGCTATAAACGTTGAGAATGAATAGGTGCTCCTTAAGCCGAGAGTTTGGGATTAACTTAATGAGTATGTGTTCCACCTTTAGGTCTGGACGTACATCGCGAACCCTAAAGGAGAACTCTTTGGATATGAGGGTGGCGACCCCGCGTTTTCCTTTCCCCCAGCAGGCCACGGAGCGATAACCCCGGAGGGCCACCTCTCCTTTAAGGGTCTCCTGGAGGAGTATTACGGCTGGCTTATTCTCCTGTGAGCTGACGAACTGCCGCAAGACTGCCTTCTTCCTGTGGAAGCTCGCGCAATTCCATTGCCAAATGACAAATGTTTTATTTAGCTTCGCCATGATTGCTACTTAGGTTTTGCTCCACCACCACCACCCTTGCAGAAAGGGACTGGATGACAGAGCTGACACCAGCGATGGCCTCCTTAATTTCATGGACCACCCGCATAATTTCCAGTTTAAAGTCACCGAACTCCTTCTCGATATCTACCGGAGGGTCAGCGGCTTTTCGCTTACCGCCTCTAGGTTGTGCCTCGGCCTGCTGCACTTTCACCGCCCCTTCCGGCGTGCGTTCGCGCTGCCTAAGCTCCTCAACTAATGCTTTAATCTCCTGAAGCTCACTCCTCAGAGTTGCATTCTCACGCTCTAGCTGCTGTATTCTAGCCGTAGCTTGCTCTGGCAACTGGCGCTGCACGATAGTGCGAGACTCACGTTTTGGGCCCACTCGTTCAGCCCAGGTTGGTTCCTGCTGAATCCGGGCACAGGAGGCAGACCTATCCCTCGAGCGAGAGCGGTGTCCCGCACCCCGCCCAGGGTTATCAAGGCCACCCCCCTGGTTGAACCCAAGCCCGGGAGCTTGCTGTGGCACGAACTCCACGCGCTGCTTGTTTGCTTTTCTCCGTCGTCGCCTTCTACGCCGAACGATGTAGGGAACCTGGTACCTGCTTTTGCAGGCCCGATCCGCCGTCGTATGCGCTCCTCCACAGATGGAGCACTTCGGCTGGCACGTATGATTCTCAGGGGGCGATGAGACCCCACAGTCCGGGCAGGTGATGACTGTAGGAGTGGGACAAACGTCCGAGCGATGTCCCAGCTTTCCGCAGGTTCGACAGGCGTCGATTTGTCGTCGGTAGAGCGTGCACCGGATCAGGTTCGTCCCACACATGACGTAGTTTGGAACTTTCATACCGTCAAACAGGACGATCACCGTGGGCGTTTTCTTGATGTGCCGTACTCCAAGAACCTTCGGATTTCTTGCGTGCACGAAGAGCTCACCAAGCCGGTCATCAGAGAGCTCAGGGTCGATACCGCGAACAACTCCTGTGCACGTATCCCCGGGTGGCGTCACGTAAGTAGAGACTTCATGGAGCGTTTCTCCCACTCGAATTTGCTTCACTTTAGCGTAGGCTTCTGCGTTCCTAGCGTGTGGCGTGCTGATCACAAAAATGTTCTGCATTTCATTGGCACAAACAATATCTTCCTCAGCCTGCGGTGGGCCGAGACAAGCAGCCATCACCAAAGCTTGGGTAACCTTGATTCCACTGACCTTGCGCACATTTATGCCTCCCTTGGGACGTACGACAACCCGGTAGTGATCTTTAGGCAATCGCGGCAGGCGCGACGCGGCGATGAGCTTGTTTATCGGCCCCTTCGGGTGCGCTGGACGGGCGGCACGATGACCGGCACTGGGGCCAGGGCTCGCCGGGCGTAAAATCCTGACGCTGCTTCTTCCGAGAGTGGGCTACAATCCATCCGGAGGCTTCATCCTCCTGCCTGGAGATTTCTTCGCCGAAGACCATCTCCTTGAGCGGCATCCTCGAAGCGTCTCGCTCGGCAGGCCGAGCTGAGCGCCAATGTGACACAGGGTGAAACACCCAAATAAAAGTTCGAAAGCTTGACCTACCCGCAAAAGTCGGGTATCCACTCGATCCTTGAAAGAAACTGGATCAGATGAGTCGAAAAACCGATGTCGATCGGCAAATTTGCGGTCAAAAACATTTAAAAAAGCAGGAGCCGATGCGAGCGCGTCCGGCTCGCGTCTAGCAAGCCTATCATGAAAAGAACAAGATAATCTACGACAAAAAATTTCTACCACGAGATCTCCAACCTGGTGAATCGGTCCTCTACGAAACACCTTGGCACCCGAACAAAGGAAAGCTCAGTTCAGTCATGGAAGGAAGGACCTTACACAATTCTTAGCAGAGTCTCTCCTGTGAACTATGAGATCGACCGATGCGTAGCTCCGTTAAGCAGAACTACTGACATTGTGCACGTCAACAAAATGCGTCGCTACTATTGTCCCAATAAGTTGACGCTCTCTCGGGGGGAGGGGGAAACGTGTGACGCTACGATGACTGGGAGACATGGCCTTGCTCATACGCTATGTTTATTTCATAGCACTTCTTTCTTCTCGGCCTCTACCAACCATCGCTTCATACGTCACATACACATATGCATTTGTTTTCTCATTCTGTTCCCCATGAAATGTAGGAGAGTCGACAAGTCCATTCAGGAAAGCTTAGTGGCTAACAGCGCTTTGCACTACGTTGCGTTTACCATGTACACATGTGTTCTTGCCCCAGTAGAAGTATAAAATTCTGGTAAGAGTTCAGCAGAAAGCGTCCATTGATGAATTCCATGCATGACAGTGATAAAGGTTCGTTTTTTATGGGATCAGCAGGGTTTTTTTTCGAACGAAGGGATTGTTTAGAAGGCCCACGATGCGGTGTTGAAGCTTGGCCTTCCTGTCCCAGTGTGGGACCAGCCCGCAGTTGTCCCGGTAAAATGGGGCGAAAATTGTTCTGCACCAGCATGAATGCTAATATCTATCTATCTATCTATCTATCTATCTATCTATCTATCTATCTATCTATCTATCTATCTATCTATCTATCTATCTATCTATCTATCTATCTATCTATCTATCTATCTATCTATCTATCTATCTATCTATCTATCTATCTATCTATCTATCTATCTATCTATCTATCTATCTATCTATCTATCTATCTGTCTGTCTGTCTGTCTGTTCTGTCTGTCTGTCTGTCTTCTGTCTGTCTGTCTGTCTGTCTGTCTGTCTGTCTGTCTTCTGTCTGTCTGTCTATCTATCTATCTATCTATCTATCTATCTATCTATCTATCTATCTATCTATCTATCTATCTATCTATCTATCTATCTATCTATCTATCTATCTATCTATCTATCTATCTATCTATCTATCTATCTGTCTATCTATCTATCTATCTATCTATCTATCTATCTATCTATCTATCTATCTATCTATCTATCTATCTATCTATCTATCTATCTATCTATCTATCTATCTATCTATTCGCCTATGCCCTTTAGCTCTCCTGGCCGTTTCGACAATGGTATCGATACCAAACTTGGTGTGGTAAAACATGGTTGTATAAAGAAAACATTTGACTAGTCATAACATGAAACTAATGACATGGATGTCATAATGTCATGATTTACATTTCAAGGTCCTGCAGCTCTTGCGGTGGTTTCGTTCACGTGTCATGTTGCAAAACTGGTATGGTATGACATGATTGCATGGCGAGCACAAGCGACAGATCCTAACATGAAAATCATGACATGTGTATCATGCAACAACATGACTACATGCCAAGCTCATGATGCGCTCACGGGCGTTTCGCTACCGTCACATATACCAAATTTGGCATTACGGTACGTTAACAGATGACGAAGGTATGTGACTGGTGCAAACATGATAATCATGAGATGTGTGTCATGTAACTGCAAGACTTCATGCCACGCTCATGATGCGTTGGCGGCCATTTTGCTTGCTTCAGTTTTATCAAATTTGGTATTGCGGGACGTGTATGGATGGCGAATATATGATCCTAGTTCAAACATGATAAACATGAGAAGCGTGTCATGCAACAACATGACTACATGCTACGCTCATGAGGCGCTCACGCTCATTTCGACAGCTTCACATGTACAAAACTCGGTATTACGCAACGTGAACAGAACACATAGCTTAATGGCACATACAAACATTATAATCACGACATGCGTGTCATGTAAGAACACGACTACATGCCACACTCATGATGCGCTCGAGGCCGTTTCACTAGCTTTACATATTTCAAATTTGGTATTACGTGACGTCAATGGATGACGAAGGTATGTGACTGGTGCAAACACGATAATTATGAGGTGCGTGTGATGTGAGAACATGACTACATGCCACAGTCAAGGCGCTGATAGATTCTGACGTGACGCGGTGCGCGTGCTCACCGGCGTTCATTTCGTCGGGTCACGCCCGCGTTGCCACGCCAGGCACTGGTCCTGCCATATACTCGCTGACGCGCGCCGCCCTGCGTTGCTTTGACGCATGCGCGTTTCAGCGCGTCTGGCGTCCCTCCGTCACGAAAAGTGCGAGGCGCAGTGTTGTCTGGGTAACGCATCGGTGCGAAATGCAGCATGTCGCTTTTAGCGCCGGTTGCCATTGGGCCGCACCGACGGATGCTGGTCACGCCGGCCGTGCCTGGCGTCAGACTATAGAGTGCTCGCGTTTTGCTAACTTAGCGTCGCTGTGCCCAGCATGCGTGCGCGTCAACGCTACATCGGAGTATATTGGGCCCTTCATGATGTTCTTGCAGCTGTTTTGCTAGCTCCACATATACGACGAAAGTATATGGCTGGTGCAAATATGATAATCCTGACACGCGTGTCAAGTAAGAACATGACAACATACCACGCTCATAGCGCGCTCACGGTCATTTCGCTAGCTCCACATATATTAAATTTGGTATCACGGGACGTGAATAGATGGTGAAGGTAAGCGACACATCCAGACATGATAATCATGACACAGAAGTCATGTACGGCATCATTTTCTCCCACCTCGTAGTCTTGTGCTGATTTAAAGTGACATATCAACCTTTCTCATTCGTGCTTCGCATATATGATCTGCATACTAACCAGAAGGAGCGGCGTTGCTCACACTGCCCAATGCCTCAGGAGTTGCACTGCTCCGTCTCAAAGTTTTTGACATTCTCTTTTAGGGGCACGCAGAAAAAGGACGCGTGCTCGCGTCCCCAATGTATCCCGGGACTATAACGCCGCACATGCAGGGCGTGAGACGCTCGCGTAGCATTCCATTTTCACCAAGGCCGTCTCAAGGTTTTTTTTTTAGGGGCGAAGCTTCTTATAGCGGCACCTGTTCGTCCCTCGTAGTCGTAGTGTGTAACAAGTGTTACATTTTGACCTTCAAGGTGGTACTGGTGGGAGATTTCTCCTGTGCGTTGTTGAACAAGAAAAAAATTCGCAGCGTGCGCGTTAACTAAAAGCCGAATGCTTCTGTCTCTCATTCCCCATTAGCAGCCAATGGCATGTACACTGAGCACTATCTGACAAGAAAGGGTTGCTACGTTATACTCGCTGGTTGAAACCTCCTTAGTTTTAGAAACGTTTAGCGAGCGTTTAGCCACAGTGCCATGAATACAAGGAACTAGTATATACCATGAATGAACTCGAGGTGGTTAAGGGTCGGAAGTAGATACGAAGTGCAAGTCATAAGAAAGTAAAAGCCTAATTCTCCCGTCTCTCATTTCCCATTAGCAGTTATTGTTATGTTCATTGAGCACTATCTGGCAGGAAAAGGTTGCTGTTATACTTTCTGGGCGTAACCCCATTGGTTTTAGAAACGTTCAGCGAGCGTTGGGCCGCAGTGCCATGAATACAGTGAACTAGTATATACCATGAACTCGAGGTGGTTAAAGTTGGGAAGTAGACCCGAAGCGCAAGCCGTAAGAAAGTGTGCGTGTGCCACCTCTTGTTTAGTCCTTGGAATGTCCGCTGGATGGCGGTGCTTGTATATGGGGAATATATGATGAAAGGATGCGAGATATCTCGCATATTTTCGTCGATCTATTCGACACTATCACTATCTCTTCGACCCTATCTATTCAACACACCTATTCGTCCATCTATTCAACACTCCAAGTACAACCATATGATGGTACTTGGAGTGTTGAATAGATGGACGAACGGACACAGAGACAGATGCATGGAACGGACGCAGGGGCGGATGAATGGACGAACGCAGGGACGGACGCACGAACGGACGGGCGGATGACGCATGGACGGTCACACAGACGGACGCATGGATGGACGCAAGCAAGAACGAATGAACGAACGAATGCTTCACCCCACTCTCCATCATTCACTCCGTGGATATGCTGCTATTTTTTATCCGCTAGGCTATGTAATGCGGCGCTGTAGTAAGACTGGAAAACTCGACTGAACGGTGCCTATATCATCGATTCACACTTCACATGGGATCTAGCATTTGTTTTCATTGAATTAAACAAGATGCGAGGGTAATGTGTCAGCTTTTCGCATGCGTTTGTGTCCCGTGGTCAATGCATCGAAAAGACGACAGCCGTGGAAGCAAAAGCAACGTTTCGAAGAGTTTGTGCACTCATTCTGTTCTTCTATTCTATCGCGTCTAAGCCAGCATTTCCAAACCATCCCGCAGAAACAGGCAGTGAACCACAAAATAACGCTGGTAAAGAAAACAACGCCATTCACGTGCTCTGTGATTGGGCTGGCTTGCGCACGTCATGCGCACGTGACCTCTTCGTCCGCATGTCGGAGAGGGTAGGGAAGAGGTTTGGCTTGCGAAGGCTACGCGGTGAACCGGCAAGTGTTTTGATTTTCTTTCGAGCGTCCAGTGCGTACGGACGTGTTCTTCTGAGCTCTTGCGTGGGTGAGAGACGCTGCGGCGTCTCTTGCAACGATGCCCGCTTTCTTCGCTTCGGTGAATGTTTTTCTGCAGTGATTGTGAGTCAACCTGTGATACTCACTGATTGACTGTGACTGTGCGTTCAACGGCCATCGGTAGTCTTTCGAGTTGCATGTTTCCCACGGCGAGGCACAAATGCTCTTATGGTTCAGTCTGGACCGCCCGGGACGCGCGCCCCTCGCCAGTGCCATCACCGTTGACCAGTGCTTCAGCAGCGTTGTTGCAACCTACCAGAAGCGATGAGGAGCTCAGAATCCTGGAGGCCCTCCAAGCCGCCACAATTGTGGACTTGTGGCAGACGAGACGCGCCGCTTCTTCAGCAGCTACAGCGGGAATTATGGCCGCTTCTGCCGTCGCTGTGTTGTTGGGCCCACCTGCGAGTTCGACGGCACGATCATCAGGGCCTTTATTACAACAGGTGACTGCACCCGAGTCATCCCTAGTGCCCCCAATGTGCTCGCTCGACCCCAGCCATTGCCCGCTGTCTGGGGCCACAGATGATGAGCTCATGTACTCCATGAACTCCCATAAATGGTGCCGCGACGACAACGGGAGCGATTGGGACGCTCCACGCAAGCATGCGCAACCGGCACCAACGGTTCGCCATGTATGAACGCTTCTGACAGCTGTGACGCACTGCCGCGTCCAGTGCAGGTTTCAGCACATGCTAGTAGAATACCTCAGCCGAGCACAGCTACTTCGACGCCACAGCTTCAGAAGCACCCAGCTTCGACTTTTTAGAAGCAAAACCCGACAGCCGATGACCATGAGCACGGTGAAGAGGAAAGGCAAGTCAAAGCGCTGTGGGCCACATGGTACACCGCAGCTCCCAAATCGACCTGTGGTGCACGCAGGCCCTGGAACCGCGTCGCAACCTGAATGCACACAGGAGGTTCCTCACAGCACCAGCACGGCGAAAAGTTGTGCGCCACAAGATACCGCTCATGCGCCGGAGAATTTAACTCTGTTGCACTCAAGGGGGGCCCGTCGACGTGCAAGGGCATTCGCCGCGTCTCCTGACATTTCCGTTGACCCAGTCGTAGCAGGGAGAGTTTTATTCAAGCCGTGAGCACTGAACGGTGCCTTCATTCCAAGATCGGGCTTGATACTGGCGTCTGTGCTATCGTCGTGGCGTGGTGTCATCAAGCTGCGAGTCAATAGCGACAGAATTATTGTGGCAGCTGATGTGTCCTCCCAGGAGTGCCCGGAGGAGCTTCTAATGTATCGCGGAGCTCTGCGGCATCCCTGTGTTTACCCGAATCCCTGCTGACCGAGGATGCAGCACAGGACACCTGCACGGTGTGGACGGTGACCTTGTGGATTACGAGCTGCTGCAGGGCATTCAGTCGAGCGTCCCTGTGGTGTCTGCGGTTCGGAGCAGAAATTCGGTAATGCCGCGGTACGTGAGCCTCTTCAAACGGTGGTGTCGGGTGTGCCCTGCTAGACCACGTCCATTGCAGTGTTTGCAGTGTGGCCGCCTTGCTCACGCAACAGCCACCTGCAGGTACGCCAATAGCTGCCTACGTTGTGGTTAGAGTCATCCCTTCACAGAATGCTGCGGTTCCAGAGCACATTGTGTAAACTGTGGTCGTAACAAAGCAGCAAATACACCCACCTGTCGTAAATGGCAAGGGGCACGCAAGGTGGCTACCATCCTGGCTCCTCTTCGGTAACACTTTCCAGACGAGCTCTGCGCATCATGGTACAGGAAGAAAATCTCCACAGCTGGCAGGCCCCTCTGCTAGCGCAGCCACGTGAACGTGAGCACAGGCCGCCTTCGGGGCACCACGCCCGGTACCAACTCCTGCCTGCCAGCAGTCCAGTGCCCGTTGGGTGCCACCTAGTACTGCTTCCAATGCATCTCCTGTTACACTGCTGCGGCGCTTTCCTCCGAGGTCGTGCCGCGATTGCGGGATGATCCGCAAGACGCCATCATCGCCTCGCTGCAGCTTACTCTGCGGGTGGTCGGTTCGGGTGGTTGGTTACTCTGCGGGTGGTCGGTTACTACTCCCATCGGACAGTTCGCTGAAAGTCAATTGCCTCCAGGCCGGCGGCTTGCAGAAAACTTCCAGACATCATAGTGCTACGGTATGAGCCGGGCTGTAGTATGTGCTGGGTAGGTAGAAGAGGAAGACGACGTTGTCTGGTGTGGCCTGAGGACTCCATCTTACCGTGACTGCCGAACTTCATCCTCACCCTGTAAATAACTCCACCTATCCTTTTATTCAACCGTAACAGTTTTGTGGTGGAGGTGCTGGGTATTCAACCAAGCAACACGACGCTTCAAGCGCCTGATCTACGACGAAGCCGCCGCTTTGCTGGACTGCCCACGTTACCACTGGCAGCTGAGATGTCTCACGGCGAAGAAGGAAACCAGATCCCCGCAGCTGCAGACCTTCTACCAGTCCCAGCAACACCGCTAGTGCCAGGCTCGCGTGCGGCTGGTCCCTGGGAGGAAGAAGACGACGAAGCTGTTGCTGCTTGGCTAAGTAGCTCTGTCTGCATTTATCGTTTATTTTTGTTTATATTACGGCTCAGCACTGCTCAAGACGTCGGACGACTCGAAAAGGTACCTGCCGTATCGGCGACCGACGGGTACTGCGCAGCCCGCCGCGTCGAAATGTGCTAGAAGAAACGAAACAAGCATCGGGGAGAGCGCCGCCATGACCTCCCAAGGTGTGACACCAGGTCAGAAGCACCAGCTGGCTGGCGCAAGCATACCTGACGGCAAGCGACAACACAGCGTTGCATCAGAGGACGAATCAACTGTCGTCGGGGACCACAACGGGGCGAACCTCACAGATCAAGACATGGACGAGGGTGGTTTCCGCCTTGTGCGACATCGCAAAGACAGGACGGTGGGCATTCCTGTGTTAATTGCTCCAACATCCGAAGGAGCTAACTTGAGGCAAGTGAATCCTATTGACCTATACTCGGAAATTGAAACGATTCTCGGTGGAGCCCCAGTTAAGAGCCGTTTCACAGCACAGGGAGCCCTGCTCTTGGATATAGAGACAGAACACCAAGCTAATATGCTTCTAGAGACCAATACTATCTGCGGCCTTGCCATATCTGCCCGTGTACCACACAGTTACATGAAAAATACATGCATTATAAAAGGGGTCCCAAGATGGTACTCGGACGAAGAGCTGTTAACCTACCTGAGACCTCAGGGAGTATACCACGCAAGAAGAATCATACGACGAGTCCAAACCTCATCCACCGAATGGGAATCAAGGCGCACTGACTCTGTAGTTCTCACATTCGCTCCAAATTCGGAACGCCCAGAGAAGATCAACCTTGGCTTCACCAGACACGAGTTGGTAGACTACGTGGAGACGCCACCACGCTGTTTTAAATGTCAGCGTTTTGGACATGTTGCTAAGCACTGTCGTGGGGAACAAAGGTGTAAGCGCTGTGGGGGGCCTCATGACTTTAAGACGTGTACAAGTAAAGAAAAACTTGTGTGTGCAAACTGTGGCGGCGACCACCCAGCTAGCTACGGCCGATGTCCAGCACGAACAGCTGCGCAGCGAAGAAATAAGACGTTTGTCCTCGGCCCGAAGACTGTGAACGAACCATCGCTCACAAAGAAGACGTCCGGCGCGCCACAGCATGGCGGTTCGGATAACGAGTACGCAGGAAATTTTCCGCGCCTAAAGCCGACAAGAGCTGGTACTGAGTCAACGCAAGTGCTCAACGCTGGTGAGAATTGTATCACGAAAGAGTCCGCCAAGCGCACCTACGCTGATGCACTGAGCCCACCTCAAGTACCATCTGGAAGCCAACAGCAAGAAAACCTCGAGCACGTTATTCGCGCTCTGTTCACCGCACTACGTTCACACGTCGCTAAGATGCCTGCGAGTTCAACGAAGGATATGTTGGAAGCAGTCCTGGCTCTAGAGTCAGTGTTACTTTGCTCTGCTTCCACAAACACACAGTAGAATAATGGCAATGTCTCGCCCACCTGGTCTATTTCGTCCTTCAAAAGTGCCCTTAATAATGCAATGGAACTGCGCCGGTCTTCTAAAACGCCTGTGCGAACTCAACCTTTTCCTGCGCGACATTCCAATACCGATTCTAGCCCTCTCCGAAGCCGGTCTACCGAATGCAAGGACGCTCCCAGGGTACACCCGACACGGCAACCCGAGCATAACGTCGTTTGCAAATGGAAGCGCAATGATATACATAAGGCGGGAAATCCCTCACGTCGCCTTACCAGTGCAAGACCTCTGTTCCAACTCACTGGAAGTCACTGCTGTGCAAGTGTGCCTGGGAAACCGAAAACTGAGTGTGGTATCGGTGTACATAAGCCCACGAAAAAAGGTCTCTATGGAGACTTTCCTAAAGGACCTTTGCACTCGATGTCCCGCACCTCGAATAATCTGTGGTGATTTTAACGCGCACCATCCACTCTGGGGAGATAAGAGTGTCGATTTTCGAGGCAAGGAACTTCTAGCAGCTGCGGATGCTGCCGACTTATGTGTGGCGAACGATGGTAAACCTACATTTTTCAGGCCACCAGATTCATGGAGTGCAATAGACCTTGTACTTCACTCCACGGACCTTCTGGTATCATCGACCACGGCTCCAGACAAGATGGGCAGCGACCATTTCCCCATCTTCACCAATATCCTGGGATTTCGAACTGCTGGTCGACAATTCTGCAATGTAACACGCTGGGACACCTACAGAGAAGTGTTGGACAAATCCACTGGTGAGCTGTTCGCAGATATGTTGCAAGGCAAGCGATCAGCAACTTCATTGCTGAAACTGCCCGACCATTTTCCTGCTCCTGACTTGAAATTGAAGAACCTCTGCGCAGCACGTAGACGGGCGGAGCGGAAATTAATGAGAACAAAAGGAAATCCGTCTGCGAAAACCGAATATAACAGGATAAACGCTGCGATTCGTCGCCATACAAAAAAATTAAGACGAAATCAATGGGCCGCTTTCTGTGAGAGTTTATCAACGTTTACGCCCTTGACAAAGATATGGGCAGTAATAAATAGTCTTTCTGGGAAGATCCGAACACACAGGCCATTCGAAGCACTCGCTTTGAAACAAGGGATAGATGTGCAAACCCTTGCAGAGGATTTCGCAGACGTGTACATATCTGGTAGATCAGCAGGAGCGGCGATTCCTCTGTCACCCCAGTTTTTTCACACGATGGATACGCCATTCACCTTCCGAGAGCTGGATATGGCACTTAGCAAATTAAGAAGACGCTGTGCCGTGGGTCCCGATTTGATCAGCAATCAAATGCTGACAAATCTGCCATATGAGCGAAAAAGGGCCCTTTTGGACATATTTAATCATGTCTGGAGCACGGGAGAGATCCCATTTGTTTGGAAGACAGCTTGGGTGGTGCCAGTATTAAAGTCCGGAAAGGATCCTGCGAGCCTCGCGTCATATCGACCGGTATCTCTTACATCATGCGTATCTAAGCTGATGGAAAGATTAATATGTACAAGATTAACTTGGTACCTTGAACAAGGAAGACGATGGCCATCGTGTATGACCGGATTTCGCCCACGACTGAGTGCCCAGGACAGTGTTTTGGACCTATTAAGCCACATCGAGCACCACCGTGTCAGCGGACTCTCGACACTCGCCGTCTTCATGGACGTTGCCAAGGCATATGATTGTGTGCTTCAGGCAGGCATCGTGAACGGGCTCCAAGCCATGGGTGTGTCGGGAAATGCTCTTCGGTTCATACATGAGTTTCTCAGAGACCGTTGTGTCCGTGTTAAGCTTGGAAATGTAATGAGCGAAGAGAGACGCGTTTCCCTCGGCGTCCCACAAGGAAGTGTTCTATCTCCCTTGCTTTTTAACGCTGCCATGGCCAGCCTTCCCGACACTCTGCACTTAGCTCTGAAAGCAGTTAAAATATCCATCTACGCCGATGACATCTGCATTTGGATCTCAGGGTACCAGCACAAACGTTTGGCCCGGATAGCACAGAGCGCTATTTCAATCATTGAGCGTCACTTGTTGACACTCGGCCTATCTTTATCAGCGGAAAAATCGGCCTTCATGCTCTTCCCGGGAGCGCGACGGAAGTCAACACGTCTGTCGCTGAATATTCGAGGCCACTCGATTCGTTGTGCAAGAAGTGTCCGTTTCCTGGGCATTACCATCGACAACAAGCTATTATGGCGACGTGCGGTTGATGGTATAGTCACTGCATCAGTGCAAAGGATCAACGCTCTTCGTCGCATGGCAGGGGTCCGTTGGGGCAACAATCCTATGTCCATGCTTAAATTAAATGATGCGCTTATAACAAGCCGCATCATTTATCAGCTGCCCCTGATATCACCATCACCAAGCCAGTTCGAACGCCTAGAGGCAGTGCACAGAAAGGGCCTTCGCTTGGCGATGGGAGTCCCTCAGGCGGCTTCAAACACGAAGGTCACCAATGAAGCCGAGTCTCTGCCGCTCCGCCTTTTGGCATCTCAGGCCTTATTGACGCAGCTGTCAAGACTGGGCGAGTCATTCGCAGGCACGGCGCTTCTCCGGCGGCTAAGAGCAAGAACTGGCTCACATTTCAACGCGGCACTAAACACATTTCATTATTTAGGCTTGAAACTGCCTAAACGGCGCCCTATGGACCCGCCATGGTCTTTTGTGGATGTTGCGTGCAACTTCAGCGTACCCAAGCTACCAGCGAAGCGCACCATTCCAGCCGCGGAAGCAAAATTTCTTGCGCTGGACCACTTGAGCACCATGTACCGCGGCCACCTACAAGTGTACACCGACGGATCAGTGTGCACACAGACGGATAGCTGCGCAGCGGCTTTCTGCATACCCTGCCTGGGCGTGTCATGGTCGGGCCGCCTGGATCGCGTGGTTTCGTCCACAACGGTAGAAAGCGCTGCAATTACGGCGGCTTTGCGAAAACTGCGATCCTTTTCTGCACGAGATGTTGTAGTGCTGACGGACTCCAAATCGGCGCTACAAAGACTGCATCGTGGCCTACCTCAAGAAAAGTTCACCAGGCAATCTCTGGCACTAATCAAACACCTAAATGGCAAGAGTTTTAATATAAAGTTCCAGTGGATCCCATCCCACGTTGGCATTGAGGGCAATGAAAAGGCTGATGCCCTTGCTTGCGAAGCACGTACATCGTTTCCAAAAGTAAGAATTCCCAAGACTTACCAGAACAACAAAGATGTGATACGCAATCATTTCAAGGCGATCTACAAGTTTCCACACCAAGCATGTGTAATTCATGGACTTTCTCGTGAAGAAGCGACGCTGTTGTACCGCATTAGAACCGGCTCCGCATACACCCCGGCCTGGTCATTCAAGACTGGGAGATACGCTTCCCCGTTCTGTGCCTTCTGTGGTGACATTGGGGATATTGAACATTTCATTTGGCTTTGCCCACAGTTTGATGTGCAAAGAGCAGCGATGATCCGCACCTTGCGAAAAGGCTGTCATAGACACCGGACAGTTGATGACATCATCTTTCCTGAAGGACCCGCGGCAACTAGGAGGAACGTGCAACGAATTTTGTTAGTCTTCCTGCGAGACACTGGGCTGTCTGACACGTGGTGACATTTTCCAAATTCAGGAGATGCTCAGGCGGAACAATTGCCGGCCATGCAGGCCAGGCTAACCCCGCCTGCTACAACACCACCACCACCACCACCACCACCACCACCACCACCACCACCGGCTGGTCCCTGGTTGCGTCAGGATCTGATAGCGCCTCGCACATTCGGTGGCAAATATGGTGAGGACGTGGACGCCTGGCTCATACACTACAAGCGGGTGAGCAAATACTACCAGTGGGACGCGGCGACCCAGCTGACCAATGTAGTATATTTCTTAACAGACACAGCACTAGTGTGGTACGAGAACCACGAAGATTCCCTCACGTCATGGGATCGCTTCGTTTCCGAAATAAGAGCGTGCTTCGGAGACTCCGTAGCTAAGAGAAAGCAGGCCGAAGAAACGTTACTGCAGAGAGCTCAGATCCTAGGAGAGACGTGCACGACCTATGTCGAGGCAATCTTGAAGCTCTGCAAGATTGTCAACCCTTCTATGTCAGAGGAAGACAAAGTTGGCCACCTATTGAAGGGCATTGCCGAGGACGTGTATCAGTTCCTTATCAGCAAAGACAGCCTTGCTACAATAACCGACGTCATAAACCACTGTCGCACATTCGAGACCATGAAGATGCGATGTATCACCCCCAAGTTCGGTCGCCTACTGAATGTAACCACCGTGGCAAGTGTTGACGAATACACGCCGCTCAATCTCGCGTCGACAATACGCAGATCGTTCGAGAAGAGCTCACTCGACACGCTCGCCCGACGCCGTACGAAGCTACACCCGCACCGCCTCCCTCTAGCCCTCCTGTGTCAATTGCCGCAGCGGGCATCGATGATTGCAACTACAGGCCACCCTCACCACCGAGGTCACAGCGCAATAACTTCCCACCGCCGAGGTGGGAAGACCGCTTCAGTTACCCCCCTCAGCCAGTCAATATCTACTACGAGCCGAAGGAAGATGTTTCTGTACCACCACCACGTCAGCACAATGCCTTCCAGGAGTAAAATGCACACCGCCAAGCCCTTGTGTGCTACCGTTGCGGTATCGCCGGGCATATAGCTAGGTTTTGCCGTCGCCTCCATCTGGCCGACTGCATCGTTCCCCTTTGCCGGGACGACGCCTGTCATCACCGCCGCCACCGGGAAACTAGCCAGCGTGACCGATGGAGGTGAGGTCGCACAACCGGATTTGCCTCAGATGCCTCCGCCAGTTATAATGTCCAAGAACAAGATCCGTGTGGAAATAGATGGCTTTTGCACAAGTGCTTTGGTGGACACTGGTGCTATGATATCAGTTATGAGCCTTTCTTTCAAAAGTCGCATTGCCCGCAAAGTTATGTTTTCTTGGGGCGAATCAACAAGGTTTCGTGGTGTTGGTGGGGAAGTACTTCATCCTGTCAGAGTTTGTGCTGTTAATGTCTTATTGGCAGGAAAGGTGTTCCCAACAGAGTTTATTGTGCTGCAACGTTGTACCCACGATGTAATTCTCGGTCTTGACTTTCTCCAAGGATGTGGCGCTTTCGTCGACTGTGGAAGCGGTGAACTTTCCGTCAGCGGTGACATTGTTTCTGCCCTCGTCGATGAGGCGCCGCAGGCCGCGAAGGACTCTCTGATTGTTTCCGATGAGCTGACAGTGCCGCCATGGTCAATGAGGTCAGTTGCGTTGTTCGCCCCAGAATCTGCCACATATTTTGACGCGATCGTTGAACCTGCCATCGTTCAATGTGCTAAGAAAGGCATACTTGTCCCTCGTTGTTTGGTATCTGTTGGTGAAGGAGCAACCTTTCTGTAGGCACTGAACTGTTCGCCAATGCCGGTTGTGCTCCCTCGAGGAATGAAGCCTGGCGTCTTCGATGATTCCGCTGAAGGTTCTGTAGCAGTCGTTAACAACGATGAAAGCGAGAAAGGTACAGTTTCTGGCAAGCGCAGTTGCTCTTACGAGTCGCAGATCCTAGGCATGATTAGCGCCACTTTGCGGTCACAAGAGCAGCAGACGTTACGCCATCTCTTGAGGTGACATGCTTCTGTGTTTGACTTTTGCCAAGAGGAGAAGCAACTACCTTTGCCACGTTCTCGCGCTCACCATAGGATTGACACCAGCACTGCCCATCCGATCCGACAAAAAACTTACCGAGTGTCGTCATCAGAACGAAAAGTTATTGCCGACTAGGTTCAGGAAATGCTGAAGAAGGGAGTCATTAAAGAGTCGTGTAGCCCGTGGGCAGCACCGGTCATCTTGGTTAAAAAGAAAGATGGTGCCTTGCGGTTCTGCGTTGATTACAGAAGACTCAACGCCGTGACCAAGAAAGATGTATATCCGCTGCCTAGGATTGACGATTTTATTGACTGCTTACACTCGGCTTCTTAGTTTTCTTCAACAGACCTACAATCAGGATATTGGCAGATACCTATGCACCCTTCAGACAAGGAGAAGACCGCATTCGTGACGCCTGATAGACTGTACCAATTCAATGTGATGCCGTTTTGGCTTTGCAACACCCCCGCCACTTTTGAAAGGTTTATGGACTCGGTCCTTCGTGGTCTTAAATGGGAGGTTTTCTTATGCTACTTGGATGACGTTGTCGTTTTTGGGCATACATTTGAAGAGCACAACGTCCATTTAAGCCTTGTTTTAGACTGTGTCGGAAAGGCTGGCTTCATTTTGAACTCTAAGAAGTGTCGGTTTGGTGAACTACAAGCTTTACTCCTTGGTCACCAAGTTGAAAAAGATGGTGTCAGGCCGGATACCCGCAAAATTGAAGCAGTTGGCACATTCAAACCACCCCAAACACTGAAGGAACTTCGCAGCTTCTTGGGCCTATGTTCCCACTTTCGCCGCTTTGTGCCCCGATTAGCGGACGTAGTACACCCACTGACGAGCTTGTTGCGAAAAGACAGCCCATTCGAATGGACACCTGATTGTGATGCGCATTTTCTGAACTGAAACTTCTACAGACATCTGAGCCTATTCTCCATCATTTCGATCCTTCTGCTCCTACAGAAGTGCGCCGTGACGCAAGTGGAATTGGCATCGGAGGTGTGCTTGTTCAGCGCCATGATAATGCACAGCATGTTGTTGCTTATACGAGTCGATCTCTAAGCAAGGCTGAAATGAGCTATACGGTGACAGAGCAAGAATGTTTAGCGGCTGCATTCGCCATTCAGAAGTTTCGATGTTACCTCTAGGGTCGTTCGTTCACGAATTTGATAGAGCATCATTCATCATGTTGGCTTGTTACCCTCCGAGACCCTTCTGGCCGCCTTGCTCGATGGGCCTGTAGCTCGAGCCTTCACCCCTCAGGTGGAAATCCTCTTCATCTCCGGCTTCGTCCCTACGGACCAAAACCTTCGCCGACTACACGGCGGAATCCCTACGCGCTCTGGCGCTCACTTCCGTCCTCCTCCTGATCTTTCATCTCGGCTGCTCGGTTAAATACCTTGCGCGCGACATTCCAGACGGTTCTCGTCATTTCGTCGGCGCGATACGCAGCGAAAGCTGGGGAGAGGCGCGAGACGGTTCGACTGCCCTCCCCGGGGGATGATTCAACTCGGTATGACCACGCCCCGTTCGTTCTGGAAAAATCGCGGGCTTGCTGGGCCGCCGATGTGGGGTGAGGAGGTTCGTCGGCGAAGCCACGCTTCCGAGGGGAGAGCGCGCGCCCGGGGAGCCTTGGACGTTTGCTTTCTTTTTTTTCTTTAACCTCGCGGCTTTTCTCCCGCCCGTTATCGCAAGAATTTGGCGGCGCGCCCGTTTTTAGCGCTCGTTCTGTGACACTGCCCCCCACTTTAAGAATATTATCTCATAATATTCAAAACCCCAAAGACGAGCGCGAACAGTCACCACACACTCTCACCTACTGTAACACCATCAGTCGCTCATGACACTTCACATTCACAATAGATCACTTAATACAATTGCACATTGTAATTCAATTACACAACACGTGAAAACACAACCACAAGCACATGAGTACAACACTCCACCACACATTCTCAACTATACAAATGTACAAAGTTCATTCATTGCAACAATTGTTCAATACATCACATCACATCACCGTAACAAACATTTTGATTCGCTCGACACTGGATAACACAACATTAACACAACATATGGCACTCAGCACTTCCCAACACATTCAGATTCGACCTCAGCACTTATCCTGAGTACTTCGAGCAGCGCTTGCGCCCCTTTTTGCGGTGCTCGCTCGATCTTTTCTTGTGTTTCCACGTTCTTTTTCGGCGAGCCCTTTCCAACGACGATATCTGAGGCGTCGTCTCAGCCATCATTGTCTCTTCCGACACCGTTAACGCGTCATTACATTCGACGGGTCCTGTCTGTTTATTTACCCGCTTGATCATGCCCCTACATTTTGCCCGGCTGGCCAACTCCGTCTCCTTTACACTGTCGGTCGGTTGAGGTCGTGCCGACGTAAGTCCGGTTGCTCGGCCCGTGAACTTATTCGACCCGATCGTCTTCTCCTTCGCTGTCTCTTGCGCCGCAGCTTCACCTTGGGCTCTAGTGAGATCCGTCACGGGATGCTCCTCCATTGTATCTCGCGGCCGCTGTGTTGGCGAGGTCTCTATCTTCGGGTCTTCTCCCAAACATTCTGGATCACTTGGCCCTCGCGCCCCGTCGATGTTTCCGATGACAAGGTCATACAGGGGGGTCGTCATGCATAAAGCAGTAACCTTCCCGCTGAGGGTACGGGGTTTCAACCTCAATTTCTGCTTCGGGAAGCATCCGAACCGTACGGTCAATTAGGCAAACCGGTTTCGTTCTGCCTGTCAACTCACTTTCCCGTACCAAATTTCTCCGCACGATAACCGTGGAGCTACCGGTGTCTCTTAGAACCGTAATCTTCTTGCCCGCAACCTTTCCAAGCAGTGTTGGCATTCGCTTCGTAACACCGGTCGACTGTTTTGACATTACAGCACCAACAATAGGAATTTTCTCCCCATTTTTCAATTCTACGAATCCGTCGGTGACGGCATTATTATCGGATTTCGGTGCTGCTTGCACACAGGATACCTGGTGAGTTTGACTCGCTCCGTTTCGACATGCATCTGCTTTGTGCCCAGTCTGACCACTTTTGAAACATTTCACTACCGTAGGGCTCGTAAAGATCGTTCGACAGTTTTTCGCGCGATGACCCACTCGGTTACACAGAAAACATCGCTGAATGCTCTCTAGTGC
>WOVY01004580.1:0-18896 GCA_013436015.1 Rhipicephalus annulatus | reverse complement strand
TCTCTCTCTGTCTTTGTCGTCCACAGCGATCTGCCAGTAGCCTGAGCGAAGGTATATTGAAGAGAAAATTTGGCACCGTGTAAGCAATCGAGTGCATCATCTATGCGCGGTAGGGGATAGACATCTTCTTGGTAATATGGTTGAGATGGCGGTAATCAACACAGAATCTCCAGCTATTGTCCTTTTTAACAAGTACAACTGGTGACGACCAGGGACTAGATGAAGGTCGATTATGCCCTTATGAAGCATTTTATCGGCTTCTCGCTGCATAATAGCACGCTCCGGGGCTGACCAACGGTAGGGCCATCGGCGAATGGGTCGAGCTTCACCGGTGTCGATGTGATGGGTTACCACGGATGTCTGGCCCAAATTACCGTCGCCGAAGTCAATGATGTCCTGATAAGAAGCAAGCACGGCAGAGAGCGAGAGACTTGTTCAGAGGTGAGCTTGTCAGATAGCATTCGCTTGAATAGGTCGGAACAGGAACGTGACGAGAGTGGACGTTGATTGATGAAAAATTGGGTGGCGAATTGGTGGTTAGGGCGGAAACTGTGTGGTTGACCAGTAGTGTCAGATGCGCAAGTGACATGCCGCGAGGAATAACTAGCGCTGAGTTGCCAAACTTGAGGACGGGAAATGAAGTTCGGTTGTCCTTAACGGTAACCACCATGTTGGGGAGTGCAACATTACGTGTCATGGCCACATCAGAAATCGGGGCAGCAACATAATCACCTTCGGGTACTGAGGATATGACGAGAATTGGACTTAAACTGCAGTTTGCGGCGGAAATCTGATGAAATCGAGAGAGTGTAGACGAGGTGGGCTGGTAGAGACGGTCACTGAGAAGAATGGTAGTTCGAGCCGAAGAAGACCTTTGAAACAGTCATTGAGTGCAGTGGTGAAGTCAGAAAGTCGAGTTCAAGGATGAGGTCATGAGGGCAATTTTCCAGTACAGCAACAGAAACTGAAGTTTGATGCTCAGAAATCATTATTCGCACAGTTCACATTCCAAGCACAGCAGGAGTACTCCCATCCGCTGTACGAACGGTAGGTGCAATCGCAGGCGTCAGAACGCTTTGGAGGCGGCGGCCGAGGTCTGAGCTCATCACCGATATTTTGTGCACCGGTATCAAGAAGAGCAGTTACAGGTAAACCATCAACGAGAAGTGTAAGAAGGTTGCACCGCTGTTCGGGAGTAATCAGAGGTTTTGCAGTCCGAGTCGTGTATGCAGCGTCACCTCCGGGGGCTGCACTGGCTAGTTTTCCGAGTGACGGTCGTAGGGAGACCGAGAACGGCGGGGTTGGGGCGAGTGGGACTGACGGCGCACGGGCGATGGCGAGCGGCTGGTCCGACGTTCTGGATTATGCTCTGCATCTGTCTCAGCACGGTAGGACGGGGCATAAGGTGCACGTTCGGGGCGAGGTCCCCAATCATAGAAGCTTGGTCGAGGTGATGATGTCCAGTGGCTGGGCAATGACGAGGGATGTGTCCTATCCGATGGCACGTGAAACATATCGGCCGATCATCATGAGTGCACCATTCAGCTGGGCGGCTTGGTGGTAATTATTAAAAAAATATAAAAAGTGGCTCAGAAACACTGAAAGAAACCAAACTTCATTGTCGAAACGATACAATGAGGCGACTGCGAACCAAGGAGGGGCAATGAACGAAGCGCAAGCCTAAAAAGGCGTCACCGCACGAGGAACCAGCTAAACAATAAGATTAACCACTTCTCTTGCTGAGCAAGCCAAGGCATATTGAGTTACGTAAAAGCCGATTTTCTCCTGATATTCCCGGATATAGATAGCACGTACTTATTCGAGACGTGATTAACTGTGTACTCGTGTAGGTCGACAATAAATCCAGTAACCACGATCCTAGGGATGCTGTGTGTGATTACTACGCATCCATATTAGCTACTTATACTTGGAAATACTTGCGCTGTGAATTGTGTCACACTTTTTACCATCTAATTCAAGCCTTGTCGCCACATCAATCAACAAGAGGAGGAACACAGGAGGAGAGGTGAGATAGGTTTCTGAACGAAGAGCAGAATATGGTAAAAAAACAAAAAAAAGAAAAGATCTCATGTAGTCTAGTACACACACGGACATACAAACACCGCACATGGACTGCCAAATTATTTGAGTGGGTTGATGAGGAAATATACGCTTACAAAACAGTGCTGCCTATATCTTCTGCAATAAACGCTTTGAAGTAAACGACAAGAAGTCTATCCTCAGACTAGACCACGCAAGAACAAGAAAACGTGTCAGATGTTTTTGACATAACATACTGTTGCCTCCACTTCTGCGTTAGTCAACCAAAATAGCATAACAGCTTATATATTTGTCCCCGTATTTAGGGGCAGCAGTACGTTTTATTTATCTACGCTGCAGGCACACGAAAACTGTATTTTTGATGACATTCAGCCGTCTTTATGCTTCGGTGGTGTTAGAGTCCCACTGCTTCCCGTAACAAGCGTATGACACCACATTAGATAAAAAGACTGAACCGATACGTCGTATTAGCAGAGCGTACTGATATTAAACTATATATTGCCGCATCGGTTGCTCAGCAGATAAAGCGTTGCACTGCTACGCTCCATTGCACGAGTGAGGTTCCCGTGCCTGGCGAGCACATCTGAACGATGGCAAAAAACAATGTTCGGTAGTAGTTGTATGTGGACGTAAAACACACTGTAACCAAACATAGTAAGTTCGAATACGGAGACTGCCACTGTGATGAGCCTGATTATATTTGCGTGTCTTCAAAACGTCAAACCGTAAAATTTAATATTCATAAAAATAATAACTTGGGAAAATTCGAATTTAGTAAATAATGTACTCACCGAGACTTCCAGAATTACTGTATTCACAACCAGAAAAGTGATCACTGTGTGGGTATTCATGCTGTTTTAGATGAAGAGAAATGACATTCACCTAGATAGCCCCGCTTGAACGCAGGTGCGACTGCAGCTGGGTACTAGAGCCGTAGCACGTACGAACGCGCAGTGGCAGACGGTACTTGTGAAACTAAAGACATACAAACATGGGAGAATACTGGCGTTCCTTTGGCACATGTGCTTCCGAGACAATCGCAGGTGAAGCGTCCTCACGCACTTGGTTGCGCTCCAGACGACTTCTAAGAACAGCACTGAGACACAAGCTTCTCTAACCTTATAAGAGTTTACAATAAATTTATCAGCTCATCGGTAGCTTCTAAAGAGCGTAATGACATGTAGTGCCTCATAAACAACACAAGTTATAAAATCGGCCAACAGATAACTAACAGTTTGAGCTTTTAAATATTTGTCTATACTTTCTATCACAGTCATGGTCAAAAGATATGTCAATCGCTAGATTTTTTTCCTATGAATTGTGCATGAGTGTGACTAATTTTAAAAATGCACTAGCGATGCTTCTAGTTTTGAGCCGCGACATGCAAAGAAAGAAAGACATGCTGGGGCACATACGTAAACACATATCAACATAAATGCTATCAGAACACTTATTTTTGAACAGCAAGCATTGCTAAACCTCTATCGCACTCGCGATGAGTTCAGAATTGTACTTTCTTATTAATTTAGGGATACAAGTAAATTCACAGCTTACGGAGTATATATAATCATATTGAAATAAAGAACAATACAAAAAACGTACATTTTAGGGTTTCACGCATTGCCAGAGAGTTCGTTATGGTGCACTTTGAGGAACAACGGCCACAAATGCTTTTTGAAGCCAAGGTGTATTTATACAAACGTTCCTAACCAGCTGACACTGGAACGGGCACGAGAACGTACATCATGCACCAAATTTGAGTCGGCTACAATTGTTGCAGTTTTCACGAATAATGCCGACTAGATATTACGTCAAAGTTCAGCGAAAGACGCTACGTGGGTATCATATCAGAAGACACTAAGTGGTATCACGCTGGAAGTTTTCTGCGATACGCACCCAAGAAAAGTTTATTCCAGGTCCTAGGGCCATTCGATACTGACTCGACTGCAACGTACAGCGATCGCTTTCTTTCTGATCTATTGCACAGACTGAACAAAAGCAACCGCGGTTGCTCGAAGTGCTCTTTGTTTCATAGTCCAGGTGCATCTGTATCAACTGCACAGTAAGCTTGTCCTTCCAGTAGCAGCCAAGCGCCTTTTTCAGCACGGAATAGAACGGGGTGGTCAGAGCTATAGGAAGAACAAAGCTCTACGTGCAAACTACTGCAATAGCGATACAACTACATTTATTCACTGAATGTAATGTTGGAGCTTTCGTTAAACGTTTAGCGAAAGGATGACAAAACCTACGGCAAAACGGTGGCCCTTCATGAATGTAATAAAAAAAGAGACTGGCGGCGTATCTGCGTGCTTCAATGCAAATGTCGGTGAATTACGATAGTCTAATGCCAGTCGTACTACATGAGTCTTGGTATTATTCGCTGCCACCTGTGAAGCTTCAGACAGCGCCTTCTCATTGCTGAATCGGCCGCATATGGCTGGCATTTATAAAATACAGGAGACATTGCGTGAGATATGGACGCCATCTGGCAGTGTCGAAGAGAAACATGTGCAGAACTCAGGGCCACGGCCATGTGGCAGGACCATTGCGTCGGCAGGGTGCTTTTTCGGCCACAGCCTCGTATTTTTGGTTCAGAATAAGAAACACCTACATTTTTGTGCATATAGCGTCGCATATACAGTGCAATGTAAGGAACTCAAGGTTCTTTATAACTATGTATCTATGTAAAGGACCACACCAAATATTATTTACGTACTGATGCTATGCCTCAGATATACGTAATATTTGCTTTCTGAATAATGATGTTTGCAAGTATAGACGCAGCCGCCCATTGAAGATGTCTGGGCGTTGAGCGAGTGCTTCAACTTTGACCAGATGGCTGAATTGTGTGACAGACAGACAGACAGACAGACAGACAGACAGACAGACAGACAGACAGACAGACAGACAGACAGACAGACAGACAGACAGACGGACGGACGGACGGACGGACGGACGGACGAACGGATGGACAGACAGACAGAGACAGACAGACAGACAGACAGACAGACAGACAGACAGACAGACAGACAGACAGACAGACAGACAGACAGACAAGGGTCCTTAAAAATGAAGGAGTGGACGCTAGCTACGCGAAGCTTGAAAAACAATGATGCTGGGTCGGTCTTGGGAGCTTAAAATGGCCTTCTTGGATCATGCTATAAGTGTTTTTTGGCGTAGATGCCGTTGAATGTAACAACATCCCATCACCAATTTTGCAAGAACGTTGAAGTTCGAGCGCCAAAAACTCAGGTGCAAACTTGGCTGTGCCACCCCGGTAGAAGCACGGGCCTTTCATCGCTCGTATTCAGGTCACAACACGCCCGACAAACTCAGCGCAGCGGCTGCGCAGAATGTTTACGTCGGTGGATGTGCCAGCATCTTGGCACATGCGTGGTTCAGCATGGTAGTGGTTGGATAGATGAGAAAACTTTATTAATATCCGATAGGCCGTGCTAGTGTCGTCGCACGAAACAGGACGCTCCAACGTCGGTACCAAAAAATCTAGCCTTTCAGCCATTTCGCTGGTCGGTTTCAGTGCCCATAATTGTCCCTCTGATGTAGTACTGCGTAAAGCTGCGTCCCATCGTTCTGCAGTATTTTTCCTGCTGCTGCGTAACACATAGCAACGCCAGAGAATATGAGCGAAGTGTAAGGTGTTATGGGATTCATCGCATGTTGTACGAATACAGAACTCCAGATGAATTCTGTTAATAAACGGCGGTACGGGTAGGTCCTTGTCTGGAATAGCCTTAGAGCAATGGCTCGAGCTCTACTTAGTTTACTTTGTGGAGGGGGAAGGCGCTGCGTCTCAGGTATGAATGTATCTTTAAGGTTGTGCGCACTTTTTTTAAAGGCGAGATTGCTTATTGGGATACTTAAACGCAGAAGTTTTGGTCTGTGTTTGCGTCTGTCTATCAACAAAAACTATTAAGCTATTAAAGTTCAGCCTCTTCCTCCCCGGCCCCCAAACTTGATTTGAATATATAATTCATACTTGTGCACACGCTCGATTAAAAAGCAAATTATGCGCATATATGAGGCACAATATCGAACCCTTTTTTAACAACATGCAGGTGAAGCCTTTTTACACTCTAAAACTTGTGATGGACATCATTTAACTTATCATAGACTATCCAGCTAAGTTGACAGAAGTGCGCATTTGAAGTAAACGAGTAATATACAAAAGAACTCAACTGCAAAAAATTTCGTTCGCTTTCGCAGTTCACATTCATAATATTTCATATATTTAATATTGTGTTATTTCATGTATTCCATAGTTATTTCACATTTCCTAGAGCGACTCTCGCGGCTTCTAGGAAGCGGCAAGACTCCCTCCTGTGTTTCTTTCTAATGTCTACGTATAAGCCTTGAGATTAAGATACAAAAATTCAGTGTGGTACAGTTGGCACTGCATGCACATTATAAGGTGTAGATTTAGGAAAGGCTTCTTGGTTGTGGGTCGGCGTAGCCTCTACCAAATCATTCAGTTATTGCATTGGTATGGCTGACTCCCCGAACAGTAATAACTGTGACTGTGTAGAAACTCTCGGTCATGTCCTGTGCCATTGTCAAGGCTTTGAAGAGAATTGTTGGACTTTCCAGTTTGCCTTAAGGAGACTGGATGATGAACCCTTCACTCTGCAGGAGATCGCGGGTGCGTGACCTTCAAGTACACCAGCCCAGAAAGTCACACGAAGCCTTCACAATTTTGAAGGCAACATCACCGTGCGACTGCCTGTGAAACCTGCAGTGTGTGCGGTGTTTGTGTTATGTACAATGTGTATCTCACCCTCCTCCTCTCTCTTTCTTCTTCACTCCCCTCATTACCGTCTCTCCCCATGTAGGCTAGCAAGCTGGGCTCATTCTAGTAAAGCACCATACCATTCCTATATTCATTCTCTCTCTCTTGGGGAACAGGCTAGTAAGAATCGAACGCATTCATATATCAATCAGGTAATAGAGAAATGCTCAGAATATAACCACCCACTATATAGTCTTCATAGATACGAGAAGGCGTTGATTCAGTAGAAAAAATATCAGCCGTCATGCAGACACTGCGGAATCAGGGTGTAGATGAAGTATATATAAAACATTCTGGAATAATTATTAATATGTGGGGTTAACGTCCCTAAACCACTGTATGATTATGAGAGACGCCGTAGGGAGGGGTCCGGAAATTTCGACCACCTGGTGTTCTTTAACTTGCACCCAAATCAAAATTCTGGAAGAAATATACAGGGAGTAAACTGCTACCATATTGCTTCATAAAGAAAGAAACAGAATACAATCAGAAGAGGTAAGGCAGGGAGATACAATCTCCGAATGCTATTAATGCTGTTATGCTATTAATGCGAAATGCTAATAAGAGTTAATGGAGAGTACCTTAGTAGCCTGCACTTCGCCGATGACATTGCATTGCTGAGTAACTTGGGGGACGAAATGCAAGTGATGAATACGGAGTTAGACAAGAGAGCAGAAAGGTGATTCTTTAAAATTATTCTGCAGAAAACGAAACTAATGTACAACAACCTCGGAAGAAAGCAGCACTTGAAGTTTTAAAAGGCTATGTCTACTTGGAGGTAATAACCGCGGAGCCGAACCATGAGATTGAATTAACAAGAAGAATAAGAATGGGGTGGAGCAATTGGCAAGCAATCTCAAATCATGACAGGTAGATTGCCACTATCCCTCAAGAGGAAGGTATATAGCAGCTGCATCTTGCTGGTACTTAGCTATGGAGCAGAAACCTGGAGACTTATAAAGAGGGTTCAGCTTGATTTGAGGACGACGCAGCTTGCACATGAAGGCTCCCTAAATGTGGTTTTAGATACTTTTTTGCACTAGTTACAGCGTCAGAACACGTATTCTCAAAAAAAATTCATTTGAATATTATATGAAACACAAACAGCGCAGTGGTGAGGTCGGTTACATTTTTCATCAACATAAAAACTATTAGGTTGCTGCCTGCAGCGATTTGCGTAGTTTGTTACATGTCGATAGACATTCCTCTTATTGGCTTTTAGCACTGAAAAACATGTAAAAACAAACGTATTGCTGTGACGCAAAGGTAGAAGTAATGAAGCACTCTTACCAAATGTAGCAATGGTACTGATATCTTCGTCGTTGCAGGTAGAGGGCAAGCAAATGCCTATTGTGATATTGGCACCAGGTATCTTTTTGCAGACAGAATATAGTAAACTCTGAAATTCACGTGATACATGGTGTTGCAAATATTTCTGCCAATGTACTCACGAATGAATCACTTGAAATTGGGAAAGTGAAAATCATGATTGGTGTACAATGACCGTTAGTTATCACAGCAAGCTCATTACCTGTTCAATAATAGAATCATTTCACAAATGACAAGTTCGTACAAGACTACACCAGAGAGGGTAAACTTTCAGACACCGAATCTGCGAAGTGAACAACGAAATAAATGCCAACAATCCGAGTATTTTACTGCGCACCTATAAAAAATATGTGGTGATAAGCTAACATAGCTCTAAACAAACATGAACAAAGAATTTTTGAGTGGCCGCTAGAACTAACATACGTGAAATACATTTTTGTTCCGGACAAAAAAAACCTGACAATGTTTGTTACGGGACTGCGAACACCTACTTCATTATTATAGTGTTTATTGGCCTTAACATATTCAGCGAGCGATCTAAAATGACTCGATTACATACACACCCGTTTGTTCGGGCTGTCAGTGGAGCAAACGTTAATTGTGGTTAAACAGTAAGTGCTTGTGAAGGCAAGGACATGTCGACTGTCGTCCTTTGAAGCAGGAAGCTTGGCGGGTTTCGGCAGTGCTTCCATGCATCAGAGTAGAAACCCAAGAAAGTGCGTGATCCCGTCATCAGACCACTCTCCATTTTACCAGTACTGTCAAACACTGTAAAAAAGATGCGTTCCTTGTAAACGTTAAGGAGCTCACTGAGTAAACTGAATTTGAACCGCGTCTTTTTACGAAATTGGGTACCATTGTCGGATCACATAATGTTCCACAGCATATTATTGTAGTTAATAATACTCCAAGCAAAATAGTCACAGCTTTGCCGAAAAGGCGAATAAATTATTGTGATAGGAACAAACTGTAAGGTCAAGCACAGAATGGCAAGCAGATGGAAACATGCCCTGCGTTTCTCACCCACAAATGACGCACAAAACGTACTTACAGGCACAGACGAACACCAATAATCATCTCTAAGGTTACTTCGCTGTGTCTGAAAAGCTCACCCTTTTCGTAAACGCAGACTGCGCAGCGACTGCAGTGACATTTGTGCGCCCGATAACTACAACATATTTGTACCGTTGAAGGTCAAAAAACCAGCCAAGACGTACGATCCTTCGCGCCACGAGATAAGCGCGCGCGAGTGAGCGTTCTCCCACCACCTCTCCGTGGGGAAAGTGTGCGTGAGCGCGCAGCGCTGCGTCGTGACAATTACGCGACGCGCGCTCATTGTGCTATCTTGATGGTATGTTGAAAACACGACAGCCCCCCCTCCCGAGAAGCCCATCACCAGCGGTAAGTGGTTAGATATAAATAGCTTGCCATTTGAACATAGAAGGGACTGCTCCTAGATGGCTAAGTGGTTAACGCATCGCACTCCGTGTGTCTGAAAACCGCGTTCAATACCACGCGCCAGAGGTCTTTCCTGCATTTTTTTCTCTATTGCGTTTTCATGCTGTTACGCACTAGGAAGACCAGGACGTATACGGCTGAAGGAGCCGTTCATTTTGGCCGCGAAGAGAAGCGCCGGAGCGGCCAACAGGTTGACGATCGCAGTGTCGTCGTCTTCCTTCTTTCTCCAACTTGGGGCAGCCAGCATCTTCACTTATCTTTGTTTTCTTCCCAAGCAGGTGCAACATTCCTCATTTCGCACACGAAGCCCACCGGGCGAGGTAATTGAATCACCTTGGTGTGTACAACTTCAGTCGAGCGACATGGACTGCTTGGGTTTTAGCGGCTCTTCCACCACTTCTCGTGAGGCGAGCTATTGTGTACGTGACTTCAGTGATTTTGTTGAGAACAACAAACGGTCCGTCATATGTGGCCAAGAACTTTTGTCATAAACCGTGTCTTCGTACCGGAGTCCAGAGCCACACTATGTCACCTGGATGGTAAAGTACAGGCCGGTGGCGGGCGCCGTAGCGTGCCTTCGATTTTTTCTCTGATGCCAAAGTGCGTAGACGAGCAATACGACGTGCCTCTTCTGCAAGGCAGAGAATTTTAGCAATTGAGAGGTTCTCGTGTGCCGGGAATGGCAAAACTGTGTTGAATTTGTGCCGTGGTGGTCATGCACACATCAAGGAAAAGGGGTTAAAGCCTGTTGTCTCGGGCTTAGCGGTGTTGAAGGCGTACGTTATAAATGTAGCACGTCATCCTCAGTTCTTGTGGTCGGATGCCCTATACATAGAGAGCATGTTTACAATAGTGCGGTTGATGCGCTCCGTGAGCCCATTTGTTTGCTGATGGAATAGCGCGAGTGACGAAGGTGGGACTCAATCAATCAAAGCAGCTCTTCTACTATATTTGCCGTAAATTGTCGTCCACGATCACTGATGATCCAGGTCGGATAATAACGTGCTGCAGCAGGAACACAGAAACGTCGCTGGCAGTTGCGGTTGGTGTGGCCACCGTCTCAACGCAATAAAATTATCCAGCGATTGCCCTTAGCCAACTTTGAAAAAGGGCCCACGAGGTCAATGCCCACTTGTTGGAAAGGTTGTGCTTGGAGGTGCCAAGGGCTGTAGCAGACCAGCCGGAGCAGTAGATGGGCGTTTGTGGCGTTGACACTGCGTGCAGCTGGCAACATACACCTCGACTGACTGTCACATTTCCCGCCAATAAAAGTGTTCCTTAGCACGGTAAAGCATTCGCACAGAACCTAAATATCCGGACATAGGATCGTCATGTATAGCACTTAAAATCGCTGTCCGAAGGCTTTCCGGCACTACCAGGAGGAAACGTTCGCCAGTGCTGGAAAAGTTCTTCGTATAGAGGAGCCCGTTGCGTACACAGAAATGGCATGCCGTAGGAGCTGTGCAGAGCGATGATAGCCTGGTGTCCTTTTGCTGTTCATCTTTGAAAGTACCGAGGTCAGGAAACTTTGGTGACACAGAAGCTACGAGGTGGTTGAGGTCATCGGCGTCACACTCTGTAGTACTCATTGGCATGCGCGAATGGCAATCTGCCTTGGCGTGTCGTCGACCACTTTTGTGCGAGAATATAAAGTTATACTCTTGGAGCCGAAGTGCCCAGCGCGCTAGACGGCCGCAAGGGTCCCGAAGGTTGACGAGCCAACACAATGAGTGGTGTTTGGTGACGACTGTAAAAGGGCGTCTATATAGGTAAGACCAAAACCGCTGAATCACAAGTACTACCGCGAGGCATTCTTGTTCTCTGACAGTGTAATTCTGCTCGGCCCTACTCAAGGAGCGACTTGCGTATGCGATCACGTGCTCGCAGTTACCATAACTTTGAACTAGAATGGCACCAATTCCTTTTCCACTGGCATCCGTGTGCTGTTCTGTTGGAGCTGATGGGTTGAAGTGTTGGTAGAACAGGCCGCGACGTCAGGAGGAACATCAGTTGACGAAAAGAGGAGTCGCACTCCGGAGTCCACTCGAAGGAAATATCTTCCATAACAAACATGCCAGCGGATACGCGACATCGGAAAATTTAGCTATAAAGCGGCGAAATAGGAGCAAAGCCCAAGAAAATGCGGAGCTCCTTAACAGAGGGCGGCGCACTGAACGTTTCAACGGCTGCTGTCTTCTGGGGATCCAGACGGATGCCATCCAGATCGACTAGGTGTCCGAGAACAAGGGTTTGTCGGTCTCCGGAATGGCATTTATTTGAGTTAGGAACAAAGCCAGCGTTTCTTATGCAAGTCAGCACAGTATCCAGACGTGAATTGTGTTCGCTGAAGGCGCGGCCAAAGATGACGACGTCGTCGAGATAGCACATGCAGATGCTCCACTTGAAGCTACGAAGAACAGTGTCCATAAATCGCTCGAACGTCGCCGGTGCGTTGCACAGTCCAAATGGCATCTCGCTGAATTCGAAAAGGCAGTCAGGGGTTACAAAGGCTGTCTATTTTTTATCTTCAGGATGCATGGTGATTTGCCAGTACCCCGATATTAAGTCTACACAGGAAAATTATGAGGCCTAATGTAGACAGTCTATGGCATCATCAATACGTGGAAGTGAGTAAACGTTTTTTTTTTTTTGTTACAGCATTCAATCGGCGATAATCGACGCAAATCTCCACGATCCGTCTATCTTTTTACGAGAATTACTGGGGCTTCCCATGGACTCACCGACTCTTGAATGACTCAGTTTTGAATCATTTCGTTCACCTGCCTCTTTAATAATCTGCCACTTGGATGGCGAAATAAGGTATGGCTTTTGTCTATATCGGATTGGCCAAACTAGTGTTGATGGTGTGACATATCCGAGAAGCAGGGATTAAGGGCGCTTTGTCTTTCTGCGCAAGTCGAATGCCTATAAACGTGCTTCTAAAGTACATTCACCGATGTTCGGCGCTCACTTGTGGTCAGCGACTTATTAACCATTGACAGAAGAGCCGTTTCCAACTGACTACGACGCTCTTACGGCGCATCTCTAAGCTCGGTCACCAGTAAGGCCTCGTGTTGTCCACTGACGACGGCTACCTTTACACCATCTGGTAACACCACGGGTTCTGTGGAGCAATTGACAGTCCATAAACCAACGCGTCCACGTCTGATCGACACCATACAATGTGGGATCAACACATTCTTTTTCATGCGGTTGGTGTACACTGGTTTCAACGTTGGCATCAAAGTTGGCGGAATAGCTGTCGCTGCAACCAACAGGTACACCAACGGTCGATAACGGTGGTATGATAGTGTCGCCACAGACACACAATGCCGTCTCATCATCCACAGGGTTTTCCGATAGTGCTGGCGGAAAGTGATCACTCAAGAATATTGTCCCTGTGCGGCAATCGACATACGCACCACACTTCCTCAAAAAGTCCATACTCAAAATAACATGTTGCCTGCGGAATAAGCTAGGTGCCGACCTGTGCGGACGCGCGAAGATCGGCTCCTGCTTTCAAGAATGTTTCCTGTGATATTCACGAATTTGTCGCCGAGTTTTTACTCTGATCGTGTGCCTAAGTTTTCAAGAATTCAGCAGATACCACCTTTGTGCCGGTGAGTGGACTTTTAAACCGTTTTTTGGGACATTTTTACACGGCAACGCCACCGGGGGATTTAGGCCTAACCAAGGAGGCGATTGTCGCCGATGCGCCGGCCCGGCGCCAACGCGACTCAACGCTCTGCGCGTTCCAGTATCTGCAACTGCAACTGAGAATGGAATACCAAGTAGATGGAGAGGACATCTCTCCAGAGGATTGCACGGAAGAAATGGGTTGGAAGGAAGCCGAAACGAGACGCTCAAGGAATAAGCAAGCCGCGGTTAGCGTTCCTGCTGCCAAGGGTTCGACCGAAGCCGGCGTTGCGGGAGACGCTCGAGCCAGTCGCAGTAGGTATGACACCAAGCATACAATCGTGCGAGCTGGACGCATGCCGCCACTACCTAAGGACTTCAGCAAAATTGTGCTACGACCACGTGGAGGATTAAATATCTCGAGAATTGGCACTGGAGCCGTGGCAGACGCGATAGTACTGGCGGCCGGCGTCAAAGAGGAAGAGGCCATGCAGGATATCATCTGTTCCAACCTGCAGCAGAACATTATGGTGGCAAGCACTTCCGGACCAAGACAGAGCTTCAAGATACCTCAAGGTCAAGCAAATTGACATTGGAGGCAAAGTTTTCGAGGTTAGCGCGTACGCCGCGGCACCCCACGACACTTGTAAAGGAGTGATTCGCGGGATCCCCGTAAGCGATACTCAGGACATTTTGACCCGAAAGATTGTGAACGCGAACAACCCGCTCGCGCTGCAGGCGAAGAGAATCAAGGACACCGGGACAATCATCATAGCGTTCGAAGGACACAAGGTGCCCAGATTCGTGAGATATGGACCTTCACTTTTGCAGTGCTCCCTTTACCGCAAGAACATCGATATTTGTTACGTCTGTGGAAAGCTGGGACATCGGTCTGACGTCTGTCCGAACCCAGCTGAAACAATCTGCAGAGGCTGCGAGATCAAGAACCCAGATAGCCTGCACCAGTGCAATCCAAGATGCAGGCTGTGCGACGGTCACCATCCCACGGCAGACAAGGAGTGCAAGAACAGGTTCTTAGTGCCATACGTCGTCAGACGCAGACGTTGGGAAAGATCGCGAGCAGCCGCAGAAGCCCGGGACGCATCAATCACATCGAGTCCAGACATCAATGACAAGCAGCTTATTCCAGCCTACGGGACCCAGAGCATCCAGACTACACAAGAACAGGAAAGGCGGCCCCACTCCAGGGGGAGGTCGCGTTCCAGAAGAGGTTCTAGACCCAAGGCCCGCTCCCAATCACGGGGGCGCTCGAGTTCTCAAGGTCACCATCAGGGTCGGGATCAGCCTGGGCGGCCACCCGAATGGCCAGCTGCCTGGCGTTCAGTTCGAGATCACGGCTTCACACCCGGGGAGGACGCCTGCAGGTACTTCGAAAGGCAGCTGGGCTGAGCGAGTGCGCAACGGCGGGGCAGAGGTGATGACAGGTAAGCTGCCAGAGCATGATAGAATTGCACAGCTAGAGCAAGAAAACGCGAGACTTACAAAATCAAATGAGAGGCTATCAGCTGAGTTAAAGGAAATAAAAATTCTTCTCACTAAGCTAACCAGCGCGCAATCTTCACAGCCAATGCCTCAGCCAGTTGATGTCCCTGTGGCTGAAAACGTGGGGGACTCGAGAACCGCGAAAAAGAGGGCAGTCATGGCAGAACACGTGGAAGCCAACCAAACGACCATGTCAGATATGAAAGAGGTGCTCGACACGCTCAGCAAAGTAGTAGCCAATCTTAGCGAGCAGATGGGTAGGCTACAATCAAGCGTGGCGGCACTGGAAGAGCATATGACTTTGCGCATTACAAAGCTCGAAGCAGATCTGCACAACACAGCAAGGCCTCCTCATGCACCAAGCTCACCCCTTCGGCCACCAATACTAGTGGTACCAAACCTGTCGACAGGTGCAGCATCAGGCTCTGGCCGCCCATGTAATAACCATGATGGCAGCGCTACGTGAAGCATTTCGTATCTGGCAATGGAACTGTAGAGGTTACCTTAAAAAGAAGGCAACCCTGCAGCAGTATATCAGGAGCAGCGAAGAAAAGCCTCATATTATATTATTACAAGAGACCCTTTCACCGCAAGCAACGTTGCCTGGATTCCGGCCTGTAATAGGGATACTGAAGGGAGGGGAGTCTGCACCTTCGTATGCAACAAACTAACGCACGTAACCCACGACCTCAAGATAGAAGCAGGCCGGTTGGAACACGTCTTGGTAGAGATTGTGCCGGGTACCAGCATCCGTCAGAGCATTTTCATTCTGAATATATACAGCAGTCCTAAGGAACAAAAGCAAGGGTTCAAGACGGTTCTAAAGAAAGCTGTTAATATCCGCCGGGGAATGTCCACTCGTCATAGCAGGTGATTTCAACGCCCCTCATAATACATGGGGTTACAAGTACAACACTGGGAAAGGAAATCGACTTTGGCAAAGTGCCAGTGAACTTGATCTCACCCTAATCACAGACCCCAGCCTACCAACAAGGCTTGGTACATCTTGCTGCAGGGATTCCACCCCGGACCTTACATTTGTAAGGAACATCAAGAAGGCCCAGTGGATGAACCTTGCTGTAGACCTAGGGAGTGACCACTGCATTCTTGCCACTACCTTCTCCGTGGAGCGTAAAAAGCAGAGAGAATTTCACTTCACAGACTGGGATAAGTTCAGGAAGATAAGGATGGAAAGGGAACAAGATGGCCACAGACAAGGCTTGGAGCAGTGGGTCAAACAGATTAAAGATGACATCAAATCCGTCTCCTCCACCATTACCACAGATTTTCCGGTTGAAAGAATGGATAGCCGGCTCGCTCATCTTCTTGAGGCAAAGCAAGCACTACTGAACCGTTGGAAGGGTCAGCGCCTGAACCGAAGACTGAGGAAGAAGATAGCTGAGGTAAACAGATCAGTCGAGGAACATTGTCGCGCACTATCGAGGCAGCAATGGGACGAAATCTGCAACTCCGTCGATGGTCAGATGCGCAATGGCAAGACATGGAATATGTTAAAGCATCTCCTCAACGAAAACACCACCAAAACAAATCAAAAGCATGTTATCGCTCGAATTTTGCATAAAGAGATAGGGCGCACTACAGAACAGCAAGTTGTGCAGCGGCTCGTGCATAAGTACCCATCCCAATCAAAAGAGGATTGGCACCACCAAGTAGACAGTACCAGGGCACGCCAAATCCAGGTCTTGAGGGCGACTTTAACATCGAGGAGATCAGAAGAGCTTTGCATGATCTCAACGGCAGGTCGGCCCCTGGCCCGGACGGTATATCAAACAAGGCCCTGCGTAACCTTGATGACGATTCATTGAAACCCTGAGGGATATGATCAATTCAGCATGGAAAGAAGGCAGGGTGCCAGAGCAGTGGAAGCTGGCCAGCACGATCCTTATTCCTAAGCCAGGAAAGCCCCCTAACTTGGACAACATGAGGCCAATATCCTTGACATCATGTATCGGCAAGGTCTCAGAACATGCCATACTGCACAGGATAAACAAGTACTTGGAAGATAACAACATATATACACACAATATGGTTGGATTCAGGGCAGGGCTATCCACACAAGATGCATTGAAGCTTATCAAACACCAGGTCATTGACAATGAAACCAGAGACGTGAGAGCCATTCTGTGCCTAGATCTAGAAAAAGCGTTTGACAACATCCACCACTCATTCATACTCGAAGCAATTTCCAAGCTTGGTCTAGGGAAAGCCTTCTATGACTACGTATGGTCCTTTCTTACAGATCGGAAAGCCGTGATGAAGATTGCAGATATCGAGACCGCAGCAATCGAACTAGAAGCAAGGGGCACGCCACAAGGGGCAGTGATTTCACCAATGCTGTTCAACATTGCCATGATTGGACTGTCAAAGAAATTATCGAGCATTGAAGGATTGAAGCACAGCATCTACGCAGATGACATTACCATCTGGTGCACAGGTGGAAGCGAGGGGCAGATTGAGAGCGCTCTGCAAGAGGCGATTGACACCGTAGAAGACTACCTTCGCCCTTCCGGGCTCAAGTGCTCCTCGAGTAAGTCAGAACTTTTGCTTTATCGGACTGCACGCCGGGGACCGAAGCCCAGGGGATGGAAGCCGTTAAACCAGATAGACATCCATCTCCGTACAAATCAAGGGGATGCCATCCAGAGGGTCGACTCCATCAAAGTCCTGGGAATGCTGATAGAGTCTACCGGCGCCAACAGCAAATCTATAGCCAAGTTAACTCGGAAACAGACAGTGCGGTGCACCTCATACGCAGAGTGGCCAACAAAAGAAATGGGATCAAGGAAGACAACCTCATCAGGTTGATGCATGCGTTTGTTCTAAAGTCACTTCACATACGAGGCGGCAATGCACAACTGGTCAAGAGCAGAGTCCGAGAAACTGAATGTGCTCCTCAGGAAAGTTATCAAGAAGGTCCTGGGCCTACCCATACATACCAGCACCGAGCGTCCTGCTTGAGCTTGGCATACACAACACGCTCGAAGAAATACAGAAGCCCAAGAGAGAGCACAGTTTGCAAGGTTATCTACTACAAGGTCGGGAGAATGATCCTGCAGGAGCTGGGCCAACACCCAATAGCAATCAGCACGCAATTACAATGATATCCCTGACAACATCAGGGAGACTATCACGGTATCTCCTATACCGAGAAACATGCATCCAGAACACAACGTCGGAAGAAGGTAGCGAGGGCCAGGACATACTTCGTCAAGTCTCAAACGAGGAACGAGGGGTTGTATTTGTTGACGCAGCTTCCTACGCCAATGGAAAAGCGTTTGTGGCAGTGGTAGTCGATGGGCTGGCCATGTCGTCAACTCAGCGACGGTCAGGACGAAAGACCCAATCATTGCGGAAACAAGTGGCCATCGCCTTAGCCTCAAGATGGATAACATGAAGTCGTTCTACAGTGATTCCATGGCAGCACCTACGGGCGTTTCGCACAAGGGGACGGTCGTGAACAAACGCTGAAAATACTGCAAGGCAAGAACATAACACATCATCTTCTGAGTTGGTCCCAGCTCACCTTGGACAAATCACGATTCCCCTCCCAATTCAACGAAGCAGCACAACGAGGCGGCGCGAGAAACTCTCCAACCGCGCCTCCCCGGGGATGCGTTCTACCGGTGAAGGGGATAACCGGGAAATTCTTACAACATATAACGAGCCTCACTAAAACATTTCTACCTGTCTAGAGGATTTTCCCTCCACCTCACAAAAATATAACCCGGCCCCAAGCACTTACTTAAGGCTTTGGCAAACGCGGATGTACCCTACTTTGAAAATGTTACACATCATGTACCCTGACCTATACCCAAGTAATCTTTGCCCGCATTGTGGGAAAAATAGCTTCCATTAGAACACATGCTCTGCAGTGCACCAAATTCGCTCATTTATCGCACATCACCTCGGCCAGATGGGAGGCGGCAATCCGCAGCTCGTCCTTGGCAGATCAGCTCTGGCTGTCCACCAAGCTCCGCGAGGCGGCTGAGGGAGCTTGGCAATCTCAGTCCCCACGTGGGGGAGCTGCCCGCAACACAGTGATCTGTGTTTTGGAGGACCAAATAAAAGTTTAATCCAATCCAAT
>WOVY01004579.1:0-58137 GCA_013436015.1 Rhipicephalus annulatus | reverse complement strand
CATGTGGGGTTTAACGTCCCAAAACCCCATATGATTATGAGAGACGCCGTAATGGAGGGCTCCGGAAAATTTTGACCACCTGGGGTTCTTTAACGTGTACCCAAATCTGTGCACACGGGCCCACAACATTTCCGCCTCCATCGGAAATGCAGCCGCCGCAGCCGGGAATTGAACCCGCGACCTGCGGGTCAGCAGCCGAGTACCTTAGCAATAGACCACCGCGGCGGGGCTGTCCACGTGAGGAGTGGACTCGACTCTTGCGAGTAGTAGAGAGAGTGAATGCGAGAGAGAAGTGACACGCGTTGAGCGCGTGACACGCGAGGGAGAGAGACGTCATCGCGCTGCTGGGGGCGTGAGCTACTGACACGGCTCCAACACATGCGGCGAGGGGAGCGGTGTGAACGGAAGGACAGCGTAAAGGTGCGTTCACACCTGGCCTCAAAGAGAGCGAAACCAGCGAAACTCTCCGGAAACTGACTCTTTTCGCCGCCAAAGCAGCCGGAAAACCACGCCACGCGCAAAAATTGGTCCAAGCACGATTTTACCGCAACGCAATACCGGATCCGGTTTCCTCTTCACAGCCTTGCCTGCGCTAGATCAAACCACATGACCTAACCAGCGGGTCGCAGATTCAACATGGCGGCACAGGTGTCGGCGGTGGCTCGCATCGACTCATATCGAAAACTACCCGTGCAGCACGACGAAGCTTAATGGCCTCAACGAGGACGCGCTCATCAAAAGCCGGACTTGGATTACGATCACCGAGAACTCTGGAGGCAGACGGTGCCGTGGCAGCGAGTCGGCATGCCCCAACGTCTCTCGCGTTTGCATACAGCCAGCTGAATGCGCCGCCGCCACTGCCGGAGCGATCACTCGTGTCGTTTCTGTTGCTTATTTCCCGAAACAACGTTTGTAAAAGTGCGAGCTGTTTCTTTTCACTACTTTGCGTGAATACCTAAATTTGATACGAACTTTAGGGCTCAGAAAGCAGGTGAAATCGAATTAAATTGTCAAGGTATTGACGGCAGCGGCGGCTCGGACTGGGGCAGATTGAATGTGAACTTTTTCCACGTGCGCGGTCGGGGTTCCGGCTGCTCTGGCGTTTTCGTTTTCTTCTTTAACTCTCAAGTGTGAGCGCAGCCTAAATCGCGAGTCTGACAGTGCGATTTTCTGTGCAATACGGCATGCGGCGCGACGATGCGGCAGCCGGAGTGTGACATTTTGTGACGTTCAAGCCGATGGAATGCCGCGAGCCTGATATGTTGACATCACGCTGCGACGGTTGTGACAAACGTCGAGCATAATTTCCTTGTGACGTATAATTATTTCGCATTGAATAAAGCGATGTTTCAGTGTGCCATTTCTGCAAGACAATGCCCGTTTTAAAACCAATAGCGAGATTGAGATCGTGAGCAGCGATTGCAAGGTCATTTCGAGGTAAACACCCGCTACACCGGCGCTCTGTAAGCCGGATCGTTTGGCATGCTTCCGCCTTTGCTCTTGACGTCGATGGTATCTAGAAAGTAAGAGTGTATGCTAACGCATTACATACGAGTGCAAAGCCTAATAGAGCTGTCGCAAAGACAGTGACCTAGAGATGGTAAGGCATCGATGTGACATACAGTTTTACAGCTAGTATTTCTTCCCCTAATATGCCGCAAATGGCTCACAGCGTCGAGTGGTGCACAGAAGGTGCGCCGCTGCTACGTTCCACCTACTGCTCTACATGCTGCTCTCCAGCAGCGCTATTCCTCCTGAGCGAACATCAGCAGCACTATGCCTTCTAAGCGCATATCAGAAGCGACTATTACTCGTACAGAGAAAAAGCGACCGAAAGTAAAGTTGCTTCCTATGTTCGTTTCTCAACACACGTCCATTTGGTTATCTACGCAACGTCTCTGTATATGCCTTTTGAACCGCTTTTCTGCAGTGGGGTATGTACGGCCTCCACGAGATAATTGTGAGCAAGCCGGCCGTAGGTTACTTCCCAAACTCACTATATAACACGACCCTGAAATGTGAAATCGGTGTAAAAAACCGAACTGAAGTAGGACCGCGACTGCGCACCCGGAAGTCCATTCGTCGCACAGCAGCATCAAGACCCACAGAACCACATGTTCCTTTATCATAAAAATAAAGTTCTTAAACTCGATTATGGGATTCAGTGCATCACGCGATGCAAGAGGCTTTAAAATAAGCAGCATTTGTTAATACTTTTCTGTCACAAGTAAGCTTCCGTTTGAAGTCGCTGCGCCTTAGTCTTACCTTCCCGAATACGCCAAAAGCACACCTTGTTCGTCCAACGAGCTGAAGAAGCACCACTTACAATGTGTGTTTACGTTGACCCACGCAGCTGCCACATCCTTACCGGGAAGGTACTTCGGGAACGAGCAGGTCATTCACGCCGAGGGTGAGGCCCATGACAGCGGTCACCACGGAACCGAGCCACCACGCGCCGACCCACGCAGGGCTCTTGGAAGTAAGGCCCATGCTATAAATGGGCAAATGATGCGGTTCTAGTCCAGTATCGATTCTGGGAAATTCGCACTAAATGCATTTATCTCAAAAGTGCGGAAACTTGGGCGTGTTCGTAATTCGTATTTCTTTCCTGACGCACACGTTAATAGAGGACGGAAGAACGACCCGGACACTTGCCCGTGCACATGTCGTTCTTCAGTTCTCTGATAACTCGTGCGCTTGAAAAGAAATTTTTGTCATGCTTTAATCGGTGGTTTCTTAGTTAGCAACCATACTCTGGTTGCTTCACCTGTGTGTGACATCGAGAAAGGCTGATGATGAAGCCGAAGTGCGTGTACTCATAAAATTTACCCTAGCAAAACTTGTCCTATTTATATTTTACAATTATTGCAGCACCTTCATTTTGTTCAACGGTACAGCGTTAGAGCATGCTGTGCTCCTTAGCGAAGCAAGCTTTGTCATTAGGCAAAGAGTGCCGCCAATGCTCCGGCCTCCTTATATTTAGGTGTAGTCCGCTGTGGTGGTAGGTAAAGTACCTGGTCGCGGTGCTTGGATGCTATTGCGAAGGCTGTGGGCTCGTTTCCGGTCGCGGTGGTCGCATTTTCATAGAGACCAAAATAATTTCAGTCCCGTGTACCACAAAATGTCGGTGCAAGCACAGAGCATACCAAAAGGCCGAAATTTCCGTAGGCCTCCGTTACGGTGACCTGAGACATATCACGGTTTCGGCGAGTAAAATGCCTAAATTATATACTGACTGTTCTTTATTGTTACATAACTCTATAGGGCTGCCTGCCATCAACTTTCTTCTTCGCATAAATTTTGGTTAATTAGATGATGCACTTCTGACGCAGCGCTCCTCTGTTGACAAAGCCAACTGCAACTCAATTTCGCACTCCGTAAATTGTCACTAAATATTATCTGTCGGATGTAGGGGCTTAGAAATTGCCATGAACGTCTCAAAGTCACGAGAAACTTCATTAAATTTGTCCTAATAGGAAGAATCCAAGAGCCAAAACTTGTGCTCTCAGGACATATCGAACAAGCAGTCACAGCAAGTGCCAAGCATTCACATAACTGGTACATTTCAAGTGCAGCGATGACGCAGATTACATATGCTTTAAGCTCGCATGGGTACGTGATTTCTCTGCTCACAACATTTTTTGTTGCAGATTCAAGTCAAACGAATAATCCTCACAAGTCGTCACTTCTTATATTTTACAAGTCAGGGGTGGCGCATACATACCTTGAGACGTCCGTAGATATATCGACGTAGTAGGTGAGTGTGTAACCACCCACGATGAAGCCGACGGCAGGCCCGATAATCGTCATGCTGTTGAAGATGCCTGCGCACATGACGTGACAGTCAGGCGTTAATACTTTTGGAACGAACAGCGCTGAACAAACTATAAGTAGTAGTCGTTTCGTCAAGTCTAGGAATAGAAGGTGATAGCTTTAAGAGCTAGTTTCAAAGACATTCCGCGGTCGCTGCCGGTTTTCGAACAGAGACGAAGTCTCGGCAGACGACCAAGCTAATTCTTGTTAGTGCCAAAGCATCGCGAAATATTACATGATCCACTTCAAGACGCTCTGTCAAGTCATTGTGGTGGAAAATGAGACTGAGCTGTACAGAAAAGATCAAGCTACATGACATTATTTGCTAATTATTTGAAGTTTCTGGACCTTCATTCAAACGCTGTACCACTACAACAAATTGCCGACTAGAAAGGGAACTCGCAACAGTGGCACTGTGGTTGACGACAAACGGCGATATGTCCCGCTGCGTGGAAGTGCAGTGTCCGCCATGTTTCGCCACGCATGTAATGTTAACAGACTGATATGATATCGAGAAAGCTCCAGCGAAAATGTCGCAAAATCAGCACAGTGGCAAAAAGCTCACTGTCCTGCGTTGAGGGCCGAACTCAACGGTGGACAGTCAGCTCTATAAATACCGCATTCACGAATGCAGATTGCCATGCATTTAAGCAATGTCAAGCAACGCAAAGCTAAATATTTCGGACTTTGAAAATATTTAAGACAGTTTGATCAACACGGTTACACATATGGTGTTCACATATCGATTGAACCTTTCCCTCCGCGGTAATTTTAGAACAACAAAAATTGGCAGCATATCCCCGGAGTGAATGATGGAAAGTTGGGCGAAGCATTTGTCCGTCCATTCGTTCTTGCTTTCATTTGTTCATGCGTCCGTCTGTGTGACCGTCCATGCGTCCATCCGCCCGTCCGTGCGTCCGTCCCTGCGTTCGTCCATGCATCCGCCCCTGCGTCCGTTCATGCGTCCATCCATGCATCTGTCTGTGTGTGTCCGTTCGTCCATCGATTCAACACTCCAAGTATCACCATCTCGCATATTTTCATCATATATTCCCCATATAGAACCACCGCCATTCAGTAAACATTCCAAGGACTAAATGAGAGGTAGCACACGCACACTCTCTTATGGCTTGCGCTTCAGGTCTACTTCCCACCTTTAACCACCTCGAGTTCATGGTATATGCTAGTTCAGTGTATTCATGGCACTGCGGCCCAACGCTCGCTAAACCTTTCGAAAACCAAGGAGGTTACGCCCAGCGAGTATAACGTAGCAATCCTTTCTTGTGAGATAGTGCTAAATGTACATGCTAATGGCTGCTAATGGGGATCGCAGCGTGCGCGTTGACTAAAAGCCGAATGCTCCTGTCTCTCATTCCCCATTAGCAGCCATTAGCATGTATATTGAGCACTATTTTTATTGTTCAAGAACGCACAGAAGAAATCTCTCACCGGCACCACCTTGGAGGTCAAATGTTTTACTTGTTACAAACTTCAACGGTTACGGGGGACGAACGGGTGCAGCTATAAGGAGCTTCGCCCCCTAAAAAAATTTTTATGCATAATGTCTTGAGCATACACGGAAACGAATGCACCTATGTAGAGGCTGGACTGACGCCTAGGCAGGTTTTCGTCCAAGTACGCGATGGTCACCGTGTTTATGGGAGTGGCGCCGAGTCCGCTGATGAGCTGTCTGGCCATCAAAATGAAGCGGTAGTTCCTGCACAAATCAAAAGTACGAAATTTTTTTGTGATTAGCTAAGATCCTGAAGCCTCCTCTGCTGCGTCGCCGCTCTAATCAGTGTCCTCGTACGGCGCTCAGTCCATACAGGCGAGTAATAAAGGAAGTAACAGCTTAATTCGGCTACTCGAGAGAAGTTCATGCTTTACTGTGGGCATGTTTTTTTTATTGCGATAGCTATTACGTGGGCACTCTCGGCTGTATTTTGCCGCCGGCGTCGACGTCGCTGTCACTCACCGTATATGTATACGTATCTATATATGTGAAAATGCAAGAAAGAAAACCCAGAAAAACCCTCCGGTTCACGCAATCGTACTTGGGTCCACTCAATCGTGAGTGCGAGGCGTAACCGCTGAGCCACCGCCGAGAAGCACGTCCTTCACAATTCAAACGGAGAGGTTTTTATATGTACCACTTACCGCTGCTGACACACATCTCGGGCGGGGGGGGGGGGGTATCGTGTTTTGAGCATTATCAGCAAGATGGCGCATTGAGCGCGCGTCGCCACATCACGTGGCGGCACACCCTCTTATCTCTCACGCGTGCTTTGCCCCGCTTGGAGGAGGAGAGCTACACTCTCTCGCACGTCCTTCTCTACGGTAGGGAGAAGGGGTTGATCGTACGTCTTCGCTGGTGGCCTCGGGCTCTACCTGGAACGATTCTGTTGTAGTTACCAGGCGCAAAAAAGTCACTGCAATTATTGTAGTCTCCATTTGCGAAAAGTGTGTGCTTTTCAGACACAGACCTGTGAGTACGTTTCGTGCGTCGTTAGTGAGTGACAATCGTGGAGCACGTTTCGATCTGCTTTCTATTCTGCGCGTTACCTACAATTAGTCGCTATCGCGTTCACTACTTCGCCTTTGCGGCAAAGCTCTGACCTTTTTTAATATTTTCTCTTTCTACCCCCGAACCACTTTCACTTTGGTTGAATCCCCGTGACTCTCGGTTTCTTTTTTTTATTTTAGGCCAGAAACTTGGAAACAATGCCGTCAAGGCGTAGATGAAATGTTCCTACTTCACATTTATATTTCACAAGTTAACATGGCTCCTCCTGAACAACAGCCGACAACATCACGTTCAGAACTTATACGTAACAAGCGGCCAAGGAGACTGCTTGATAATTCTCGGAAAAATCACAGAAGTATAGTAGAACTAAACTTCACCTGTGATCCCCCTTGCCTTATTCGACATAGTGCAAGATCAAAATTAGTAAGATGGTCCTATATTGTCACAATCGCGTTCTAAAGCATCATATATCCGACCAACGTACTGGCCATCTCTCATAGCTCCCCTTCTCCTCTCCCTGCGATTCTCTCATTTTATTCTCTCTCCTTGCGCTCTTACGCACTTACTTATCTCTTTTCCCTCGCTGTTGGGAAAATATGAGCGATGGTCACGAATGTTTGATGGAAAGCATAACTTGCATCCAGCGCTGCATCGTAATTATTGCACCATTCCAGCCCAAACGGCAACGTTTTCCCGAAGAAAACGTGGTTTGTTTGCCAACCCCAGCGTAATAAGTCCGTCTTTTCTGTAAGAGCTGCCTTACCCTCGACACATTGCTCTCGTGCACCCCCGACAACTAACTGCGTAAAAAAACCGCGTATAGCCATGCAACTAACTTTTGTAATTGGTTGTATATAGCACAGCAGTCGCCAGACACACAGTTACCTTGCAGACCTGAATTGCCGCATTTCGACTATAGTTATGCTCCAAGTTGTCTGTAGTTCCTGCGTCGTGCGTCGGTTATACGACAGAATGTACGGTGTTCAGCTCTTGAAAGGTGTGAATATTTTAGAAATTGCGCAACTTCCTAACTGTTGCTGTCTGTTGTGTTCTAGTGTCTTTAGCAAGGGTATATATCATCTTTATAATCATCATCATCATCATCATCAGCCTGACTACGTCTACTGCAGGACAAAGGCCTCTCCTATGTTACGCCAGTCACCTCGGTCTTGTGCTCACTGTTGCCATTTTACACCCGCAAACTTCTTAATCTGATCTGCCCACCTAATCTTCTGTCTCCCCTTCACCCGCTTGCTTTCTCTGGGAATCCAGTTAGTTGCCCTTAGTTACCAGCTGTTATCCTGTCTACGCGCTACATGCCTGGCCCAATTCCATTTCCTCTTCTTGATTTCAACTATGATATCCTTAACCCCGGTTTGTTCCCTCGTCCCCTCTGCTCTCTTCTAGTCTCTTAAGGTTACACCTACCAATTTCCTTTCCATCGCTCACTGTATTGTTCTCCATTTAAGCTGAACCCTCTTTGTAAGTCTCCAGGTCTCTGCTCCGTAGCTAGGTACCGGCAAGATGCAGCTGTTATATACCTCCCTCTTGAGGGATAGTGGCAATATACCTGTCATGATTTGGGAGTGCTTGCCAAATGGGCTCCACCCCATTCTTATTCTTCTAGTGACTTCAATCTTGTGGTTCGGCTCCGCGGTTATTACCTGTCCTAAGTAGACATAGCCTTTTAGGCACTATTACATATCTCGAAGCACTGCTCTCTACCGAGGTTGTACATAAATTCGTTTCCTGTAAATTAATTTTAAGGCCTACCTTTCTGCTGGCCTTGTCTAACTCCATAATCATGAGTTGCAATTCGCCCCCTGAATTACTCAGCAACGCAATGCCATCGACGAAGCGCAGGTTACTAAGGTAGTCTCTAAGAACTCTTATGCAATCTGTTGCCATTCAAGGCCTCTGAAAACTTCCTGGAAGCATGCGGTAAATAGCATTGAGGAGATTGTATCCCCCTGCTTCGCACCCTTCTTGATTGGTATTCTGTTGCTTTTTTTTATGAAGCACGGCGGTAATCATTGATCGCTTGTAAATTTTTTCACGGATTTATATATATACTTCGTCGACACCCTGTTTTCGCAGTGTCTGCATAACTGCTTATATTTCTACTGAATTAAACGCCTTCTCGTAATCTTTGAAGGTTATGTGTAGTGGTTGGCTATATTCTGAGCACTTCTCTATTACATGATATATGGTATGAATGTGGTCGATTGTTGAGTAGCTGGTTCGAAATCCTGCTTGTTCCTTTAGTTGATTGAATTCTAATGTTGTCTTAATTCTGTTATCAATTACTTTTGTAAATAGCTTGTATACTACAGAGAGCAAGCTGATCGGCATGTAATTCTTCAAGTCCTTCTCATATTATTTCTTATGTATTAGAATGATGTTAGCATTCTTCCATGATTCTGGTACTCTTCGTGTCAGGAAAAACCTCTAAAAAAGAGTGGCTAGTTTTTCTAACACAATTTTCCCTCATCTATTAGTAGATCTGATGTTACCTGATCCTCACCAGAAGCTTTGCCTCTTTGCATGATCTCCAAAGCTTTTCTGACTTATTCTATTTTTACTGGTGGGGTGTCACCTGGGTTACTGCTAGTTCTTAGATTAAAGTGGTGGTTGTCCTGGCTACTGCACAGATTTCTGTAAAACTCCTCTGCTATTTACACTATCCTCAATAAGAGCCGAGTACCTCTTTTGAAGCGAGAATCGGAATTCCTGTACTTTCCCTCTCAGTGCTAGCTCATTGATTGGCTCCTTGCGTATCAGTTTCTGTCGTTCCTTCTTCAAGTCTAGGCGAATTTTAGACCATACCATTCCATAGTGACTGCATCGTACCATGCCAAGCGATTCCACATTCTGCACGATGCCTGGGTGTGCACTCAGTATAAAGTCTACTTCATTCTTATTTTCGCCATTAGGGCTCCTACATGTCCACTTACGCTTCGCTCGTTTTTGGTAGAAGCTATTCAAAATCCGTCAATTATTGCGTTCTGCGAGTTCATTCGTAGCTCTTCTCTGGAATTTCCAGTTCCGATGCCATACCGTTGCACTGAAGTCTCTTATTCGTATAGTATATTGTGGTTTTACCTTACTCGTTGCCGATTCCACGTCTTCATAGAAACTTTAACTGATGCGTCTTCATGGCTGGATGGTTGCACGTAAGCCTGTACCACCTTCATCTTTTATTTCTTATTGAGGTCTACCCCGCCGCGGTGGTCTAGTGGCTAAGGTACTCGGCTGCTGACCCGCAGGTCGCGGGCTCAAATCCCGGCTGCGGCGGCTGCATTTCCGATGAAGGCGGAAATGTTGTAGGCCCGTGTGCTCAGATTTGGGTGCACGTTAAAGAACCCCAGGTGGTCGAAATTTCCGGAGCCCTCCATTACGGCGTCTCTCATAATCATATGTGGTTTTGGGACGTTAAACCCCACATATCAATCAATCAATCTTATTGAGGTAAATACAATGCCTGCCACCATTTCATTAATGCTGTAGTGTTCCCCTATGTTGCCAGCTATGTTCATGTGAATAAGGAAGCCCACTCCCAGTTTTCTTCTGTCAGACAAGCCCCGATAGCAAAGGACATGGTGATTCTTTAGCACTGTAAAGGCCTTATCTGTCTTCCTAACCTGCTTGATCCCTATTACAATCTAGCTCCTCGAATAGTACAGCTAGGCTTGCCTCACTAGATAAGGTTCTAGCGTTAAATGTTGCCAAGTTCAAGTTCCGATAGAGGCCTGCTAACTTCATTGCATTGAAAATATTCATAAGTTAATACTGCATTGCTTTACATCAGCAGAAATTGTAGCCCCGCGTAATACTTAGATTCCATACAACCAAATCACTCATTGGGAAATAGCAGGTGAAATGTATGAACCACAAGTGCTCGTCTTTCCGCGTTTTTGCGGCGTCGCTCACTCTGATTAGCAAAGACCAAAAGGTAACGTCTGCAGCCCCTTCCGTTTTGTCTGAACAGCGTACCTGATGCTTCCGGTCTTGGTGCACGAAGAGCTGAAGCCTGTCATTGGGCAAAGGTCGGTCCCTGCCGCCGACAGGCGATAACCCGGCGCCAGAAAGTGGGCCATGGCCACGATAAAGTTGCCCAGTCCCAATATGGCGACGCCGTAGCCAATGAAGCGCGGCTTGTTGCGCTGAATGGCCAGAAAAGCCACAGGCAGCATGGTCAGGCAGCTGGCCACGTCGTTGCTGCTGAGGATCATGCCACTTTCGTAGGCCTTGAGCTGGAACCGACGCTCGAGCGTCGGCGACACCACCATCATGTCGCCGGTCATGGAAAAGCTGCGCGTGAACGATACCAGGCAAAGCACGGTGAGTGCGCAGCGGGGCGTCCTGTAACTCTGCAGGAAGCCCGGGTAGAAGCCCATCACTCCGCAAAGAAGTTCGTGCCTAAGCCGTTTCACTGCCCCTATCTCACTCTTCTGTGGCGACGGGCTCATGGAAATAAAAGGAATTGGCTGTCGTGGAATCTGCGATTCGCCCGTGTGGATGGGAGTTTCTTCACCAGCCTTTCTGCCCACAGTCGGTGAAAGAGGTCCCGAGGGCGAAGTCGCCTCATCGGAGGACTTCGACTGCTCGTCCTTCATCATCGGCGAAAGAGGTCCCGAGGGCAAAGCCACCTCATTGGAGGACTTCAACTTCTCTTCCTCCACTGTCGATGAAAGTGGCCCCGAGCCCGCAGCCGACTCATTGAAGGACTTCGACTTCACCTCCTCCACCATCGGTGAAAGGGGTCCCGATGACGAAGCAAGCTCATTGCAGGACTTCAACTTCTCGTTCAGTGAGAGCGAATCTATCGGTGTCGCAACCTCACCGCTGAGTGGTATGGAAAGGGCTTCCTGCTCTTCCTGGGTCGTTAGGCTCAACGGTGAGAGCATCGCCTCAGCAGCTGACGGTGCCTGGAGTTGTGCGCCTTTTCTGCGCTTTTTCTTGCTCTGTTTCTTTTTCGACCGCTTCTCGCCGTCGATTCTTTTTACGTCTGCAGCCCTGGGGTCCTTGAGTTCGACACATTGTTTTTGAGCGGCCGATGCTGACGTTGGACTGATGAGACTGTCAGGGCTGGCAAGGGCAGCCGCATCCTTAGCCTCCGCTGCACCACCAGTTCTGTTCGTGAGAGATAAAGTATTCCCATATTGTTCGGCATTCACCGTTTCAGGTACAAGCTCAGTCATATCTACCCTCAGAAGCATACTGACCCTCCACGTTATCCAATGCCACACGTATAGAGCTTCACAGAAAGCTCAGTCAAGAGACTACTGTACTTAAATAGATATATATCTGGAGTCGTAGGACCACTGAGAATAAATGAATATTTCACTGAAAATATCAAATATTGCAGTAAAATAAAATCAATATTCCTGCTGCGAATGCTAAGGAATCTATTGTGCACGTGCCCAATTTTGCGAAAGCTGACGATACGAGCTTTAGAGATTTTTATCATTTTGTCAAGGAACTGTGAGTTCTGACGATGACGCCTATGTGTTGTGGGCAAGATCGAGAGCCATTATCTTGCACTCGATCTGTAAACTCATTTGTACCACTAGAAAAAAAGAAATAAGCGTAATCCTTGGGTAAGGCATGAGATTATTCATTTTAGGCAAAAAATATTGTCACGCAGCAAAGGACGACGCAGTTGTCTATAAGAAAAACAAGTTTGTTGGAGCGAACTTGTGCTCCCCTAACAACTGAAAGAATACACAGGCGGCGAAGCAGCGGGCGGCAAAACGACGTGAGCGCTAGTGAGCGTCGGTGATCGAAAGTCGCGGCATTGGCTGTGCGGGAATTTATATCCCTTGGCGCGAGGGTTTCTCGAATAGTCGAATTGTATCGAGAAATCTGTGATAGCGTTTGTTCGAAACGCTGTTTGTTCGGAACGCTCGGAACGTTGTTCGATAGCGTTTGTTCGAAACGCTGTGATAGCGTTTGTTCGAAACACTGTGAAAACAGTGATAGCACAGGCCTCTGAACCACTGAACCACGGACGGACGGACGGACGGACGGACAGACAGACAGACAGACAGACAGACAGACAGACGGACGGACAGACAGACAGACAGACAGACAGACAGACAGACAGACAGACAGACAGACAGACAGACAGACAGACAGACAGACAGACAGACAGACAGGACAGACGGACGGACGGACGGACGGACGGACGGACGGACGGACGGACGGACGGACGGACGGACGGACGGACGGACGGACGGACGGACGGACGGACGGACGGACGGACGGACGGACGGACGGACGGACGGACGGACGGACGGACGGACGGACGGACGGACGGACTGGATGGATGGATGGATGGATGGATGGATGGATGGATGGATGGATGGATGGATGGATGGATGGATGGATGGATGGATGGATGGATGGATGGATGGATGGATGGATGGATGGATGGATGGATGGATGGATGGATGGATTCTAAATACTTATTTTGAATACAAAATCACAAAGTAGTCCCGTTGACTTTAGCAAACATTCCATGAACCATGAAGTCCTCTGCATTGTCCCGCAAGTAGTGTTTTCATCAGGCGCTCTACGAGGCTTTTTGTCGAAAGGATAGAAAGGTTAGCAACGATAAAACTAAGTACTTTATGAGCGTGCTGCTAAAGATAGCAGCTGCTGCGATTGAAGACTAAATGGGAGTCACTTCTGTAATCGTTTTTTGCGTGATATTGAAGATCGAATAATTAATTTTCTTGAGTCGCAGTTTATACCTAATCTTAAAAAATGACAAAATCAGTTTTCTTCTTAACTCTAGTTACGCGTCTGTTGGGTGTTCAGCTCAACGAGTGGAAGACAGTTTTTAATCAATGAGTTTTGACACCGCATACCTGAAAGCTGGCGGCTGTAACGTCACAAGATATAGATAATTTGATTCAAACAAAAAAACTAAAGTTATCCGAAAACCCGAATAGGCAGGAGGCTTTTTTATACACCGAGTTTTGACGTTCTTTTCATCACAGAAATGACGACAGAAAATATACTCGATGAGATGACGAAGAAATGTTATTGACAGGTGTCGAACCCATGACCTCTCGCTCTGCAACAGCAGCAGTAGTGCACGCTACTCACTGCACCACGGTCGCAAACTGGGACGGTTGTAAAACCGTTTCAATCACAGGCTTTACTCTGACAGCGACCTGGGTCGACGGGGAAGTAATGAATAATGACCATGGTCACCACGATTAGCTCCTTCATTGCATCGTTGCTTTTCGTTCCTCCAGCTTGGCATGTTTTCCAAAGGAAATAACATTATCTCAATGCATCAGGAAACCCCAAGGTGGCGACCTTAGCCCAAGCCTTGGCCTCGCTCATGGCATCCAACCATATCGAAGCTAGCATTGCAGCGCGCTCTATCGTCTCGTTGCTGTAACAGCACCTTACACGCACACTGAGTAAATCCTTGGTCAATCGCGGTTGGGCTACTGAGGAGACAAGAGGCGTGCTACGTTCACCTCAAGTTCTGCCGTCGTGTATAACTTTTAACACGCCCCGGGATGGCGACGTTAACCGAAGCTTTACGTCCAGGCAGTGAGGCTCCTCTATCTCTCACAACACTTTATTTCATCAAAAAACACTCTTAATATATACAACTACAGCTACTACAAGGCTAAGTTTAATCATTTATCAATGGACGTTAGAGATTTGCCAACAAACTTCGACGTGGTTGCATGCACGTTTGAGCAATAATTGAGTATTATACTAGCTCTCTTACATTATTGTACAGCAAATATTCACCTATTTTTGTAAGGACAAGTTTTACTTTAATTTTATACAAATTCCTCTGACGGAGGAATCAATCACGTTTGTATTCTTTTTTACAGCGACAAACCTAAAAAGTAGCCAAGTTGGTGCAAGGTACCGAAGCTTGGCAAACCCTGTTTGAGGTCTAGATGACTTCAAGGTGAAAGCCATCTTGATGCTGTTACGCGGTGTATCGAACATTTTCTGCCCCCCCCCCCCTGAAATATTGCTACGATTGACGTAGTTCTGCAGTGCCTTCAGCATAAGGGAAATTTAAAGGCTTCTACACGTGATGACGTCATATTGTCGTTCTTTGGGGCCAAAGATGGTGGCATCGTCTTGCGGTTACATAATGTGTCATCACCAACTGTGCATCACGGAGACATTGCAGTGCTTCTGCACCTCACTTGGCTTTGCTTCACCTCTGTGATGAACAAACCTTTGATCAAGCGCTGGTGTTAGTTGATGCCACGTTATGTAACCACAGGATTATGTCACCACTTTTCAATCCAAGGAACATAATCACGTTATATGATGACATCATCACATGATCTTTCGTATTCCTCGTGTTGATGCTGACGCCACGGACCGCCGGCGCCACTGAAGCCGCTGGCGCTCAATTTTCGCATATGATGAGGCATCTGAAGTTTTCGCTTTCTTGAAGATAAAATTACAAATGCTGGATATCTTTGAAGATTGTGGTATCTCTTGCGCGATGTGGGTCTATAGCGCTCATTCTGCAACAGTGCTCAATGTGAATGGTTGGTAGACCCTATAGTACCTGGCTGTGGTGTCGTCACCGGGGGACAAGTCCTTGGTGAGTGGCTTGTCGCCTTCAGGAGATGACGGTGACAGGTGGTTGCTCTTTGCAGAGCCGCCAGAAGACAGACTGGCGAACTGCTCTTCACCGCTGTGCGAGAACGGCGACTCCAGCCCGCCAGACAACGCCGCGCCGTCATCTTCAAAACGCTTTTGCCGATGGCGCTTCTTGGAACACCCTGGCGATTGGGCTGGATCCATGCCTTCAAGAACAAAAAGCTGCGTGATCAACGTTTCTCGCGAGACGGCCACGAAAACAATCACGCAGGATCAAGACCACAGTTTGTTGAAAAGCCTGTGCATGACAACTTTTGTTACTGATTGTCTAACTTAAACATCTGCGTTTACAGCTTATTAACATGCCTTAATTTTGATTGATTTGTTAATTAGTGATAGCACATTTTAATGTGAGGGTGCAATGTTGCCGAACAATGTGGCACCTTGCGAAGAGTTTACCAAAAAGTACTAATTAGTTCGCTTGGTTATCATTTCAATGCTATTCAGTTCGGCAGTAGTGCGCGCCTGAGCAGCACCTAAGTATTGCGCTTGCCTTTACAGTTCTGTCGGACCCACAAGAGGAACTGCTGCTGCCCGGCCCAGTTAAGACAGATTTACGTTACGAGCCCAGGGTATTGCCTGCATCAGCTGTGTTGGCGCGTGGAAGACAAGGCAACGCCCACATTTGTGAGGACTGCATGAAGTGCCGACGGCTTAAAAGGGCCAGCGCAACGAGGATTCGACACAGTTCGGCAGCAGTGCGCGCCTGAGCAGCACCTAAATATTGCGCTTGCTTTTACAGTGCTGTCGGACCCACAAGAGGAACTGCTGCTGCCCGGCCCAGTTAAGACGGATTTACGTTACGAGCCCAGGGTATTGCCTGCATCAGCTGTGTTGGCGCGTGGAAGACAAGGCAACGCCCACATTTGCGAGGACTGCCTGAAGTGCCCACAGCTTAAAAGGGCCAGCGCAACGAGGATTCGACACAGTTCGGCAGCGGTGCACGCCTGAGCAGCACCTAAATATTGCGCTTGCTATTACAGATCGGCGGCATTCTTGAAAAATCCTGTTATGATTTAGATGTGTGCACTGCTGCCGAACAATTTGTCACTTGTTTTGTTTGCATAGTCGTTGCTGTTGGCTTGCGGTTTGTTTTACAGTTGGTTTGCTGTTCCAATAGCTAAAAAAATGACAAAGGCCTTCGAAGATTTGAAGCGTGAGCTTAGGCTAGAAATCAGAGGCTTGAAAGAAAAATTTGAGGGCATTTGGGAAATTACCAAGCAGTTACAGGAAGTATTGAAAGAAATAGGAGAACTTCGTGTCCAAAATATGAAACTGACAAACAAATTAGAAGAGCTGGAACAATATCAGCGTTCCAACAATGTTGAGATTAAGGGCATTCCGTTTGAAGGTGATCCTGTCGCTATAATCAATCAAATTGGCGTAGTCATACAGGAGGAAGTAACGGAAGCTGACATTGATGTTTGTCATCGTGTGCCTACTGCTGGTAACGACGAATCAAACATAATAGGCCGGCTCATTCGTAGAACAAAGAGAAATGCTTTCCTCAGCAAAGCGAAGAAATCAAAATTAGATGCAAAGCAACTAGGATTCCAATCCCCTTCCAGAGTTTATGTGAATGAACACCTAACCCGCTATGGCAAGCAACTTCTCGGTGCCACAGTACACAGAAAGAAGGAACTACGATGGAAATTCGTGTGGACTGCAGGTGGCAAAGTGTTTGCAAGGAAAGATGAAAACTCACCTGTGTTGTGGATTACATGCATTGGCGACACTGAAAAGATGAACAAAGGAACGTAGCGCGCTGTCTTCTGGGTGTACTTGTAGAGTGCCGCATACGTAATGGACAGTCCTGAAGCGTGTAGCTATTACGACGTTGCCACTTTTAACAAAACTTTCTCATGTGATTCTAAACCGTTTAAAACTCTACACCTAAACGCGCGTAGTATTATAAATAAAGAGCAACAACTTAGTGACTTGTATGCCTCGATCACCCACAGCTTTGACATTCTGATGTACACGGAAACCTGGCTAACAGAAACGGATAGACCGCCACATTTCCATGGTTACTCATATAATGGTTTCGTGTGGTCAAGCGGTAGAGGTGGTGGCCCAGCAATTTATGTTAAAACGTCATTAAGGCATGCAATTATTTCTGAGTGTTCACCAATAAACAGCAGCGTTGAATGTATGTCGGTTCGTTTACAGAAATTAGTAGTTGTAGAAATATATCGACCACCAATGGGCAACAAAATAGACTTTTTTGAGTATTTGTAGCGTATGCTTGCTTTTCTATGTCGATTTTCGATGCCTTTTGTGATAATGGGGGACGTCAACATAGATATGTTATCGAGTAACACTGCAGCTAAAAAGTTTATTCAAATTATACACTGCTTTGCATGCATCAATCTTATTACGGAAGCCACAAGTTTAACAGAAAAAAGTGCAACTTTACTCGACATATGTGTAACAAACATTCATTCCCGAGACTGTTTTTCTGGACTGCTAACGGCTGACGTAAGCGGCCATTTACCAACTTTTTGCTTACGGCCAAATATGACAGGCAAATGCGAAACCACAGTGGAAGCCTTATCTCGCAGCATCAGTGCTGCAGGCTTGGAAATGTTTCGCTCACATATTCAATCAGTCGATTGGACAGGCGTGTTTGAGAAAAGAAACCCAAATGCAGCCTACGAGGCATTTTTTGAAAAATTTAGACTATGTTATAATCAAGTATTTCCATTGACCTTGCGAAAATCAAAACCCAAACGTGCAAGGAAGCTGTGGATTGATGAAAAGCTATTGAAAATGATTAAAACAAAAAATAAAATGTACCACACATTTGTTCGGTCACGGAACCTGGAGGCGTTGTCAGAGTTTAAAAAATACCGAAATATGAACACCGACTTAAAGCATGCGAGGGAAACATGTTATGAAAAGTTATTTGCGAAAATAAAAAATGACTCTAGGAAGGTGTGGGACGAGGTTAAGAATCTAATGTCAGAGAAAAAAGAGCCACCACCGCTATGCTTTCATACTAATGCAGGTACCTTATCTGATAGTGACGCAGCGAATAAGATGAATGATTACTTTGTCACCAGTGCAGAATACAAAAACGATAGCAATATAGCTCCCTGTGTTAGAATAAAAGAGTGTGTGCTTATAAACTCCGTGTCACTATCCCCAGTGACATCAGAGGAAGTAATACAATTAACGAACCAGATTAAAAATAACGTAGCCGCTGGCTTTGATGACATCAAGGCAACTCCGCTAAAATACGTAGCTGATATTATAGCTCCAGTGATTGTTTATATAATAAATAGAATGTTCGAAACTGGCATTTTCCCAGACAGCCGAAAAATAGCGAGAGTATGCCCAGTCTTCAAGGGTGGTGATAAACGGCTATTCACAAACTACAGGCCATTATCCGTTCTTCCTGTTTTATCTAAGGTATTTGAGAATGCAATAGTCGTACGCTTGTAAAAACTTTTTTACAAGTATAATGTGATCAGTGAGGCTCAATATGGTTTTCAAAAAAATAAATCTTGTGAAGCAGCTTTGCTTACTATTAAACATGAACTGATCACAAACATCGAACATTGACTGTACTTACTAGGTTTGCTAATAGACTTTAGAAAGGCGTTTGATTTGATATGTCATGAAGTACTACCGGCTAAACTTAGCAAGTATGGTGTACGTGGTGTGGTTCTTGAGTTATTGAAAGACTATCTAACAAACCGCCATCAATATTTTTGCATCAACAAAAGTGCATCCACTTACTTAAACATAACAAGAGGAGCACCACAAGGGTTAATTCTTGGTCCTCTATTATTCATAATTTATATAAACGACCTGTGTGATATCCCATGTTCTTCCAAGTTAATAATGTATCCAGATGACACTAGCATAATCTTTAGCGGCACATTCATTCTAGAGCTTGAACACCATGTTAATAACTACCTACGAAAGTTGTCCGTGTATCTTAGTTTGAATAAACTTCAACTAAATGTTAGTAAACGGAATACATTGTCTTTGCCCCACCTAATAAGCGGTGTACCTATAGTTCAACTGCTTTATTTGAGGGCAAAGAGATAGAGCAAGTCACCAGCCAGAAGTTCCTAGGTGTATGGTTTTCTGAAAGCTTGACATGGAACACACATATAGAAAAACTAGCGGTAGACCTCAGTAAAACCGTTGGATGTTTATATAAGCTCAGCACAGTCTTACCAAAATGGTTGCAAATAGAATTATATTATGCCCTTTTCTACTCTAAAATGACATTGCGGTATCTTGGTATGGGGTACTACTACACAAACAAACTATCAAAAATTACTAGTTCTTCAAAAAAGAGTTTTGCAGGCATTCGATCAATACCATAGTATTATCAGGGACTTGAAAACCAAACCACTTTTTGAAAAATACGCATTACTAGCGGTAACAAAACTGTATCATTTAAAACTTCTGCAGTGGATTAAACAAAACAAGCCACAGTGTCTTCAGAACCCGCCTGACAACACTCGTTATACCATACGTCAGCAACGCCGGAAAATCCCAGCAATAAGGACAAGTTATGGCAAGCAACACGTTCAGTATCAAATACCCACAATGTTAAATCGTTTACGCGGTCTCATAGATTTCAATTCCGTACCTTCGAACACCATTATCAAGTCCAACCTAATGAACCATGATATTGAGTATGCTTATTCAAGTTTCTGTACTTGATTTGTTACAACCTATCTATCAATTTGTGTTATGTTTTGTAGTTTCTTTTCTTATGCTTTATTTTACATTCTGTACTGATGAAGTTTCTTTTCAAATGACGCTTTTGTGAAGTGATTTTCTAATGTTTTCTCTGAAATTGTGTAACAAGACGATGCTAAATTTTGTTGTGTTATAGTTTATTTATTGCGTTATTTATTTATTTCTGTGTGTTATTTGTTGTGTTATATATTTATTTCTGAAAACATGCGACAGAGTGAGCGGCCTGCGGGCCAACTGTTTTAAGGAGCAGAGGCCCCATGTCAGGATATAGCCTTTAGCCTCTGCTCCCAATCCTGTAAGAATGTCACGACAAATAAACTTCAATTCAATTGAATATTAATGTATTCCATACTACGAGCGCATGACACTAAAGAAGTGTCAGCATTATTTGCGTCTTTAATGTCATATCTATTGCATACAAACCTTAATTATGATAGTTCATTCTTTTTATACATTTTCGTATGTTTTTATTAGGGCCTGTATATCTACATCGGGATTTTGTGACAACTCGCACTGGCGCTTGACCGAGTGCTCTGAAAGAGCGCAAATAGTCACTCGGTACTCCTGTTCCTTACAATCGCATTTTGAGTTCAGACCGAACCCAGGCGTTCTGCGTGGCAGTCAAGTATTCTACTCCAAGCCCCGCCAGTGCTCGAAATGCTTGTGAAAAGAAGCGGGCAGACAACGAATTACGCCCAGTTGGTGATTCCTTGGAAGGCTGGAACTCCCAGGTCCCTCGACACATGGCTCGCCAGCTGTCCTCCTTTTGTCTAAGAAGAGGCATTCTTCACAAGAAAAACGCTCGTGGTAGCGACAAACCTTCCTAAACGTTGTCTCTACCGACATGCGTAATGACATCCTCCTGGCGCGCCACGACGAACCCAGGTCAGTACATTTGGCTTATCCACCAACTCTCGCCAGAGTGTGCCTACAGTATTACTCGCGGAGACTATCAACTATACTGCACGTCGCTATGTGAAAGACTGCCGTGGGTGCCAGCGCCGCAAGACTCCGCCTGTAAGATCCGCGGGTCTGCTCCAGCCGATCGAACCACCGCGGATACCCTTTGACCTCGTGGGAATGAACCTTCTCGGACCTTTCCCTTTGTCCTCCTCCGAGAACGAATGAAATATAGTTGTGACAGACTACCTCACTCGTTATGGTGAAACAATAGTTTTCCCCGTGGCACGGCCTCTGAAGTCGCGAAGTTCTCACCAAATTATCCTACGAGATGGCGCCCCATCATGCATGTTCACGGGCAGAGGGACGTCGTTTGCAGCGCAAATGATGGAGCACGTTTTTAAATTAAGCTGCACAAATCATCGAAAAACGACAGCTTATCACCCGCTATCCAATGTACTGACAGACAGACTAAGCAAGACCATAGCAGTATGGGTGCTGTCAATATACGTGGACGTACAACACAAAACCTAGGACGAGGTTTTTCCATCACATTTGCGTACAATACGGCAACGCAAGAAACAACGCGATGTCCGCCTTTCCGCCTTGTTTGCGGACGCAATGCGCGAACCGTGTTCGATACCATGCTTCCATGCGACCAAAGCGATGAGCTTGCTCCAGACGCTGAGCAATATACTGAGCACGCCGACGAAGCTCGTCAGCTGGCTCGCATAAACACCAGTCACCAACAAGGTGCAGACGCATGACGTTACAACTTGCGTCATCGAAACGTCGCCTACCACCCTGGTGACCGAGTATGGGTGCAGATCCCCGTCCGGCGACCATGCTAATCCGAAAAACATTTAAGTCGTTTTTTTGAACCGTACTAGGCTCTAAGACGTGCCACAGACCTTACCTACGAGGTATTTCCGGACGGCGCAGTGTGTTCTCGTTAACGGCTTCAGCCCGAAACTGTGCATGCATGTCGTTCGGCTGAAGCCTTACTTCAGACAGTAGTCCTTGTGATTTCACGTGTTACAACGTGCCTTGACTTTGCGTTGCGGCTGCTGTTTTCATTCACCTGCGTTTTATGCCTTTTTCATTTGCGCTTGGCGCAAGTGTTGGTGCAATTTTCTTATTTGCGCTGCGGGTACTGGCCCTCTCCCCATTTGGTTCTCTACATCTGCGTGTCCACGCCTTCAGTTTTTTCCTACTTTACGAGCATAGAGTCCATGCTTTCAAAGGGGAGGGCTATTGTCACATGGTCTGCTTGCGTGAAACCCACTAGTGGAAGAGGATAATTAGGATCAACCTGAGCTGCTTCTTGGCTTGTCTACTCAAGAGCCTATTAAAGCAAGTTTGTCATCAGAAACGTGATAATATATTGTCATGCTAGGGCAGCATGAACAGTGTTTACTGTGTTCGCTATCTATATCTCTTTATATAACTCGCTTGCCATTATCTCACTTCAATAAACGACACTATGCACTCATGCGGCTTCAATCTAAAGTCAAGCGTTGCTCCACTTCAGAGTAATACGCCAACGGCCGCCACTTGTTATCTGCACACCATGTGGTATCGTAAGCTTCATTTCGATAAAACTGAAGTATATGCTTCGATGTGAATACACGTTACGCAGGACTGTAACCTACTCATTTGGTGGCCAGGATATGCCCACGAATACTCTATGTGTACGTATACGAACCAACACACAGGGCTTTGTTTATTCATAAGCAAGGCTGGGCAACACTTTTTCGTTTCATGCCTAGACTAACTGAAGAACCGAGGTGCGTGCATATTGGAAGAGTACTTTTGTCCATACACTAGCTGCATGAAACATATTTGCCGTCGCCGTCATATGAAATACGCACTAATCAATGCATGATACCTTTGTGCCTAGGTTTCTTCTGTTTTTTGTGTTTATGTGACTTCTTCGCCGCTTTGTGGCTGCTGTCTTCAGCCAGAGGAAGTTCGTCGTCAGGTCTCTGCGTCGGACTTGCCATCCTGTCCAGCTACCTGCGAGTGTAGGTGCACAGAAAAGTCAGCACGACGGAAGTAATGTATTTACGACTCCAGAATTGCGGAGCTTCTCACCGACCACACGACATCACAGGCTCACGCTTGTCGCTTCATTGGAATCCGTAGTTATGTAATGCAAAGTGTGAACATTCTATTGGCGTCGTCTATATTTGCGTATCGCGTCGTAATATTGAATAAATACACAATGATGCATTGGAAACTAATTCCGAGCGTTGTGCTCGGCACATGCATTGTCGGCGATCCGCCGGCGATGCACCCTAGAAAGCTACGAGACGAGCCGGAATTTTTATCCTGCTTTCCACTTTACTGCACACTGTTTATGCGTAAAATGAAAGGAAGTTGAGCGTTTCGGACAAACTCCGCTGTCGAGACTATTGGTCCAGATGCGGAGTTCTGCGTATTTAGTGCACCCAAATTTATATCGAAGAATTCCATGCGGAAATTCTGAAATTGTGAATTTTTCACTGAGTTTTAACTCAGTTTCTATTCAGCAAGCCGCATGTAGCTGCATTTTGGGTGAATGATAGCTTGCCAGGAGGTGAATTCGGCAATATGGCGGATTCATACGCACTGAGAAAACAGCAGCATTCTTCAGTAATTGATTACGGGGCACGATAGGAATCATCATCTAAATTGCCTTCGGTTGCCTCCTAGAGATGCCATGTGAGGCTGACGGCGCGCGCACCGTTCGTGACCTGTAGGTACGGAGAGTGTGGCGTTTAAGCAAAGAAAAGGCCTCAAGACAGACAGCGACAACTTTTGCATTATCCGAAAATGCCAATTTCCAAATGGATATATCTGGGCGTTACTTCTCAAAGCCACTATATGACTATGAGACTCCGTAGTGGTGGACTGCAGATATTTTGACGATCTAGTGTTTTTTTAACATGCACTTAAATCTAAGTACGCGGGCCTCAAGCTATTTCGCCTTTATTGAAAATGAAGCCGCCACCACCCGGATTCCATCCCGCCACCAGCGGGTCAGCAGTCGAACACCATAACTGCTAGACCGCCGTGGCGGGTTGGCTATGCGTTTAAAGGAGCTCGGCGTGCACGTCTGAACTCCGTCTAAAGTCGACCGGATTCAACCTTTAGTGGCAGAGTGTGCCTAAGCAACGCTCAATTCGATCATTCCAGCGACTATATGCGGCGCAGCGGTAAGTCGAAATGATGGACGAGACGGTGATGTCGCGAACATGCTCGTAAGCGTTGCAGAGCGTGAATACTCGTTCATTATGACTACTGAGTGTGTAACGTTGCAGTTTATCACCGTGTGACAGCTTCGAAGCACGGATACATGGCGCCGCCTGAGTCGCTAGAATGGCCGAATTGTCCCCGCTATGAATCTACATGCCTATAAGCTCGTCAACCCAGCGCTGTTCGTTCTATCTGAGCTTACCAGGTGATCAGCAGAGTGGTTGGTTAGCCCTTCAATTCCTGAAGCAACCCACCAAAGGGGATGACGGCCAGGACAGCGGAAACTGCTGCTTTCTTCTTCGTAGGGCGAACGACGAGCGAGCCGCGCGTGACTTGGACAAGCTCGAGCTGCAAAGCGCTGTCGCGTGAGCTGGCACAGCGCGTTCACGCGTCTCAATTGCTTCTGTGGTGATGATAATGACAATCATCATGATCATTGCCGGGCTCACGGGCATACGATATCTACTAGAGGGAACTCTTGCGGTGGTCTGTATGGGAGCTGAAACGCAATGTGCTCCGGTCAGTATGGAAATTAAGGTTGGTACACGGTTTCGTCCAAGCTTCTTCCTTCCAGCTCCGTTTCGCTCCGTGTGATCTGGAGCTGCTATGCCTCAAGACTAAGTTCGGCAAATGTTCAGCTGTTGGACTTCAGCGCCTTATTATGACAACCAATTCAAATGAGCTCACGAATTTCAAAGCAATCTATCTTTTATCCGAAACAAGCGTGCAAACACCACAACAAACTATGCCACAAGTGAGTTTGAAGCGGTAAGCACGAAGATCAGGCATATTCGCATGCTACCCATAATTCCCATGTTGGCTGGACGATCGCAGCGCCAGAGTTTCCTTAGAAAACTGTAGGAAACTTCATACCGCACGTTAAAGAACCCCAGGTGGTCAAAATTTCCGGAGCCCTGCACTACGGCGTCTCTCATAATCAGAAGTGGTTTTGGGACGTTAAACCCCACAAATCAATCAATCAATCAATCAATCAGGAAACTTCATGCCCCCGTTTGGAAAGAGGGGGCAGGAGAGGGGCGGATTGGGAAGCGCAAGTAATGTATATTATGTTAACTCAGTTGTACGAATGCCTCCTGCTTGCACCGTCGTGAAGTTCAGCACACAGGGTTATGGTGCCTTGCAGTTATTTGACGACAGTGGCGACCGAGACTGACTGTTCTTGCATTGCAGGGACAGTTCACCTCGCACCTTTAACCCTACAATGTACCAAAGCCAGATCTGCTGTTAGAAACACGTAGTCTCTTCATTTTCAGTTTTCCGTCTATTTCCAACTTGGTTTTTTTTTTCGTGCTACAAACGGTGAAGAAGTGGAGGAAGGGAGCACTGCGATAAAACTTCATCTCCCTCCGCCGCCCCACAATGGAGAACTGCACACTTCTACGGCCACTAGACCTACGTACTCCAGCGGTCAAGCTTCTTCCCGTATTTCCTGCGACGTGTCTTGTTACGCATAGAAACAGGCGGAAACAACTTGATTTAGTGAAGTTTTCCTAGGCCGGCACGGGTGGCATCCCTTGGCTAGCAATAACAATAATATTTGTTGGTGTTTGACGCCCCAAAACCACGACATGATAATGAGAGTGAGATGGAGTGCTCCGGAAGTTTACACCACCGGGGCTTCTTTAATGTGCACCGAAATCTGAGCCCATGGGCGTCGAGCATTTTCGCCTCCATAGAAAATGTGCCTGCCATGACTGGGGTTCCATTCCATGACCTGCGTGTTAGCAGTGTCTTGACCACTAGATCACCGTGACGACTCGGCATCACTTGGCTAAGGCAAGGCTATCGAAATTCAACCCTCTTCTGCATCGATGGTAAAAAGCTCAGATTACCACGCAGATGTAGTAGCCATTCTTTTGTGGTTTTCCTTTTTGAAATTATACCTCACTGTGCAGTAGTTATATCTGAACAATATATCAGCCGCTTTTTTCCTCAATTTTTTATATATCTTCTTGAAAACGCGAATGCGAAGGTGCTTTGTAATGCCATGCTCATTTTAATGTACCTAATTGTATCGGCTGCGTCGTCTTCTTTTCTTTGTGCATGTGTACGTATTTTAATAAGCCTATAATTGCGTCAATACTTTCATTTTTTGCTGTTGTCCAAACAATTACGCTTTTTTGTTTTGCCGTTTTCTTTCCTCACCTATTTTTGCGGTTTTGTTAATATTTATACAAGATAATATTGTATTACACTAAGTGAACCTAAACATAGGGGCTGTGGCTGAATAGCTCTTCTTTTTTCTCCCTCTCATGTTCTATATGTACGTATTTGCAAGTAGACATTATCGTGCGAATTACTTATCTATTCTACTGTTCAAGCTGCTGTGACACTGTGCGGACGCTACGGTATAGTTATTGAAGGTGTCTCGAGATAGTCTTGTCCAAAGTAGTTTTCAGTGTATTAATCAGTATTTCTTTCGTTCCTCTTTTCTTTGACTTTTATGTGACATTTAACATGTGTTCCTCCTGCATTGATGTCTAATAGGATTGCCAGTATTGTAGAATAAATAAATAAATAAATAAGTAAAATAAGAAATGGACAGAAAAAACATTTCTCAGAAGTTCAGATGTTTTAGATATACTCCAAAGAAAAGGGAAAATTTTTGCCACGTCTAAAATCAACATGAAAAGCATTACCACAGGACTATTGCAATAGCTGCACAGTTCTCTATGCTGTTGTCAAGTGCGGACAACAACATTTCGCCCAGTGCCACCCGTAAAGAGCCATATGCAGTTACGCCACAAATATGCTTTGAATTCACATTTATACATGAACAAACACGTTGGAAAAGTGAACGTGTAATGAAGTATACACGAACAATCAATGTAAAGAAGCAAAGAACTCATAAAGAGAAAGATTAATACAAATATATCTTGAAAGGACTTGTTTTGGTTTTGTTACAATAAAAGAAAACCGTAGAAATAAAAAAGATACCACCATACAAGTTGCACCTTACAAAGTGCTTGCCTTGCAGTGATAACGCTTGTTGTCACGTGCAATATAGGTGGCTTCCGCTGAATATATGTTCTGTGGAGAGGTTGAAAGTACTGACCACATAGTGGCACGTTTCCACGGCCGCAAAACTGCATGTGCTTCCTGCGACAAAACACACTGCGGCAACTCTAGTTCAACTGCTTGATTTTATGTCGGGAAATAATCACCATCACATATTATTCTCTCATCACCCGTCAAAAAAGTACATTTTTTTCACAGGAAGGAAAGATTCACACGTGCCTGTTGATTGCTTTCTTCGTAAACATCATGGCGATAGACCAGAGCTTTGGCTACCCGTCTCCAGAACTTGATGTGGTCCGTTGTCCTTTCATCTATTTTGAGCCTTATCCACAAAATCTATTCCCCTTTGTTTCAAACATCATTTCTGTATAGAGCCCCTATCGATACCATGAGGTCCACTCCACACATATACTTACTACAATTATCCTTGAGAAAAGGCCTCAGAAACTCAATTATGCATACGTCTTCGTGGTTGCCACCTCCTCATTCTTTCTGTGTTCGGGTGAGCGTGGTTGGACACAACACAAACAAGCGAGTTACTCAAGCATCTTTTTACTGATGCGTTATAACTCAGAAGTGTCCTCGTCTTTGACGCTTCATAGTCGCAATGTCTATTAGCACGGCAAATCTAAGAAAGAAGCAGAGCCGACCCACACACACATCGATTATGGATGAGCAGCCCGCCCGAGAGGCAACGGCAGTATTATTTTACGACTGCTCTATAGGTATACCTGAAACAATCTCCGTGACACTCATGCTGAAGTTGTGGCAAGTCTATGGGTTATGCATGAGCCCTTTTCTACTATCCGAGCTTTTAGACTACTTTTCACACACCAGCGGCTGTCAATAAGGCTGTGCAAACACCCCTGCTGTGTGCGTTCCGTGTTTATAGACGGGCATATATATGCATTTCTGTCGAACCGCGCAGTGTGGTGAGATACGAAGGAGCAAGACTAAACAAGCGCAGTTTGTCTTCCTTCGTTATTCGTGTTTAGTGCAACCGCGCAGTTCGACCAAAATGAACGCTGACGGACTTGTCATAGTTTGCACTCTGCTTACTCGTATTGATCCATGCTTGCATGTTTTTTAACACTAAAGTGTCTTTTTCCGGGGTCCACCGAGGCCTTAATTACGTATTTCCTTCACGACAATCAAATCTAAAAAGTGTACACTGCAGGATGTAAAAGACAAAAACTACCATCAACATGGCATCTAACCAATAAACTCTCTGTCCGCAACGGCTGATGCCGAGCACGCTATCCACAGTCCTATCGCCGTACTCTTGGTCAGCGGGGTAGTGTCGCCCTCTTGTAGCGGTAAACTAATTCATCATTACAGACACGTGCAATCCGTGTTGCTTCGCATCCATTCGATTTTTAACGCGATAGTGTTAAAAAGCTCGTTTCGACGAAATTTCAGCGTTGGCTTTGGTGTTGTTGATAATGAGCGAAAAATCACCATCCTGTGCTTGACCAAAAAATTGACAAAGATGGAAATAAAATAAATAACGAAAAATACCGGGTAAGAGTGCGATTTGAACCCGGGTCATTTGCGTGGAAAGCGGGTGTTCGACCACACAGCCACGCATCTGCTTGCGAGCGCAGTGAAAAAACTTCGGCAGATTCCACGTACCTTGGGAATCTTTATGCGAAGCATGCGGAGGGAAGGTGACCGTATTATCATTTCTTTATTGAGTGACCTGTTATGAAATGACGATGAATATACGTACAAATGCTGCACGCACCGACATATATCGAACTATTGCGGATGTTTATATAACCCTTGTTTGCACTTGCGCAGCGATGCCAACAGAAACATGAATATTAGCAACACTAAAAGCAATAAGCTGTTATGAAGAGCCGATGTTTGCAAGAATGTTAGCACTTGGCACTGCAACATAAAACTATGCGCAGGACACTAAACTACAACGGACGCTAACCTAACTGGACGGCTGTATCACATACGATATGCATTGCTTATAGAATTGAATAGTGAGCACTGCCACCACAACTGACGTTTCGCGAACATTAGCGTCCATTGAAAAAGTAGTTCCGAGACCTGGCGTGGCTCTGTGAAAGAATGCTCAATTGTCGCGCAGAATGCTGGGGTTCAATTCTTTCTGAGACCCTGACATTTACTCTTTGCATTCATCAGGTCAACGCTGCCGATGTTAGGTCTTTCTCTACGCTCAAACGAATTTTTAAAAGACAGAAAATTTTGTTCTTTCCAACGAGGTGTTTCCACACCGAAGTGTAGCCAAACGAGAGGTGTTCGTCATGGCTCTGTGCTATCGCCTGTGCTATTTAACATTTTGTTAAGTTCAATACCACTGAGTGATAAGGCACAAGTATAAGTATATGCAGATGATATCGCGTGCTTTGCATCTGACAGCGATATTTATTTACTACATTCGACTTTACAGTGTTCTTGAGCAACATTAGAAACCTGGTTTCAGAAAATTCATATGAACCTGAACGTAACTAAAAGCGCTATAATACTTTTTTTCATTGGATGCACCCGTTACTATTTCTCTTCAATACCATCAAGAAATGATTCCCCGGGTTAACTGTATTAAATATCTGGGTGTACTGCACGATCAAAAACTGAGCTGGCGTGATCACATTGAATATCTTAAAGTTAACGCTACACGCGCTGTTGGAATGATAGGAAGGCTTGGCCGCCTCCGTTCCGGTCTTCGCAGAGATACGCTGATCATGATTTATCGCATGTACGTTCGTCCGATTCTTGAATTCGGATGTGTACTATTCTCTGGTGGACCAGCATACAATATAAATCCCCTTATTCTCTTAGAGCGGGAGCTCTACGTAGTTGTTTAGGTGTGCCAAAATTAACAGCTAACAATGGTTTGTATCAAGAAGCTCGGATACCCACCCTTGCTTGCAGATTTCGTATTCTAACAGTAAAAACCTATTTAAAATTTTCTGAATCCACTTTAAGAAAGCGACAGTTTGCATTCTTTGCCGAGCCTGGTGTCTTTTTTAATGAGCATTGGTCCCGTGTATATAAACCCCAAGTGCTATTTGTTCAAACACTTCCAGATGCTTTAAATGTTAATATATTCGGTATCACACCATCTGTCAAACCAATCGGCCAAGTGCAAATAAAATTTGAAGATATCTTCCCAATGAACGCTAAACACTTGCCCTCTAAATATTTGATTGGTTTGTTAGAACAACACCTGTCTCAATTAGGTACTAATATAGTAATTGCAACGAATGCATCTATGAGTGGCGAGGAGACAGGTGTGCGTATTTTAGGGGCGAAGCTCCTTAGGGCGTGGGCTGTGCGTCCCCTGTAGCCTGTATGTAGCCACCTCTAGTTTAGTTCTTGCAGTGTTCACTAGATGGCGGTACCGTCCCCTGTATCTAGCCACCTCTAGTTTAGTTCTTGCAGTGTTCACTAGATGGCGGTACCGTCTCCTGTATGTAGCCACCTCTCGTTTAGTTCTTGTAGTGTTTACTAGATGGTGGTACTTGTAGCTGATGATGAAAAGATGCAAGATGTTATAAACTAGAAAGCGGTACTTGTAGTTGATGAAAGACGCGAGATCTTATAAAATAGGAATGATGTCACATATGGCGCGTGTCATTGGTTGAAGGCAATCGTTCGATTTAGTGCGGCGACGTACGCTAGGGGGAGCGATGTAATAAAATCGAGTGGGCAAAATGTACAGAGGACTCATGGTTTACCAGGTTTACCTCCAGAGCTTCGCCCACTCATCATCATTCACTTCGTGGATATGGCGGAATTTTTTTTCTCTCTCATTATTCTGGTCATTTTCATTACGCCTCCCAGATTATACACCCATATTTGAAGCGCAATTATTGGCCGTTATACTAGCTATTCGTACACTTCCTGTGACTCATTCGACAGCTGTGATAGTCTCTGACTCGTATTCCGTGTGTTCATTTTTATCAACGTCGTTGACATCAGCAGTACTAGAAACATTTAAATAATTAATCCCAGCAAACATTCGTCTAGTGCGAAAGATATGGGTGCCAGGCCATCGTAGTATATTTATAAACAAGATGGCTGAAACACTTGCGCGAACATATTTTGATCTTCCGATTGTGCCAATGATGCCTCCTACAGCTTATGTAACAGCAGCAAGGTTTAGAAAACTTTCCCTTCTTGAAGACATCAAAAATCATGATACCGGATCCAGATTTCTCGCACCTGCACTTCACATGGAAGAATAAATGGTGTCCCACGCGTAAATTGGAAGTCTTGATAACAAAATTACGTTGCTGTGTACCACCTCCTAATTTCTACTTAAACATGTCTGGTCTGGTGCCATCCCTCTGTGCTCAAGCTGTAACGAACCTGAACGTATCAACCATTTTCTTATCACATGTCACCGTTTGGAAAATCAAAGAAAAAACTGCTTCGAAATATTATTCAGAAAACTAGGAATATTTATTTATTTATTTATTTATTTAACATACCTTACAGGCTCTCGTTAGAGCATAGGGTAAGGGGAGCTTACAGAAAAAAAGAAAGAAAAATGAAAACGTATACAGTTCAAATATACAAATAAATGCAACATAACAGCGACACTAATCACAGTAATAGATCAATGAAAATATAGTCACCAAGTATATGCACCTCCATACAAATGTCTATGAACTGATGCAAGATGTAGTGACAGAGTAGTTTCTCGCGAAACGCGTTGTTGTTAGTGACTGAAACTATCTAGTCGGGAAGATCATTCCACAGTGATATTGCCTGTGGCAAAGCAGATAAGTTGAACGCGCGTGTTCTGCCAAAAATACGCTTAAAGCTGCGCTTATTTCGCATGCGTGCAGACATGCGATCCGGTGTGTGTAGAGGGAAAGCGCATTGATTTCTGCTATTAGTGTACTTGTGAAACAACAAGAGGAGGGCTATCTTGCGGCGGACATCCAATGGTTGTAAACCGATCTCGCGTTTAATTTGAGATACACTGCTGTGACATTGGTAGTTCTGAGTGATGAAGCAGGCTGCTCTGTTTTGAATGGCTTCGATCATCTGTATTAAATAGTTTTGATAAGGTTACCAAACTGGTGAGGCATATTCTAACTGTGGACGTACGAATGTTAAATAGGCTATTTTGCGGACGCTCGATGTGGAGCAATGGAGATTTCGACGTAAATAACCTAGTGTTTTGGATGCCTTGGAACAAATGGAAGTTATGTGGGAAGACAATGAAAGTTTAGAGTCAATAATAACCCCTAGATATTTGTATGATGTGGTTCGAGATAGTTCACTATTTTTAATTTTGTATGAAAAAGTGTAAATCAAAGTTTTTTGGGAAACCGACATTATTTTACATTTTGAAGTGTTCAAGCTCATTAACCACCTATTACACCAGCTGCAAACGAGGTCTAGGTCACCTTGAAGGGCCTGATGATCAGAGGGAGATGTTATGGTTCAATAAATGACACAGTCGTCTGCAAACAGGCGTATACGGGATGAAATGTTAATCGGCAGATCGTTGATGAAGATTAAAAAGAGTAGAGGACCAAGAACGCTACCCTGCGGCACTCCTGAAGTGACTTCTGCGATATCTGAATGAGAATCATTTGCAAATGTGAGCTGTTCACGAAATGAAAGAAAATTTCGGAGCCATGATAGCGTTAAGCAGTCCAATTTAAGAGAAGACAGTTTGTAAATCAGACGACAATGGACGACACGGTCAAAGGCCTTCGAAAAATCGAGGAAAGCGCAATCTGTCTGTGTGTTCATGTCTAAGTTAGTCTGTAGATCTGTCGTGAATTCAAGTAGTTGTGTATTGCAAGAGAAACGTTTCCTAAAGCCATGTTGGGTGGAACTAAAAAAATTGTTTCATTCAAGATGACTGTAAATGTGAGAAGCAATGATATGTTCAAGTAATTTACAGCTGATAGAGGTTAACGAGATGGGACGATAATTTTCAACCTGATCTTTACATCCTGCTTTAAATATGGGAATACCTTTTGCGACTTTCCAGTCCCTAGGAAGCTGACCGGTACACAAAGACTGTCTGAAAATGTGAAATAATATTTCAGAGGACATGGGAATTGTATTTTTAGTATCTTTGAATATATATTATCTAGACCACTAGAAGTAGAAACTTTGAGGTTGTTGATTAGTTTAGCGATGCCCTCAATGTTAATATCTACGGGTGCAATGAAAGGGGAATCAAGTTCCGGAAACTCAGGAATGCTAGAATGATCTCCCGTGTGAAAACAGAAAAAAATAAGTTAAATGCAATCGCACACTGGTCTCTTGGGAGAGGTAATTGATTTTTGCCTTTCAAAGTAATATCTGTCACAGCAGAAGCAGGTGATAATTGTTGCCAAAATTTTCTGGGATTGCATTTTAATAATGATGGTAGGTCATGTATAAAGTACTTGTGTTTAGCAGTGAATAACGCCGAAGTATAACTTTTAATACATTCCTTATATGAATTCCAAGCAGAGGCACTGAAAGCGTGCATCGCGGTCCTATACAGCCTTTTTTTTCGATTTCTCAAAGTTCGCAAATATTTGTTAAACCATGGGTTTCTTTTACCATTAGATATGGAAATTTCAGGGACGTATTTGTCGACTAATAAGGTAATCTCCTCTCTAAACAATGACCAATTTTCAGCAACGGTACGACTTGACAATGAGGGCAAGAATGTGCTGTGATAGAATTCTTCAAAGTCAGAATTCATACAACTATAATTGGCCTTACTGTAGTCTCTAATCACTTTTGTAGTTTTACCCGCAACTTTGAGAGGAATGTTTATTGATAATTGAATGAGCTTATGGTCACTAAACCCTTCAAAGCAAGAGATTTCACCTACATTATCAGGATCTGAGGTAAGTAATAAATCCAAAATATTATTGCCACGTGTTGGCTGGTTGATTATTTGAGCGAAATTAAAATCAAGGGCAAAATTCACAAAGTCAAGAGACATTTTTGAGGTGGATGAACAATTTATCCAATCAATTTGTGGTAAATTGAGTAGTCACCAAACAGATAGACATTATTAGTGCGGCATTTCTCAATAGCTAATGTGGTGCTGCTGCGAAGGTGATCTATAAATGATGGTTCAGAATCGGGAGGACGGTAACATACGCCTACTAGTATTTTAGTGGCACAAATCGTGCACGTGACCCAGACAATTTCTAAGTTTGAGTTTGTATCGATGACAAAAGTAGGTATAGATTTGTTTATAACAATAAGGACACCTCCCCCACGTTTGCTTTGACGATCACGTCGGAAGACGTTATAATCGGCATTCCCGTGAAGAATTTCACTATCATCAACATCCTGAGTAAGCCACGTTTCAGTGAGCAGGAGGACATCAGTTAGGCTATCTTCTAAGAATGAACAAATGAGATCACGCTTGTGCAGTAAACTGCGAATGTTAGTAAAGGAAAACACATACAACCGGTGCAGATTTACTCCGAGTTTCTCTAGAGACATGCGCACGCCTATGCATCAGCTATCTAGCAGACAGCTTGACTGCGTGAGTAGCACTATCATATATGTACGTTTTATCGCCCATGCGCAGACGATCAACGACGAGCTTGTAGGGCTTGTTTTCACTTTTGGCAAATTCGATTAGCTTTCTTCTGGCTTGTAGCGTGGGTAAAAAGAAATCTTCGCGTACTGAAAATGTCGATCCCTTTAGTTTATGAGCTGAAGCAAGAACGCTCTGTTTATCTTTGAAAAAAGCAAATTTTGCTATTATAGGCCGGTATTAGCCAACAGCAAAGCGACCAAGTCTGTGAACTCGTTCAAATTGCGCGGCACTTGTTTTCTTCTCTAGTTTCTCCGAGCAAAATTTAATCACCTTCTGCTCAGATGCATTCCAGTCCTCGTTTTCATCATCTTCTATTCCAAAAAATAGCAAGTTACAGCGCCTGAGTTTGTTTTCCGTGTCATCACATCTGGATGTGATTTCCACGAGTTTCTTAGAGATGGAGGACATAGCGGAACTCGAAGTGGCATCTGTGGTATATGAGGAGTGTAGACTACCTTCCAGCTTCGACACCCTCTCTGAAAGAAGCTTTACATCAGCGTTCGTGTTTATATGGCCTTGTTTTATGCCCCTGACCTCCTCAAGTAAAGCAGTTTGAGTAGCTTCAATTCGACGCACTGTTTCGAGTACCGCACTATCCGATTTGGGCTCAAATGTAGGAGAACTGGTATTACCTTCGAGTACTGACACTCTCTCCGATATGCTTCTCAAATCAGCTTCTATGCGCTGCACAGTCGATAAAACACTACTCAAGATATTTTCCATTTTGGCTCCAGGCCCGGGATTTAACTCGACGTCACCCGACAACACAAGCAACAACCCTAAGTACGCTGAGTGCACATTTGACAGGCAAGATAACACTCGTTTCATAGCACTGCAAAGTTCAGGTGGGCACGACAACGCAACAAGACAGTAGTCATTGCTTTTGCAACATGAAGCATTTGCGAAATATCTAACCTGGAAAAGCAGCATATTTAAGTGCGCCGTTTTTGCTGCGGTGCCGTGCCCAAGGAAGGTTGGTCTCGGTGGGCGTATATATGTGTTCGCTGCGGTGCACATCCCAATGGACGCGTCACTGTACGACCAGGGTTGCTTGGCGAGGCTCGTGTTGTCGAATGAACTTGGCTGCACGGGTATATCCAATGCTGCAGGTGCTAGTAGATCCATTCGGCTATTAATCCAAGCATTTGAAGTCGAAGCCAAGTTGAAGCAGGGCAGGACACAGGAGAGCAACGCCTGGAAAAGCAGCATATTTAAGTGCGCCGTTTTCGCTGCGGTGCCGTGCCCCGCACTTAATACTCCCAATATTTTGTCTTTTGGGGTCACTTCATTGGGACACAGTGACAGGAACTTCTGAGGGGCTCTCTGCGAATTCATATATAACACAAGAAGATTACTTTGCCAAGTCAGCGATCAGCTCTCGAATTTTACTAGCCACACTACCACTTATTATTTAGCTGATACACTGCAATGATTCACCCTTCAGAAGAATTTCATATAACGATTACACCTCAGATATTCAACAAATACTATTATTTCTCTCCTCCCCATTTTGTTTCTTTTTTTTACATTGCGCCAAAATAATTTCACAGTCAAAACACAGTAATCATATTCCTATAGTCTAGAAAACCTAAAGGTATTGGCTTGCATTAACCTCCGGCTTCTTGGCCAATCCCCCTTAGTGGGTGAAAGCTACAAAATAAAGCAACAAGCAAGCAAGCAATGTTTCAAGATATCGGTGAATTCTGAGAGCTGAGTTTCGCACGACAATAGTTTTCTGAAACCATGCTGATGCACATAAAGGAAGTTAAGTGATTCAAGGTAGTTCATTATTGGTTGCATAATGTGTTCTAGCAGTTTGAATAGTATGCTGGTTAGCGAAATTGGGTGGTAATTAGGGGCTTTTGATCGGTCTCCAGACTTTGTGGGGATCTGAGGCGCGCCCGCGACCATTTCGCGGGTATTCCGCCACACGGCCACACCCTTTTGCTTTTCTGCTCTGCTAACACCACGTGGCGATAGATGGCGCCACTTTCGGGCGGCACGGGTTACGTGCGCGCCGAGGGAGCAGACGCCTCTCCTCCGTGGTCGGCGCCGGGTAAGCACGTGTTTTCCTTCGTCCGCGTCTCTTTTGGGAATCGCCGGACAGTAGCCTGCTTGGGGTGGCCTTGGGCACCTCGGCAGGCGTGTTTACTTGAGTGCTAGCTTCGGTAGCGTACGCTAAGCCCACAGCAGTGCCTAGTGCTTGAAGTGGTCGTACCACACTGAGCCGCACTTGCCGTGGGCCTACGCGTACGAGGTTTGCCCTAACACTCTCCACTAGGCCCATTGGCCATCGTGAGAGTGCGCAGCATAGCCGCCAGGGACCTTTTCCCGACCGGCGTGTCAAAGCTCGCCATTGCCAGCTGTGACGTGCTCGCGGTTTTCCCCTTATTGTGAACGTCCGCGTGCGGGTGCCTTTGCTGCCCGCGTCCCGGGAGCGGACGTTGTACTGTTGTTCGGGGTGCCTCCAGATGCAGTAAAGTGTTGTGTATTTTGCATTAGAACACTTTCTGTTTGCCGCGCCGTGCTAAATGCCCTATTAGTTGAGCACGCGCGGAGCGGTCCGCTACACGCGAGTAAGTGGTGGAGTCGCGGCCCTGTGGCTCGCTAAGCGTGAACCCGCGGTGATCATCCGCTGCAGTTAGTAGCGGGGGCACCATACTGGCGCCCAACGCGGTATGAAAGGCTCATTAGGCCTTTGATTAGTCTTAGCCGAGTCAGCCCGCCTTTGCGAATTAGGCTCGCCGCGTTTACCCGCGTTATGTCTGCTCCGCGTGAGTTCTGTCCGCTGACGCTTTTAGCAGATACCGCATTGCTCGAGAACAGGGCCATAGCCCGCCTTGAGCATCACAATCGCGCACCCTCACTTGTCACAAGCTCCAGTCGGGGTGACACGAGGCGCTACGCAACAGCTCCCACTGGAGAGGTAGCGTGTTTTGGGTCAGGGGCCATAGCCTAAAACGAAGAGTGTACGCGGGCGAATTGGATTGCTACTGCTCCCTTTGGAATGCATGGCAGTTCCATGTCACAGCGCTCCGAAACGGCTCTCAGTGGAGCTTCCGGGGCGCAGATCGGCACCACGGCCTCAGCCGTTGCTGAATTTCGCCCGCTGGCTGCTACGCAACCTAGCAGCCAAGCTCATTTCGAGCACGCGCCTGTACCGCTAGCCGCAAGCAGCCTAGCAATTTCACGTGAAGAGGCACTCACGGGGGCAGTCAAAACGCTTTCGGCCGTTCCAAAACGCCCTCATCCCGCTGTCATGTAGGCCGTTCCGACCTACAGCGGTTTTGCTGATCTGCAAAGTGCAAGAGATTACCTGGACTCCCTCACACGTTATCAGAGAGCCATGGGTCTAAACGACGAGGAAATGCTCGGACGCGTCGTCCCGGCTGCACTGACTGACACGGCGGCCAGGTCGCATCGGCTTTCCGGCCACCGAGCAGCAACCCTCTGTCGCGAGGGCAATGTCTCGCGAAAAACCTTGTTCTTTTTCAGCTGCAGCTGGAGCTTGTTATTTGCCAGATGCCCTTTTTGGCGGCGCCGTTTAGCTTGTCTCGGGGAGCGCGCCTTGAGGAAGAATGAGTGAACAGAAAGGGCCGCGTCTGGTCGGTCACTGTGCGCTTCGCGCCGGGGCAGGTGCCGCGCCATGCTTTGGGCCGGACCGCAGAAATTAGGTGCCTTTCTCCTTCTTTTATCCGCTGAGCCCCCGCGCTTCAAACGAGCGAGCCGCCGCTTCGGTCCTCCGGGGACAAAAGGCACCTAAATTTGCGTCAAAGCCGTTTTGCGTCTAAGGCCGATCGTTGGCGCGTCAAGGCCGTTTCGGAGAACGAGCCCATTTCCAGAGGCTGCCACAGTTTTGTGCGAGACAGGCTTCAGGCAACCACATGTTGATTTGATTATTCTCGAATTGCCTGGTATGTCCGCGCCACCGGGGAAGCTAAAAAAACACTATTTAGGCAGCGACTCGGGCTCTTTTTGAGAAGAGCGGAGTCGGGGTAAACAGCGGATCTCACCACCGGAGACCAGCCATGCAGGCCGAGGAGTATGCCACCATTTTCTATGTTTCGTCTTTGTGACCTAGTGCCTTTTGTAAATTGAAGTTGTGTTAGCTAAATAAACCCCCATTGAGTGCTTCCCGAAATCATCGTGTTGACTTCTCATCGATTGCCTCCGCGGAGTTTCACCTACACTTATTCGTCTCCCTGGTCGTCCGATGCGCCTAACTTTGAACAACCCCGACGTTTCGCTACACCTCGATGAGTTTCGCGCAGCCTTTGTGCGCGAATTTTTACCCGCTGACTAGGAGAGTAGGACGCGGCGCGAGCTCGACCTCCGCACAAAAGCTCCTGATGAGTCGAGTCAGGAGTACGTACGCGCGATGGAAGACCTTTTTTCTATCGCTGAGCCCAGAGCCTCGAACGAGGAGCGCGTCGAACGGGTAATTAGGCAGGCACACCCAATTTTTTTGGTGCACCTGCGCGGCAGTCGCTTCCGTGATTTGGAGGAATTGGCCGTCGAGGCAAAACGCATCCAAGGCAACAGTCTCGTCAGCCAGCGAGGCCCTTGAACCGCGCGGCACATGGGGAGGGGTCATGACCCTTCCTCAGCGGCAACAACCCGCCGGAGCTGCCTTTGCGGCTACCGCTACAGGTTGGCGCACGCGGGAGATAAGCGATCGAGCTTTAGATCCCTACACGTACGGGGGGCGTGCAGCCGGTGCTGCTTCGCAACTCGACGCGCGCGAGCAGGGACGAAATACTGACCCAGCGCATCACCGGTGGTAATGGTCGTCAGAGCGGTTCCTTTGATAACGCAGCAAACCGACCCCTTCAGCTCGAAGCTTATCCGTCTCGGGAAAGGGACCGCGATGGAGTGCGCTGCTTTCGCTGCCGTCAACGAGGCCACATAGCCAGGGATTCGCTCGCAGCATTTCAAGCTGGACGGTTGTGCCCTCGCGATCTCCGACTTCAGCGTAGCTCCCGCCGACGGTTCGCCCTCCGCGGTCTCCTGAAGCCGTGCAGCTCTCGCATTGTGGTGCCCCGCCCTTGGACTGCTTCGACCGGATCCCCACTTTCCTATCTCCTTCTTTTTCTCTCGTTGGCTGTCTTCTTCTCCTTCTATTTTCCTTCTATTCTTTTAATCCCTCCTTCCCCCCACCCCTATAAGGCACTGCGCCGTGTCGCCTGAAGGCAGACAGAAATTAGGTGCCTTTTTCCTCTTTCTCATGAACCACTAACAACAACAACATAGCCAGAGAGTGCTCCGCCTCTGTGCCTCCTGTGAGACAGGGAAACGGGGGCGCGGGCCGTTCGTGAAGGCACGAGTAGCAGAACGCTTGCTTCTCCCCTCTGCGTACCGGCCAAGCAGACTTTCTGGTGCGCACGCGCCGTTTCTTTCGGTCACCATTGTCGGTCGCAAATTCGCGGCGTTGCTGGACACGGGCGCAAGCGCTTCGTTGTTTGGTGAGCAGGTGTTGTCCCACTTGCAGAAGCACTCGGTACGCTTGCGGGACAGCCGAACGACATTCACCCTCGCGAAAGGCGTGGACCAGTCGGCGGGTGCTGCGAGGTAGACTGTCAGATGGGGAGGCCGAATGAGACGCGCGCGTTTCGTTCATCTTCCAGGGCTCAGTGTTCCTGTGATTCTCGGTTGGGACTTTCTCCTAAAACCCGGTATCGTAGTGGACATTGTGAATGGAGGCTATCGCGATGGACCTTTTTCTTAGCTAAAGCCGTTCATCAGCCCACCGGCGCTTTCTGTTGCCTGTGCAGTAGAAGCGTCGAAACCAGTGTCACGTGCAAACTGCGGGAGCAGGCCCCTGCGCTATGCACTCCTTGGGTCGAAATCCCCATCGGTATCGAGCGGCACGACACGAAAAGGCTCCGCATTCTTTGATCGCCTGTGCGACTCAATTGGATGATACACAGAAGGCTCGTTTGTCAGGCACTGTTGCGCGAATACGATGAGCTCTTCACCGATCAACCAGGCTGTACCGATTTGGTGAGCCATTCGATCGAAACTGGCGACGTGCTTCCTTTGAAGTGTAACCCCAGGCCCGTCAACCAGGCCAAGAGGCAGGTAATTGATGGTTTGCTGGACGAGATGCTCTCAGCTGGCATTGTTCGCCGTTCATCCAGCGCCTGGGCGTCTTCAATTGTGTTAGTGCCTAAGAAAGACGGCAGTCATCGCCTGTGCGTAGACTACCGCCGTCTGAACCGAGTGACTCGTAAGGATGCCTATCCACTCCCCACGATTAGCTCCATCGTAGGAAACCTCGGCACTGCGTAGTATTTTACCACATTAGATGTCTTCAAAGGTTACCTACAGGTCCTGATGGATGAGCGTGACCGGTGCAAGACCGCGTTCACGTCCTACAGAGGTTTATTTGAGTTCACTCGTGTGGCCTTTCTTCTCTGCAATGCTTTTGTGACTTTTCAGAGACTCATGGAGCGCGTCCTCGGGGAAGCAAAGTGGTCTTACTGCATGTGCTACCTCGACGACATCGTGATTTATTCACGAACCTTCGAAGACCACTTGGCCCACATTGCCGATGTGCTCGAGAAAGTGAGAGCCGCCGGGATGACATTAAATCCTGCAAAGGCCCAACTAGCGCAAACACGAGTTCAGTTACTTGGCTTCACGCTGGGCGAAGGCTCCGTTGAGCCGGATCGGGAGAAACTTCAAGCAATCCTAGATTTCCCCGCGCCCAAGGACGTACGCGGCCTGCGCCGCTTTCTTGGAATGGCCAATTTTTACCGGTCGTTCATTTCGTCCTGTGCCCGAGTGCAGGCGTCCTTGACCAAGCTCTTGGGTACGTCAGCTGAGTGGCGATGGGGACCTGAGCAGCAATAGGCGTTTTGCCGTCTGTCTAGCGCCATTGCGGAGACTGCGCAGCTCATGCTCCCCGACCTGACCAGACCATTTGTTGTCCAGACTGACGCAAGCGATCTGGTATTAGGAGCAGTTCTCCTACAGGAATACGATGGTGTGTTGCAGCCGTTGGCCTTTGCCAGCCGCTCGTTGATACCCGCGGAAAGTTATTATTCCTTGACCCAGGAGGAGTGTCTCGCCATGGTGTTTGCACTGCGGAAGTTTGATGTCTACCTTGATGGGACAAAATTTGTGGTGCAAACAGATCACAGCGCGCTTAGCTGGCTGATTCGGCTCCGTGAGCCTGCAGGCCGACTGGGTATTAGGAGAGCTGGGCTCTCCTAATACAGCATTATGACTTTTCAGTGAAGTATCGGAAGGGGATCACTAACGTGGTAGCTGACGCGCTATCTCGTGCCCCAGTGTCTACCAGGAGCCTGGATCCCGGTGCTACAACCACTAGCGGTTCTTTGCACAAGCGAGCGGCGCAGGCGAAACGGCGGTGGAGCCGCCGAGTGGAGAAAAGGGTGAGTGCGCCAACGAGCAAACCCTTTCCACGGGCCAAGCAAGCAGCGCGCTGCGAAGTGGGCGAGAGGGGAGCGAAAGGAAGCGAACCCACGACGCCAATGCGAGCGGAGGCGATGGCTGCAGTCCTGAGTGGGAGCGATACCAAGCTTTCCTTTGGGCGAATGGGAATCGCTTTCAGCAGACAAGAGTTACTGAAGCCCCAGCAAGATGATCCGTTTTGTCGCGAGTTGAGCGACGGTCTCAGGGATACGGAGCACCGGGACGCTGCTGGTAGTGCGGCGGGCGCAGGAGGACGGGAACCGGCGTGTGTCGCTGGGTCCCCCGCGGATACATACTTGCTGGACCATCATGAACTTGAGCTGAAATACATAGCCACCGATGAGGAGCCAGTGGACCCGTTTAAGCTGGTTGTGCCCAAAAGTCTGAGAGGCGCACTGTTGCGAGCCTCTCACGACGAGCCCATCGCCGGTCACCTGAGTGGCTCTAAAGATTTTGCGAAACTGAGCAAAATTATGACTTGGCTTCGCATGAAGCGTGATATTTTTCGTTTTTGCCGTTCCTGCCACGTCTGTCAAGCGGTGAAATCAAGAGATCGCAAGCCGCCCGGCTTGATGAAACCGATTGTCAGTGAGCGTCCGTGGCAAGTAGCCACGTGCGATGTAAAGGGGCCATTCCCCAGGACTAAGCAGGCGTTCATACATCTGATGGTAGTTGTTGATCATTTTTCCAAATGGGTGGAGCTGTTTTCGCTGCGGAAAGTGACAGCGCGAGTGGTGATAGAGAGGCCACAGGAAGTGTTTTGTCGGATCCGCTTTCCGAAAAGATTGATCATGGACAACGCATCATATTTCCCCGCTCGGGTGGTTGGTGATACGTGCCGTTCCCTAGGAAGAGATCACTGCACCACGTCACCCTATCATCCCCAGTCCAATATGACGGAGCGAACCAATCGTACGCCTAAACCGATGTTGGTGGCCTTTGCCGAAAGTCAAAAGGACTGGGCAGACCATTTGAGTGAACTCGCGTTTGAAATCCGAACCTCCGAGAGTAGCTCTACTGGTTTCTCTCGCGCTTTTCTTAACTTCGGAAGGGAGTTGGCAAATCCGGTAACCAGTGTCATGCAATGCCAGCTCGGGGACGAGAAAGAACCAGCAGACTGTTCTGCCTACGCTTCAACACTTCGGGACAGGCTTTGTCGAGCTCTCAGTAGAGCGAGGCAAAGTTTGGCATCGGCCAGGGCCGAGCGAAAGGCCCAGTACGACCGAAAACGTCGCCACCTTTCATTTAAGGTAGGTGACCTCGTCCTGAAGCGCAACCACGCTCTTAGCGATGCGAGCAAGGGTTTCTCAGCTTCGCTCGCTCCAAAGTGGCTTGGTCCGTACAGAGTGGAGAAAGCTTGGAATCCACTCGCGTACTTGCTGAAATACCTGCTTTCGGAAAACTCAGCCGTGCCCACATAGCACACCTGAAAGCCTTTGCGTCGAGGTCTGACGAGCGTGCGCCAGTGCCCAGTAGCCCTTCGCGCAAGCAACGGCGCACACCCGGCGCGGCGGACCGCATTCGGACCACGCACCGGTATAATCTGTGGAAGCGGTCACCTGAGTGATTTCGCGCCGGACAGCGGGCTTATTTCCGACACCGAAGGCCCTCATTTTTACTGTCTAGTCTCAGTTAGCTAACTTATTTACAGCCACTGCTTGCAAAGAAGTCTGTTCCGCCCAGTTACTGCTGCTGATTGTCATTTGGGCGTTCTTGTTTACTTGATGTTTTTTTCTTGTTTTCTTTTTTTCTTCTCGCTGGAGGAGGAGATTGTGAATTGGTGCTTTAGCGTGGGGAGAGCGACGAAGGACACTCTGCGCCTTCCTTTGTGGTGCACGTTTGGAGAGACCCGACCATCGGAGGTGTGTGTGCGTGCGTGTGGTGACAACTTAAGAAGTCAATGACCCCTACACCACTTTGGACTCTGGAGGTGTTCGGAAACCTGCGGTTGTTAGGCAGCCAGGTTGTGCCCTGCTCCCGACCGTCGCTGATAAGCTCTGCTGGCCTTTCTATCTTGGCTCCTGCTTGAGGCCAGCTGTCGCAAACGCTGTGCATGATTCGACCGACGTCACAGGACGCTTAGCAGCCAGTGGATTTGGCGACCATGATTCCAGCAGAAAGGCTGGCTGTCGCAACGAGGCCCATCGAACCTCCACCGAGGTGGTGTTCATCAAACTCACGGGCCTGTCCTCAAGATCGACGAGATGAAGGTGAACCCTTTCCTCGCATGGGGGCCTCAACCAGAACTTTCGCCTTGCACTCTCGCATCCACGCGGTCACCCAAGCCAAACATTACGTGACGCTTCCCCTCCGAGCCTTGGACGAGCCTTGAGTGAGCATCATGAACTCCCGTTACCCCTCTTCCGCGGCGCCATGGTATTTCTCAAGTGTATTGTGTTGTTTTTTTTTTCTTCAGCAGCATTTGCAGAGCGAGGCTGAGGCTAGCTGTTGCCCATTGCATGACGCCTTTGCATGAAACGGTGACGACCGGCTGCCTTTGAAGACCGGTATATAGGGTGAATCAAGGAGAGGAGGATGTGAGAATCTGAGGCTCGCCCGCGACCATTTTGCGGGTATTCCGCCACACCACACGGCCACACCGTTTTGCTTTTCTGCTCTGCTAACACCACGTGGCGATAGATGGCGCCACGTGCGGGCGGCACGGGTTAGGTGCGCGCCGAGGGAGCTGACACCTCTGCTCCGTGGTCGGCGCTGGGTAAGCACGTGTTTTCCTTCGTCCGCGTCCCCTTTCGGAATCGCCGGACTGTAGCCTGCCTGGGGTGGCCTTGGGCACCTCGGCAGGCGTGTTTACTTCAATGCTAGCTTCGGTAGCGTACGCTAAGCCCGCAGCGTTGCCTAGTGCTTGAAGTGGTCGTACCACACCGAGCCGCACTTGCCGTAGGCGTGCGGATACGAGGTTTGCCCTAGCACTCGCCACCAGGCCCATTGGCCATCATGAGAGTGCGCAGCATCCGTAATGCACACGAACTCTAAGTGGCGCGCGTGGCGATTCAAGATGGAGGACCGAGAGATGATCAACTTGTTCACTGCACGTAGCGTGTCGTAGCAGGCCAGCCTTTTGTAGTCTCGGTCAGAGTTGATTCTGAACGGCTGTAAAATGCCGCTGCCTTTTACAAAGCAGCTGTCACTAGCGAATATTATGTCATACCTCTAAGCTTCTGAAAAAAGGATTCGGTGTCTCATCGAGGGAGAAGAAATTTTGAATGCCGGCCACCTTACTTGTTGCCATTCAAGGACTCTGCCTGCAAACGTCCCATGTTCGAGGGAAGCCTCATGAGCTCTGGAGTTTGTTTACGACCTGAACAGTCACATCAAGGTACGTAATACTTGAGCTTTATGTGGTCACAGTGGCTGCGCATATGTCTACACCGAACCGTCATATACCCCATGTAAATATCGATGACTAGCATGTTCAATAAATAATGCGTACGTGCTCGACATCGTGCCGTCACGAACAATAGGTGCGTACGCGCTTATTTTACCGCACAGTATCTATAAAAACGACGATATGGCTGTGCGCGTTTTCGGGGTAGGCCAGAAAAAGTACGCTGTTCTCGTTTGGAAATTGAATTATGATCGAAGGTAGTTATTGCACGATATAAGATTGAGATTAGATAGCTAGCGACGGCCCGGAGCTGCGGAGCCTGTTACGTTCGTATGCAACGAGCCTGTGAGGTGAAGGACGTGCGCTTCAGCGTGCCGCCCATGAAATTCGCTTATTCTGTTTCGCCTGCCTCAGCAACGAAAACAAAGCAAGATGCTTGGGGTAGGGTTGAAAGCACTATCGTACAACCTACGTAGTTTGAAAAAAGCGCCGCGAATTGCCGAAACCCAAACAGAAAACTTATTGTAATGCGCTCCTGGTATTCCGTTGAGTATGAAATATATACATGGAGGAAATGGTGACAGATAATAGAAGACGCGTCGCGTGACCTCCATCGTGGCTTTAGCGGTGGTGCAAGGGGTTATAAACTCATCACCGATCCTCGTGGACCGAGACTGTTATGGGTTCGGCAACGGTTTCTTTTCGCTCAAGTTTCTTTTCTTACCCGTCTGACTGCGTTTGTTTTGTTGACTGATTGTCGTGATGGAAATACTTCTTGAATGTGTTTGTGGAGCCCAGCATAACACACGTTCGTGTTGAAATACAAATTTTTATTATGTTGTAGGTAATGCATTTGCCTTGAGAGACCACCAGGTGGCGCCGTTTTATTTGGCTGGCCGCATACAATGCTCTGCTTTCGCGTGTTCTTGGCCCATTACCGGGCCCGCCCGTGTCTGGACAAGCTCACTTCTAGAAGACTTCCGGGACACGCCGACACCACCCGGGCCCTGGTCCGACCCCAGGCTGGCCCTCCAGGCCGCTTCAAATGTACGAAGCAGCGCGGCACCGCGCTAACCCTAACGCGCCGCGCCTGCATCTCCACGATGCAGCGTCCCGCCCAGCACTCGACCCCAACGACAACTGATGGCCTTTCGGTAAGCCCAGCCTCCTGCGGTCGTACCGCTGATACAGCCGTGCCTCCGCTGTCAACATCTGGCAATGTCACCAGCCCCGCGCCGACAACAATACAGCAACAGGCAGCGTTCCTCAACAGCGCGCATGGTCCAGCAACGTGCAACGCTGGTGGAGTCTCTGCTACTCCCAGCTTGGTAGCCACGCGAACGCCGGAGCCCGAAAGCCGTAATGCAGCGTTGGCGTTGCAATCAACTGAACCTGCTGCTCTCCCCACCTTATCTGCGTCTGGCCTACCCAGTGGAAATTCCGAGTCTGTCGACAAGCGCGTTTCGACGAGCACCATTCCTTCCATCGCCGAAGTTTTGCCTTCCATCACTTTAGCTGACGACTTATCGACGGAAATGGACTTCACGGCATTGCAGGTTAACGAAGACAATACGCGATCCCCTGAAGGCAGCTGGAACACCGTTAGTGCCAACCGGAAACCTGCCTTGACCGCCCGCCCCCGCTCCGAGCTCATCACCTTCGGAATTCAACTTCCACCCGGAAAACTCGCGCCGAAACTGCCTCTCTATGACCTGCTTTCTACCATCATAGCCGCCGCAAATCTCTCTCCCAAGACCAGTGCGGAGCTCACTCTTCAAGCCAAACCTGATCAGAGCCTTGTGTTTCTGAAAACGCCCTCACCTCTCATTGCCCACTTCCTACTCTCCCTCACAAGTCTGGAACTTAATAGTAAGCCGATCACCATTAAGCCCTATGCCCCCAGTCCTCCAATATCATGTCTCGGCATCATACACAACGTCGGTGGTCACTTCACATCATCTCAACTCTTGCATGACCTCTAATCCTTTACTTCATACATACTTGCTGCACGTATGATAGGCTCCACTGAATCCGACCACATAACATTTGCTGGAACCATCATCCCTCGCTTTGTGTACTTCAAACGCGTCTCTTTCCGATGCCGTCCACATAAAGCTAAGCCCCCTACTTGCACTCGGTGCCTTGCTATAGGGCACCGTGCTCATCAATGCCCCCAACACAGCGTTCCGGCCAAGTGCCACCGATGTGCCTCTTCTCTACCAGCAGATCCCGATGCTCACGTTTGCGCCCAACCCTGGTGCATTCATTGCCAAGTCAACACCCACTCCTCCCTCGACTCCACCTAGCCCTACCTTCTAGCTAAGCAACGCCACTGCGCCAAAGCAGCTTTTCTCCATCGCACAGCCATGCGCCGAGCAACTCAGCCTTCGCCGCCCTCCTCTTCAGCGCATGAGTTCCTACCACCTCCCGCAACATCCCCCCCCCCTGATCATACGCCGCTAAGGTTAAGGAAACACCTCCCATGTGCGCTTATTCATCAAACACACCTTCACCATCTTATTCAACGCTTATTCAAACACACCACGAAAGCCGCTCCTTGGATCTGCGGCTGGCTATGTTGGAGCGCAACCAGCGCGAGCAACAACGCGTCTCGGATGAGCTACAACAGTAAATACTCGCACTGACGCAGACACTCGCCACTACCACATCCTCTCTTACCTCTCAACTCACGGAGCTGAATAAGCAACTCACCACACTCACCGCCCCAACCTCCAGCTCCCATGTAACCAAATTAGTTGACATGGTCAAAACCACCACCACTGCGCATCACACTCGCTTGGTCCGGCTGGAAAATTCAATTGTCCGCATTCTTACGACCCTCAAAATCAAATCCCAGCAACTGGAATCGTTCACCTATATGCTTACCACCCTGCAGGAGTCGCTTTCCCCGGAAAAGAGAAAGAACGCGCACGCGTAGGCGCTTCCTCTACTTGAAAGACCTAGATGGCACGTGCAAAGGGCCTCGATATTTTGCAGTGGAACTGCCGCAACTTTCGTCATAATAGGACCGCTCTCCACCAATATCTTCTCACCCGCAAAAGATTACCCCATTTTCTCCTTATACAGGAGACTCGGGCAGCCCCTGCCGTCCCGGGCTACCGTGCATATTACGCTACGATGGGAAAGCCACTTGCACCCATTTATGTACGAAATGACGTTCTCGTATAACCACTAGACGTACCCTCCCCCCTGCTGAAACGTTTAGTTGGTGTGGTCTATTACCAACCATCTACCCGTATTTATCTCGCTCTGATGTCGTTTTACAACCCCCTGCTACGTCCTCTTTGTTTAGTGCTCTTGGAAAATTCCTGCACTCCCTTCCATCGACCACACATATCCTCCTTGCGGGTGACTTTAATACTCCTCACAGGCTCTGGGGTTACCCCCAAACACTCAAACCAGATCGCCTTCTACACTGCCTTACCCAGGAACGCCATCTCACGCTTCCTAATACTCCTGACACTCCTACTCGAGCGGGCACCGCTTCACAGCTCTTCACTACACCCGATCTCACGTTCTCTTGGAGTTCCCTTCCTTTTCACTGGCAGGTGTCCGCTGAAAATCTTTTCATTGATCACTTTATCATACACATCACCACCCCTCTTTCCCTCAACGGGCGGAAACAACGAGTCGCTCACACTGGCCTAAAAATCATTCCGTAATAACCTTTTCTCTGACTCATTTAAAACTTACGACGACTGGACGTCACGGATCTCCGCAGCAATGACATCCTGTAGTCGCCGCGCTCGTTTTCAACTTCCCATTCCTGACCCTGATCCTCACTTGCTCCGCTTATGGCGACGTCATCAACGTTTGAAACGCACTCTCCGCTTCCAGCCACACAACGTCCAACTTTCCTTCCGAACTGATGCTCTGCGGGCTGAAATTATTGCTTACGGCACTTCTATCGAGCACTCTCGTTGAAACACGTTGTGTGACGGCCTTGAATCCGCACTGCACTTGCGCTATACATGGTCTCTGTTTAGGTCTATCTTAAGTACCAAGCTTGCCGTTGCTCCCACCCTAGCTAAAGCTCTCGCTCAAGGGACTCCATCTGATGTGTTTGAAAATTTAAAATTTCTGTATCCCCCACCCCCCCTGACACCTTCCTACCCAGATTACTGTGGCGAAGCTAACCCAGACCTGGACCACCCATTCACGCACAGGAAGCTGGAAGCTGCCTTAGCCACTCAAACTACCCGCTCGGCAACCGGTGAGGATGAGATAACATATATACACTACATACTCTCCCCGACAATGCGAAGGAATTTCTCTTACACACATTTAACGAAGCATGGAACAGCGGCTGTCTTCCATGATCTTGGACATCCTCTCTAATTTGCGTGATTCCGAAGCCGGCAAACCTCAATCTCTCTCTAACCTTTACCCTATATCTTTGATGTCATGCGTTGGCAAGACTCTTGAGCGAATGGCCTTGACTCGACTATCTGATTTTATTGAGGCGAAAGAGTTTTTCCCTCCTTCTCTTATTGGCTTCCGACGCCACGTTTGTGCGCAGGCCATGTTCCTTGTTTTTCAGCATACTTTTCTTTCACCTTCTCGTAGTCAGATCCATGCGCTTGTAACCGTCGATGTACGGAAGGCATTTGAAGGCGTGAATCATGACGACATACTCGATCAGCTCTCCTTCCTGTAATGTGGCTCCCGCATGTATTCTTACATCCGATCATTTCTTTCCAATCGAGTTGCTTGCTTTAGAGTCGATACTCAATTGTCTAACCCACACTCCCTTCCCCGCGGCACTCCTTAAGGTGCTGTACTATCCCCTACTCTATTTAATATGGCTATGGCCCTCCTTGCATCCCAACTGTCCCAAATACCTGACCTTCACCATATTTTTTATGCAGACGACTTCACTCTCTGGTGAACGTCTGGATGTCCCGGCCAGGTGCAGGATACTTTGCAACGCGGCCTGGACACTATCGTTTCCTTTCTCGCTACAGCTGGCCTGTCCCCTGCACCGGAGAAATGTGAACTACTTTTGCTAAACTGGTCTGCGTACCAGCGCTCCCACAATACCCTCATCTCTCTACATCTTTCTAGCTCTCTCATCTCCACTGTTCAGCAATGCAGTTATTGGCTTCCCTTTGCACGTGACAAACAACGCATAGGCTCTACATCACGCTGTGAGGACTTGCCACTCTGTGACCCACCTCCTGCGACGCGTTGTCACTCGGCAGTCGGGGCTCCACGAGGCTCATGCGGGCCGGGTTGCACATGCGCTTGCCCTTAATAAGTTCTTGCACTTTATACCCTACGTTAATTTCACCCAAACGCAACTCAACACACTCCAAAGAGCTCTATTAGACCTCTACAAGGCAGCTCTAAACCTCCAAGTCACTACCTCTACCACTATAAGCTCTTTGCTACAGGCCTCTTCCATCCATTACGTTCTCTTATTTCTCTGCACCACGACTCTGAGATTGCCCGTCTTTCTCTCGCTCGTCAAGGCCAATGGCTATTAGCCCAAGCCGATAACCCTCACATTCACGTTTCCGTTCCCACCTTGCCTTCTGCCGCTAGCACCACTGCTTTTAACCTTCGCATCCTTCCCCTCCCATCCAATATGTCTCCCGTTCTTCACGCCGGCCGGCATCATGCGGCAGCACAGCATCACTCTCCTCCTCTCTCTACACAGGGAGTTGCCTACACGGATGCCTCATACATGGCTCCTCGGGGCTCGTGTGGGTACGTTATCTACCATCCACACCTTTCGGCCCCTGACACGCACACCAGCGGGCCTTACTTACACCCGCCAAATGTACTTTCGCTCGAGGTCCTTTCCATGGTCCACGCTATGCAGTCGTTTTCCTCCCTCCCTTCTCTCCCCGAGTACACAATTTACTCCGACTCTCACGCCACCATCCGTCAGATACGGAAAAACACGTTGCCTCTTCAACAAGAGGTCAAGCGAGCGGCCTCTGCTCTTCAACCCTCCACTTTCTTCCTTCTCTGGGTTCCTGGGCATTCAGGTATTAACGCCAATGAGCTAGCTCATCAGCTTGCCCGCGATATATTGCACCGGGCACCGTTCATTCCCTGGCCCACATCTTCGGAAGGCAGTGAGAGCTCCGCGAATAACGATGGGCAGATCTCCTTCCGTCACACTATCAAGGAAGTATATTACCAGCTCCTGCTCGACAAGCGTCTTTACCCTCCCCCTCATTCATCACTCACTGCGCTCGAGGCTCGAACTCTACGGCAAATCCAAATGAACTGCCTGATAACCCCCTCTCCAGTTTTTTACACCCTCACAACATACTTACTGACTCTCAGTACGGATTCAGAAAGAACCAGTCGACAGAAATCGCTTTACTTCATGAAAAAGAATATATACTGAATAAAATTGAGCAGCACAACTTTGTGCTAAGTATTTTTAATAATTTTACAAATGCATTTGACTGTACTGTGCACAGCATTTTGTAAAACAGCTTAGATATTTGTGGCATAAGTTGTCATGTTTTACTGGTAATGAAGTCGTATCTATCACATAAAAAACAGTATGTTCAATGTAGCAGTTTTCAATCAAAAACACGCTACATCAAAACTGGTGTACCTCAAAATAGCATACTAAGGCCCACACTTTTTAACATATAGATCAACATTATTATGCATATTGATTGTGATTCGTGATTTATAATTTATGCAGACAATACTAAGATACTTCTGTCAGCTGACACTCATCACGAGTTAGCTTTGCATGGAAACAATATTTTGATAGATTTAGAACTACGGACTAATAAAAATGCATTGTCAGTCGATGTAAATAGGACTAAAGCTATTATCTGTAACTGCAAGAATAAAAAATTGGAGACACCAGTAAACTTTCACAGTCTGTATAAATTGTGAAAACGATAAAATCGCTAAGAGGCCTTTTTACACAAAGTATGCAACGGAATGACCATGTCAAGAATGTTTTACTGAAGGCCTGTAGAGCTATTGGCATACTATTGCATCATAAATCACTGGTAACGTTAAAAGAGCTTGCAATATAATATGCTCTATTTCTTCCTTATTTAAATTACTGTACAATAGTGTGGACCATGACGACACAAAGTGATCTAATAATATTTGTGTATTACTTAATATAATCATTCATTTATTTATAACATTCCAAACAGACATAACATTCATAGTTTGTTTATTGAACACAGCATTATTAACAATTTTAACTTATACAAATATAGACTGCTACGAAACTATATTATGGAAGAAAAAAGACGTTTTTCTACATTAACAGAGTTAGCTCATGTGCAAACTAACAAGTCACACTGCCAACATCGTAATTAGCCTCTTTGGCTACTTCCTCAAACAAGAACAAATTATGGTATGCAAAGAGTGTCTTATGAGTTACCATTACAATTGAACAAACTCTATTTTGAAAGCGTTGAAATTACAAACATGACACTAACACAGCTCCACGATATTTGATTCTAACTGTTGAGGCACATTATTACCCTTTACGCTCTTTGTATATTATGAAATGTGTTACCATGTTCTGTGCCTGTTTTCTTTTCTGCTCTTAAGCTGTCCTGTTGCCATATTTGCACAAAGCTGTAGCAACTATGCTCATTCATACCCTTTTGTTTAGTCGGGTGTACACAGCCTGTACCGCCTCCATTTAAAATGTTCCTATTACATGTGCATTCATATAGTTGTGTATTGAAAGTGAGTTACTATGACCCCTCATGTATATTTTTTTAGCCACCGCTCTCTGCCTGATGTACCTGGAGGTGGGAACTCAGTGAAGCGGCCTGTTGCATTTTTCCCGCTCCCTACATGAACACTGCATTATAACATTCACACTCCGTACATATTTTCTCACTCCCTACATTAACACTACAATAATAATGTTATTATCCGTGAGGCCATTTTCACGGTAATACTGACATTTTTGGTTGCATGCATGCTTTTTCCTGTTCCATTGCCATGCTACAAATTTAGCAAACGTGAACGTGGAGACAAAACGACATTTCCATTCCTCTGAAGTACTTTCAGTCACACTACATTATTTTCAGTTACGCTTACTTACCATCGATCACTTCTCAGACCCTTTTGTACTTGTTGAAAATACGTTAAGCATCTTTTATGACCTGATGCGAATTTCGGCACAATTTGGATTGACTCCGAAGACTACGACGATGGTCATTTCTTCCCCGTTTGGTGAGGCATATAAGGTATATAACGAGTAGGGCGCAGCTGCTAGCTCTGTATTGTTATGCCTGCGAGTCCACACCGAATGTCCATGAATATGAAAAAGGCAATCTGTGTCAAGGCTAGCGATCGAGCTCGCCTGACGCGAACAACTCAACGGCGTCATCACGCGGCGGCGCCTTTCTGTCGCGCAACGCACAGCGAGCCCCCGCAGCCCACGAGCCCGTCGAAGCAATCGGCGCCTTCCCGTCTGGCGGGTCTTACGCAATGTGTGGCGACCTGACTCGTCCTTGGCTGCAACCACGCTCCGCGGCTCTAGATTTTATGAGAATGACGCGGCCCAGCGGCGACCCCATGGGAGGATTCTGACCTCACGGCCAGCGGCGCTTCTGGTTGGACATTTGGTTACTGAAAGAATCCATCTGGTGCATATAAAAAAAGCCCTGCGGTGCGTCGCGAGCAGCAGACCTATGTGTCAGAGAAGAGAGCTGGGCTCTTCGAGTCTCTAAACTGTCGGCCTCAGTGCCTAATTTGTAACGCCTTTATTTCTATGCTGTACATAAACCTTGCTTTAACTCACCGTGGTCTCGTCCGCTCACCTATTAGCTCTGCGCAGAAGCAGTGGCGAGCCGAGAAACCTACGCTACCAAACAGGTGGTGACCGTGTCGGCGGATATCGGAGCAGTGGCGCCTTTGCGACCGTGTTGGCGTCGCCGTCTTTCATAACAGTATTTAGCTTAGTTGCGGAAACTTGGATTTCATCGAGTTAATCACCGGCAGACAATCGTTGACTTTTGTGACGTTCGGCTTTCGAACAGTCTTCTCAATGAAGTGATTTATATTGCACATTTTTTTATTGGTTTTTTACGAAAGCGGGGTCGTACAATGAGCAACTTTATGTTTTCACATTTAAAACAGTGGCAGTTTAGTACCATGCAGACAAGAGTAAAAGAGTGTACTCTTGGACATGGGAATGGGGGTGAGCAACGATGAAAGATACGGGGCTAGAGCTCCTACGCGTGTACCACGCGTGTACTACAAGCATCTGCGCGTGTACTACACCTTCGCAAAGTATAGTGTGGTTTGGGCGCGCGTTCCCTACAATTGTGGAAAGTTATGAAGGTGCGGCATAAGTTCGGCATGGAACTTGATTTGTCTTCTTATGTGACCATTTGCACGTAAAATTCATTCGAAACGTTTTAAGTGCGTAGATGAGAGAGCCAGCATGAGACCAACGCTCCCCTTGAAAGATACGGGCACCACTTATTGTTTGAGGAACACGTGAAACACGGAAATTTTCAGATGAGCACCGCCACCAGGACTGTTTACGTTCTGTGCACATACCAATGTCCATTTCACAAATGGGATGTGTTGCAGTTGCGATGCTTATAAGCCTATAGGTGTCAGTGTGAACTGTGCCAACAAATTAGTTACATTGCTACCCAGTTGACAAGAACTATATATGAGCTCTGCCTTCGCAAGGTCATCGAAGGTAAGCACCAGAAAACAGTAGCCCCTTGATATCGCCGCACTGGAAACACATGTGCACCTCTGGCAATTTCTGCCCAATTAGTTACCGCAGTTGCACTTTACAGTAAGAAATTGAAAGTGAAGACGCTTACAAAGCTTAAATGCACGACCATCATCCTTCGGAAGTAACGTGTTGACATACGTCTGATTCATTATCACTTCCAGAGCAGGTTAAGGTTATAGCATACCTACCGAATCTCTCTTCTGGGTTCCAAGATGCACAATACCAAAACTGACAACTATGATTTTACAGCACAGTTGTGGCATCCCTTAACCTAAATGAGCACCTATACTTCTTGTGTGAGGTGTCCGCAGAGGAAGTGATGGAGGTCGATGTGGCGCGCGCCTTCAGCCAATGCGTCCAGTCAGCGATACCAACTTGTATCGGTCGCGCTCAACGTCCCTTTTCCGACTTGTATGTCGCAATACACGAGTCGGATAATAATGCTATCAGTATAGTGATCAGAACTGCACGGTGTAAAATGAACTCCTGTACATAGCTTTTATATATTTTAGAAGGCTTTCATTTGGTGCAGATATCAGCACTGTTGTTCGCACGAGGCATCGGTGCATCGAGAAATCCGTGTAAGCATACTGTGAGAAATCTACAGTGGATACACAGCCAGCAGAGCCCTCCATGAAGAAAGGGACGAAATTCTACCAAAAAAGAGTGTAAAGCAAAGAGACACGATTTCTCCAATGCTATTTAACACAAGCTTACCGGATGTTTTCAGGGCCCAACGTTGCAAAGCGGTTAGGGATAAGAGTTATTGTACAGTATTTTGGTAACCGCTGATTCATGGATAACATTGCATGGATGAGTAACGCAGAGCATGAATAACAGCTCATAATTACTTAATTGGACAAGGAAAGCAGGAGAGTATGTGTGAAAATTATTATGCGTAATACTAAAGTATTATTCAATAGTCTCGGCAGAGAAGAGCGCTTTGCAATAAATCCAGAGATACTGAAAGTTGTGAAGGAATGTTTCTACTTAGGACAGATAGTAACGGTGGGCTGAACCATAAGACTGAAAAATATTAAAAAAGGGAGATCCCGTGTACAGTGGGAATCGAATATATGTGAAGAACGAATAATAAATGTTGATATGTTACTTTAAAATCAGCACGATGTTACGAGGTGGAGGTAAATGATACCGTATATGACTTCCGTGACAGGATTATCATGTTTGGATGTGTCGTTTACCTTTGTCATCTATTCAGGTCCCGTGATACCAAATTTAGTACACGTGTAGCTAGCCGAACGGTCGTGAGCATGCTATGAGCGTGGTATGTTGTCATGTTATTACATGACATGCGTGTCAGGGTTATCATGTTTGCACCAGTCATATATTTGTCATCCATTAACGCAACTTATCACCAAGTTTGGTATATGTAGAGCTAGCAAAACGGCCGTGAGCACGTCATGAAGGGTCGAATGTACTCCAATGTAGCGGTGACGCGCGTGCACGCTGGGCCCAGCGACGCAACGTTAGCGAAACGTGAGCACTCTATAGTCTGACGCCAGGCGCGACCCAGCGTCCACCAGCGCGGCCCGACGGCATCCGGTGCGAAATGCGACATGCTGCATTTCGCGCCAATGCGTTACCAAGACAACACTGCATCTCCCTCTTTTCGTGACGGAGGGACGCGGACATGCGGAAAACGCTCATGCGTCAAATCAACAGGACCAGCCCTTTGCGTGGCAACGCCGGCGTGATGCGACGAAATAAACGCCTGTGAGCCCGCGCACCGTGTCACGTCAAAATGTACTGGCGCCTTGCTTGTGGCATGTAGTCATGTTCTCACATGACACGCGTCTCATGATTATCATGTTTGCACCAGTGACATACCTTCCTCATTTATTGGCGTCACGTAATACCAATTTGGCATATGTGAAGCTATCGAAAAGGCCGTGAGAGCATCATCAGTGTGGCATATTGTCACGCTGTTACATGACACGTATGTCGTGATTATCATGTTTGCATGTGTAATTTGCTTATGTCGTTCGTTCGCGTCGCGTAATACCACATGTGAAGCTAGTGAAACGGCTGCGAGCGCATCATGAGCATGGCATGTAGTCATGTTGTTACATGACACGCAAGTCATGATTTTCATGTTAGGGTTTCTCGCTTGTGTCCAACGTGCAATCATGATATACAATACCAGTTTTGTAACATGCCATGTGAACGAAACTACCGCAAGAGCTGCAGGGCCATAAATTGTAAATCATGATGTTCATGACACACATATTATTTTCATATGTTATGACTAGTCAAACGTGTTTTTCATACAGTCATGTTATGCTATACCAAGTTTGGTATTGATACCAATATTGAAACGGCCAGGAGAGCTAAAAGTCGTAAGCGACTTGATAGATACGCTCAAGTTCACCGTAGTTCGCTAAAAAATGCTTCGCATTAAAAAAAAAAGACTGGCACCAACCAGTCCACGTAGGCGCCACTGTGTTTCTTCCTTTACCTCTTTTTTTTCATTTTCCGTATAGTTTGCGCCAAAAAAGTTCTATTCTTATATGACTAAGGCATATCGTAGCAAAACTAACACTCTGACGCCGTTCAATGAAACGTGGGTTCAGAAGAGCACAATAGAAAACACTTCATAAAATGCAAGGCTATAGCAGTAGTAGTAATAAACTTTTATTCAGCACAACTTACAGGCCGAGCATTTCGACAACCTGTGCGACCAGTCGACGCTGTTCTTCTTCCCTTTCGGCGCCAATCCAATCGAGCCAGGAGGTGATGGAAAGGGATGGAGGAGGGTATTAGCTGGATTGCTGAGCAGTTGGGCAGTAAAACAGGCAGTGTGACAGGTAAGCGTATGGGGAGGGGCAATTAGGACCACAGGGGTAAGACCTTATTCATAAAGAAAAGTCGAGAGGGGGTTATCAGGCAGTTCATTTGGATGTGCCGTAGAGTTCGAGCCTCGAGCGCAGTGAGTGATGGATGAGGGAGAGGGTAAAGACGCTTGTCGAGCCGGAGCTGGTAATAGTTCTTGATAGTGTGAGAGGGAGCAAGGAGATCTGCCCATCGTTATTCGCGTAGCTCTCACTGTCTTCCGAAGATGTGGGCCAGGGAATGAACGGTGCCCGGTGCAATATATCGCGGGCAAGCTGATCAGCTAGTCATTGGCGTTAATACCTGAATGCCCAGGAACCCAG
>WOVY01004578.1:0-104496 GCA_013436015.1 Rhipicephalus annulatus | reverse complement strand
CTTCACTGATTTTCTTTGAGCACACAAATCATGTCGTCTTTCCAGCACTGATTTTTCAGACAAAGGTCTGTCGTCAAGGCAAGCTAAGGCAGCAGCTAGTTGCCGTCTTTGCACGCTGTAACGAGGGCAGTGACAGAGAACGTGCTCTATCGTTTCATCGCTGCCGCAATGACCGCAAGCAGCACTGTCTTCCATGCCGATTCAGAAGGCGAAAACTTTGGCGAAGGCGACACCAAGCCATAGTCGGCAAAGCACCGTTGTCTCGAGTCGAGAGAGTCCAGACGGAGGCCGGAGTCAACGAGACGTGTCTAGTCTATGCAGTCGCGTGTGCCATAAGCAACTCGGCGTTCCACAGGGATTTTAATTCTGCATTAGCGATTTTTCGGATGGTCATAGCAGCATCAGTCCTTGAATATGGTATAGATTTTTCTTCACCATCTTCGTGTGCTGATCGGGCAGCTGCATCGGCATGTTCGTTGCCCATTATGCCGCAGTGACTTGGAAGCCACTGACACGTGATTTTGTGTCCTTCGTCGAAGAGGTGGTCAAGCAGCTCTCTAATTTCCAGCACTAGTTGTTCATGAGGTCCCGGTGTAATGTGAATATCAAACACTGTAGTGCTGCCTTAGAGTCCGTGAACACGCTCCATTTCTTGGCTTCTGGTGTTTAATGACTTGAATTGCGCTACGTAGAGCAGCAAGTTCCGCAGCTGTCGATGATGTCTGGTGGGATAAACGAAACTTCACCGTTGTCGCTGTTGCAGGAAAAATCACCCACCCTGCAGACCCATCCACTTTAGTTGAAGCGTCAGTATATAGATGAGTATGCTCACTGTATTTCTCATACAACAAGAGAAGAAAAAGCTGCTTTAGCGCTGGAGACGAGAGCCGGGCTTTTGACCCTATGCCTGGAACCGTGAGCTTAACATGTGCATAGGTCATACTCCATGGGGAAGTTGAAATCCTCGATGGAGTTGTATATACCGTAGGAATGCGTGTGCGATATGACAAGACTGTCTGGTAAAATGAGGCACGAGGTCGGGCTTCTGGCAGTGAAGCTAGATGATGGACAGGGGCACGATTAAGATGCCTCACGTGTGCTCTGAGCACTTCCATCATGATATTCGTCTTTAGCAGGTAGTCACTAGCGATCTCGATTGTCTCAGCTGTTGATGAACATCGCGATAGCCCCAGACAAACTCGCAGAGCCATAGCCTGGATGTTTTCGAGAGTCCGAATGTTGGTTCTACAGGTGTTAGTCAACACAGGCAAACTGTAGCGCAAATAGCCAAGAAAAAGCGTATTTTACAATTGCATCATTGGATGTACTGACGTCCCCCAGGTTTTTCCTCCGAGATACTTGAAGTTAGCAATTTCTGTCAGCCTCTTCTTCAAGTAGGCCACATGTGGACCCCAGCAGAGGTCTCTATCAGTGAATACGCCTAAAAATCTGTGCGTCCTGACATATGGTATGACTTGGCCATCGATTGATATAGCGTATGGTCTCAGTGGCTTTCGACTAAAAGCAATCAATGCGCATTTCGCTGGCGATATTTTCAGACCCTAACCCTTGAGGTACACTGATATCAAGGTCGCAGCTTTCTGAAGTCTTGCGCGTACCCGAGGTCTTGTCACGCCAGATACCCAGGCGCAGATGTCATCAGCGTACATGGATAACTTGACCACACTTCGTAGTCGTTCTACAAGACCAATGAGAACGAGGTTGAAGAGGGTTGGACTCAAGACGCCACCTTGCGGGACTACACGATGCGTTGGGTGTTGGGAGGTTGGACCATCTGCAGTGTTCACAAATAAGGTCCGCCCTTGTAAATAACTGCATGTCCAACAATACAGCTGCCCGCCTAGGCCCACTGACTCAGTGTCTTCGAGGATGGCGTCATGTAGAACGTTGTCGTATGCTCCTTTTACGACAAGGAACATGGCAGCAGATAGTCATTGACATGCATTTTGTTGCTGGACATATGTGACGAGATCTATAACATTGTCGATCGAACTGACGGCGAAAACCAGCCATAGCGTTCGGATATATCTCATAGTATTCCAGGTACCATTCAAGCCTGGCCAAGATCATTCTCTCCATTATCTTTCCTACGCAACTTGAGAGTGCGATCGGTGGGTAAGAGGCAATGTCCAGGGGAGATTTGCCAGGCTTAAGAATCGGTACCAAGCGGCCGTTTGCCTGCCAAAACTTGTCGTTACTTTTCCGGGATCCCTTACGGTGTTCTGGAACGCTGTCTTTATGAGCTCATGAAAACACTACTATTACTGTTTATGTAGCCGTACATTTTGTAGGTGAAGTTCCAAATTTTCTATTCATGGTATAGCAATAGCGTGCGCAACTTTCTTTTTTTCAACTAGCATGTTCGTGTACCACTCAAGATTCCAGCTACAATACAAATTGTGCATAGCAGCATCCGTGACTATACGAAATCCGTTACACAGTGCTCACGTTGCATTTTGAACTATCAAACTGGCGCCCTGGGTTGCCGATGACTCTTACTATCAAGGCTTTTTCTCTGCACCTATAGGTTAACCTCTGGTTCACTGACATGGACAACCCGGCGGTCACCTTGCAGCTTAATCGAATTATCACATATGAGGTGAGCTTTTCGGAAGTGGCGCATATATTTTTGTGTAATTCTAATGTGACAGCCTGATATACATAACGCACACTGTTTGGCTTGAAGACAAAAAGTAACCTGATTGTCTCACTATGGCCTTCATATACTCCTGTGCTTAATGCGGTAGTCATCGGCTACTCGGTGGTACTTGAAAATCAAATTCACTCCCCTCCAAGAGAAAGATCTAAACGCCGAAGTAATGTGACAGCTTGTGCAATTACGCAAAACAATAATGGTGGTTCCTCCTCTCCACTTCGGCTAACAGAGCTCCCGCTTAGAGGAACCGGCAACCTTTTTTTGATGACACTCATTTTGTTTAGCGCTACAGAATGCTTACCGGTCAGTGAGTCTAATCACGGAACGGTAAGGTGGAAAACGGCACGCGATACATTTATCAGGATTTTTCCATCTCCGGTGAATATGAAATCGTGTGCAGACGCGACAACACGTGCTGACACGCTGCAAACGGTGAGCGCAAGAGCGGCTCGTCTTCGAGCGCGGTGCTTTACTGCAAGTTCCCCTCACTCCGCGCGCATGCGCCGCCGCTCGACTTGGTCCACCAGCCACCACAAAGGCAGCGTCACTTGTTACCGTGCAAGTCCTTTTACGTCCTAAGCAGCGCAGCATTGGGTGGGGTTCTATAGTAATACACACACTCAAATTTGGAGGACTGGTGCACATGACAGCATCAGACTACGCGAATTCGTGTACCAAAGTGATCGACTCCACAGCTACAAGGCTCTTTGGCTTTAGGAGGCCGGATGTTACGGTTTTTACTACTTTAAGGCACGATTCGAAAATACAAATCCTAGTCACAACGCGAAGAGATTTACAGAAACTGTCGCTATAAGTCACGGTCTTCTCATTTCTACTAGGATTCAATTGCGTGCTCTGGCCAGTTGTCAGCCTCTTTCATGCTCGCATTTCTCCTCTTGTCCGGCTCACTGCGTAGGCAGTCCTAGTTTCATTATCGACTTTACTCTACCCCACCCGAGGCTCTAACATCCCTCCGCTCTCTTTGCTTTGCATCACCCCTGCTGTACTTGGCTGTGGAGCTTACCCACGGCCTCCGAGATGGCACCCGCCATCTCGAAGGCCATGCCTTACCCATAGAGTTTCCTAACACTAACTAGAGGGGACTCTGGCGCTGCGATGGTTCAGCCACTATGGGAATGACAGGTCGTACACAAATTTTCCTACAGCCTTGGTACTTGCGGCTTTGAACGTGCTTTGTGGCTTTGTTTATTGCTCTGTTTTGATTTTGTTTTGAACAAAAGCACGGACCACTGTACACTTCGTGACCCAATTTGAATCAGTGAGCCTGAAAAGTTAAGGCGGTGAAGTGCAACTGCTCAACATTCGCTGGACTTCGTCTTGCGGCAAAGCGCATTGAAGCCACACAGTGCCTTATGGAACCGAAATAACAAAGATGAGGCAAGCCCGTACACTACCCACCGTTCCCATATTGGCTGACGCGTGGTGTATTACAGCTGCTACAGACAGAAGCGCCGGAGTTTCCTCTAGCGTATATATTTTCCGGCTGCGGTGGTTGCATTTTCCGTGGAGGCGAAAATGTTTTAGGCCCGTGTTCTTACCTTAAAGGTACGCGTTAAAGAATTCCAGAAGGTTGAAACTTCCGAAGCCCTTTACTACGGCGTCTATCATAATCATATCGTGGTTATGGAACGTTAAACCCCAAAAATCAATCAAAGGTACACGTTAAAGAATTCCAGAGGGTTGAAATTTCCGAAGCACTTTGCTACGTTTCTCTCATAATGATATCGCAGTTTTGAAAAACTAGACCCTAGATTTCATTACATTATCATTATCTAGTGTATTTATTGGAAACTCTAGGGGCTTACCGATTTTTGTGCTGCATGCGCGCCCGAGTTTATTGGATGCCGCGCAGTGTTGCTTCAGAGCTTTAACAGCTCCGCTGTTAAAAAATCATAATCATGTGGCACGCCACACTGTGACGTAACCACGACGCCGCATAGTGTGACCTGGCATCATGAAGTCATCACGTGACATCGTGGCTTGGTCAAAGGTATGCCGATCCCAGATTCCCTGCAAAACAATGTGAGGTGGAGAAATTTTTCAATGCCTCCAGTCTCGGGGGCCGTTCGAAACCTCATTAGATGCAGGTAGCCTTCGGGAAGGGATGGAATCACTAAAGGTGATTTTTTGATGGAGGCGAAAATGCTGTAGACCCGTGTGCTCATATTGTCACAGGCTAAGTAGATGCCTGAGGATGCCATATCCTGCAGTACCCGATGGTGATTATGTTGCTGCCCCAATTTCTGACGTCGCCATGACACGCAATGTTGCACTCCCCAACACGGTGGTTACCGTTAAGGACAACCAAATTTCATTTGCCGTCCTCAATTTCGGCCTCTCAGCACAAGTTATTCCTCACGGCATGTCACTTGCGCATCTGACACCACTGGTCGACCACACAGTTTCCACCCTAACCACCGATACGCCACCCGATTTTTCATCAACGTCGTTCTCGTCATGTTCCTGTACCGACCTTTTCAAGCCAATGCTATCTGACAAGCTCACCTCTGAACAAGTCTCTGCTTTCTGCCATGTGCTCGCTTCTTATCAGGACATCTTTGACTTCGGCGACCGTAATTTGGGCCAGACATCCGTGGTAACCCGTCGCATCGACACCGGTGACGCTCGACCCATTCGCCGACGACCCTACCGTGTGTCAGCCCCGAAGCGTGCTATTATACAGCGAGAAGTCGATAAAATGCTTGATAAGGGCATAATCGAACCCTCATCTAGTCCCTGGTCCTCACCCGTTGTACTTGTTAAAAAGAAGGACAATAGCTGGACATTCTGTGTTGATTACCGCCATCTCAACCATATTACCAAGAAAGATGTCTATCCCCTACCGCGCATAGATGATGCACTCGATTGCTTGCACGGTGCCAAATATTTCTCTTCAATAGACCTTCGCTCAGGCTACAGTCAGATCCCTGTGGACGAAAAAGACAGAAAAAAGACGGCCTTCGTGACTCCTGATGGACTTTATCAGTTCAAGATGATGTCTTTTGGATTATGCAATGCGCCCGCGACATTTCAGCGCATGATGGACTCTCTTTTTCGAGGCATGAAGTGGACCATCTGCCTCTGCTATCTTGACGACGTTATTGTTTTTTCGACTACTTTCGACGACCATCTTAACCGTTTGTCCACAGTGTTTGATGTTTTTCGACGTGCCAACTTGCAACTTAACTCGTCCAAATGCCGCTTTGGGCAACGCCAAATCTGCGTACTCGGTCATCTTGTTAACGCTGCGGGCGTTCAACCAGACCTTGCGAAAGTCCGAGCAGTTCGCGACTTCCCCACACCCCGCTCAGCCAAGGACGTTCGAAGTTTTCTGGGACTGTGCTCCTATTTCCGTTGTTTTGTCGAGAAGTTTGCTGAAGTAGCCCGTCCTCTAACCTGCCTCCTCAAAACGGATGTCGCAATCACCTGGGGCCAACAGCAAGCAAACGCCTTCTCGTCGCTCGTTGACATTCTCACCAATCCACCAGTCCTAGCACACTTCGACCCATCTGCCGCCAGGGAGCTTCGTACTGACGCCAGTGGCCACGGCATAGGCGCATTGCTGGCGCAGCGGCAACAAGGCATGCACCGCGTCGTCGCGTATGCAAGCCGACTGTTGTCGCGCTCGGAACAAAATCATTCCATCACAGAACGCGAGTGCTTAGCTTTCGTCTGGGCCATTGCGAAATTCCGACCATACCTGTATGGCCGACCATTCTCAGTTATTACGGACCACCATGCGCTTTGCTGGCTCTCCTCACTCAAGGACCCTACGGGACGCCTTGGTCGCTGGGCGCTGCGCTTACAAGAGTACACTTTTTCCGTATCCTATAAATCCGGACAACTTCACAAGGATGCCGACTGCTTGTCCAGTTACCCAGTCGATCCCCCTGACATGATGGAAGATGGACAAGAGGTCCTCGTTCTTTCAATTACCGATTTCACCGACATAGCTGCTGAACAACGCCGTGACCCTTCTTTGCGTGCTATTATCAATGGTCTGCACTCTCTCCACCATGACCACTCCTTACAACTGTTCATTCTTCACAACGACATCTTGCACCGCTACAACGCCCGCCCTGATGGTGCTGAGCTTTTACTCGTTGTTCCTGTGTATCTTTGGTCAGACGTTTTGGCGCAGCTGCATGATGCTCCCTCCGCTGGACACCTAGGGGTGTCACGCACGTATGACCGCATTCGCCGCCGATTCTTTTGGCTTGGCCTCTACCGTTCTGTGCGACAGTACGTTGCGGCATGCGACCTCTGCCAGTGCCACAAGACACCTGCTCTGAGACCTGCCGGTACCCTCCAGCCCATTGAAGTACCAGATGAGCTATTTTTCCGAGTCGGCCTTGATCTTCTAGGACCCTTTTCCGTGTCGGCCACCAGTAATAAGTATATTGCTATTGATACCGACTACGCAACGCGGTATGCCGTTACACGCGCCCTCCCCACCAGCTGCGCTACTGATGTAGCCGATATCCTTCTTTATGACATCATTCTGCGTCATGGTGCTCCTCGTCAGTTGATCACCGACCGCGGCTGCTGTTTTCTTTCTAAAGTAGTCGACGAGCTCGTACGATCCTGCTCTACCCACCGCAAGTTCACTACAGCATACTATTTGCAAACCAATGGCCTCACGGCGCGCCTCAACCGTACCCTGACGAATATGTTAGCGATGTACATCTCCAAGTATCACAAAGATTGGGACATCCACTTACCTTTCGTTACCTTCGCATACAACAGTTCACGTCATGATACAGCTGGATTTTCCCCTTTTTACCTACGGTTTGGTTATGACCCGCCTTTGCCCATGGACACCATGCTCCAATCTGACGCCCCCTCATCGACTGCTTATGCTCATGATGCCCTGGCCCGAGCTGACATCGCCCGCCAAGTCACCCGGGATCGTTTATGTGCCTCGCAGCTTAACCAAAAGAGTTTACAATCGCCGGCACCGCGACGTACAGTACTCTCCGGGGTCACTCGTCTTGCTGTGGTTACCATCACGTCGTGTTGGTCTCTGCGAAAAACTAATGTCCCGTTACGTTGGCCCCTACCACGTCATACGAAAGGTCACCAGCGTGACCTATGAGATAGCTCCACTCCATACCACGTCAGTACCAGCTTCAGTCCCGACCGATATAGTGCACTTCTCACGGCCTAAACCATACTACTCACGCCTCGAGAATTCATCGCACCGGGACGGTGCTTCTGCCGCCGGCGGGTTATGTCACGGGCTAAGTAGATGCCTGAGGATGACGACGATGAAGTGCTGAAAGTGAACGTGCTCGGACTGCCGCAGCGTTGTACACATTAGCTAGCCAGTGTATTCGCCAGTACGCATTTGGTCGCCAGTGTATACTTTATTCCCCGTAACAATATTTGAGCGCACGTAAAGAACCCAGGCTGGTCGAAATTTTCGGAGTCCTCAACTACGGCGTCTCCCATAATATGGTGGATTTAGGTCATCAAACGCCACATATCAATCAACTAAAGCTGATTGACAGGAAGCTCTTTTAACAACGTATTCAGCAAATGACCAATCTAAGAGGCATACAAAATATACAGAATATTCAAGAATAACAAGACATTATAACGCCTTAGGACATATTCTTGCAATGGTAAAATATTTATTGCTGTATCAGAGTTACTTTTTCCTCATACTATTGCTCGTGATTTTTTAATATTGTTCATACATTCATACATGTGTTGCTAGAGCGCACTTCCTTGTTGAATCAAGTATATGTATTATAATGCACTTCTAATTTTGTATTGTTCATTATTGTTTGCACAATTATGCTTTATAGCACTGCTATGGTGTATTATAGTGTTAAGGTAATGATGTTCTTACATATGTATTTATGTATTTTTTCTTGATGCTACTAGAACTTGCTACTGCACTGTATTCTGTGAACTTTGTTGCTTTTCCCCCTCGGCTCTAATGTCATGAGGCGCTGTGGGTGTGTAATGAATCAATGAATAAGTAAATGAGTTAATAATTACTATATAAATAAGACATGTGGGACTAAGCTATACAGGCCAATAATCTTGTCAGCGGTGTTGTTTAAGGCCCCATGAAACGAGCACTTATCACTAAAACATGAAATGTTTTCTGGAAGATGGTGCCGTTCTAGGGACGTACAAAATTGAATTGCTATCAGAATGTGTTCACGCTGCTAGAAAGGATGCGATTCTTTGAAAAATGGGCGATGCGGCACAATGAATGGTGCGCCGTACGCATAAATGCAGCATGCAAAGCTGAGTGGTCAAAAAAGTTTATGAAAAAACAATAAATGGGCAAAGTTACAATGAGCTGCAAGAAATTGGACTGAAAAGCCAGTTTGGGTGTAAAGTTAGCCGTTCTGTTCTAACTTGAAAGAACAAAAAGGTTTGCGTATTCTCAACTAATTACATTGCATTAGTTATGATCTTGCAGTTGAAATCATGAGCCAATTTGGCTTTTTTGGATTTCAGATATGCGAAAGTCTAGCAGTGCTCCTTCATAATCGAGTCGCAAATGAACATAGTCTTTCAAATGCTTCTGCTGTTTGCTCAGATTCTCCCACAAACTTTATTATTTTTATATGTTCAAAATCTGGGACTCACAAATGAGACTTTGCTTGAAATCAATTGTTTGAACAAAGAACGACATTATTATAAGCTAAACAAAAAGAATCACACGAAGCAACACACGTACTAAAGTTCATTGCACGGGGCCCGATCCTAACGTTCGTCGAACTCGCACACTCTGGCTCGCGCCAAAATACGCGCAACCACGCTATTTAACGAACGCGCACTTCTTGCCCAGACACGATCACAGTGCCAGGCACGTCTCAAGCCCCTGTTTTCCTATATTGGCGCACAAGATAGATGGCTTTACTTACTTCCGAAGAAAATAGCCAACACACATAAACACACATGACAAAATGTGACAATTATAAAGCACGTTTGCACTTAAGTACGCACTTCACAAATGTACTTAGCACTATGGAACAGTACGCTTGAAGCTAGGCAGCCAAGTCGGTTTGATAGCATTTAGAGTGCTACCCATTTGTAGCGGTCAGAAGTGCATTTCACCTGCTTGATGCGCAACCTCTACGCTGTTCTGGATATCTAAGCTTTCCTTCTTGCTGCTTTAGAGCTATTCACTTGTCTGCATGACGACGCTGTCTACGCCTCAATTTCTGACCTCGTAAGTGGACATGCAGTGATCAAAAAGGCTGAGACGTACATTCGGGACATGCGTCGACAAGGCCTCAAAGTATGGTACATGCTAACCTTACTGCTAACCTAAGTTGTCAGTGGGCCTTACTTTGTAAAGCAGTCAATTCAATGCTACCGTATTAATTGTTCCGACAATGCACTGAAAGTGTGGCTTTTCTGAAAACGCTTACTGTATGCTGTCGTTCTCACCTCGTGCGCATTCGAAAGGCTGCACTGGTGGTGCCGTCGGCCGCTCTGCACGCCTCTAGTTTTGCATTCGAAAGGCTGCACTGGTGGTGCTGTCGGCCACTCTTCACGCCTCTGGGTTGGCTACGCATCACGCATCACCGATGCGTGAGTTTCAAATAAGCAGGATTCTTCAGCTAAACAATGCGATAATGTTAATAATATTATTAATAATGGCAATAATAAGGATAATACCATGTTTTTACAACATAAAGCTGTTTTAACACCACAACAACAGCCGATTTAGATGCCGAACATCCCCCTCTGATATCTGACATGTTGAGAAAAGAAAGAGGGTTAAAATTTGTACTGAATTCAGATTCATTGCTTCGTGGCACGTCTAAGGTGATACAGAGTCGTGTAACATCTCAAAACGACCCGCATGCATGGGCATCATGTCGGGATAAAACCCATGTTAGCATTCGTAATAGCGCGTAGCTGAAGAGTAAAATAACAGTATACGACACACAATCTGAGTTGCTCTCACGAGCCGGAGGTTTAAAGCTTTCTGCCCATTACAAAAGGGCTCAGCTGTAACTATTCGTCATCAGCCACAGTATCAGCAAAGTGTACAGCTTTGTAGGTGCACGAATCTCCGTATAGACGACTATTGCATACCTCGCTTCTTCACGGCATGGCATATTAGGGCAAAATGAGCAGTGTCATTTTCGGCAAAACCATCACAAGTGTTAACTTACTGGGTACCTCAGAACTGTATTTGCAGATGTCGGTTCTATAAAGATCATAACGGGCTTGACGAAGGCCACTGTTCTAACTTACCCTATTACAGTTCTGCGTTAAGGGCAGGGTTGGTGTGTGCTTCTTTTTCCCCTGCCTATTTAGTTTTCTGTGTGTCTTTTTTTTGCAGAACGATTCTATAGCTGGCAGAAATATCTGTGGACTAACACTCCATGAGCTGAACAAGCACAATACCTGTGCAGCAGACATGCTTGGCGCATTAAATGCCACCGTAGACCTGATAGGTCTTTGCAATTTGGAGGGTTGCGATCTCCTTTTGCAGCTTACTAGGTAGGTAGACCCTAGTGATCATGTGTGTGAGCACCCTTCGCACGTTGTTTTCAGAGAACGGGGCGTTTTTCTAACTGTAGATGCTCAACGTGTGTGATTTCTGTGGTGCATTGCATTTTGAGGGTCTGGTTTGTCACGCATTCATAGATCTCATTGGGCGTGATTACAAATTCGTGGTCAAAACGAAGTGAATAAAAGCCTAAAACAAAGCTTGTAATACTCCAAACCAGGTTAGAATAAATTACCAAAGGCTAAATATATCATCACTCAAGTACACTATACAAATGGTTATTCAGCGAAAGCTTCAACGTGCATGGCCCCTGTGTTTAGCAGTGGGTTAAACCCGACGTAGAATTGAAGCCTTTCACTATTATTGTTCACGTGTTCGTGCTTTCTAATGAGGTTAGACACAGTTTGGCGTAGATTTACCGCAGTCTTTATTTCACGGGCTGCAAATTTTGCCTCACATGATCATGCTCATGGACGAGCGTAATGTGCGATTAGATGCGTTTCGCAATGAGGTAATCACAATGGTTGTTCTCGAACTACATGCATGCGATCACAGACGTCACCGCCGAAGCCAATGTGCCGTTGAAGAAACTACCGCCCCATCTGGGCGTTCGCCCCGGCAAACGTGGTCCCGCAATCGTCACACTGACGCCGCAAAACAGCCTTTTTGCAAGCGTTTGACATGGTGAGCTAACTTAGCGGCGTCGTTTGCTAGATCAATTTGCAACTGACGCTTGCATTCCCGTTCGTGCTTTAGCGCAGCTTGGAAGGTTGCGGGATGCTGGGTTCCCAGTTGGTGCCGACACTGGGCCTCCCGGAACTGTTTTTGTGCCAGGACTGTGCCATCGGCCCGGCGACTGCGAGCTCTCACACGTTTCCACTGTCAGCGCTCTTCTCGAGTTGTCCGTGGCATACTTATGTGGAAGGTTTCTGTAGGAACTCATGCGCGCGCGCTCAAGGCCATGCCTGGCGGCGATGGGATGAATGACGTCTACGTCACTCACAACGCAGCCAATGGCGCGCATGCTTGAGTACGACGCTGTGAACGACGTAACTGATAACACAGCCAATGGAGACCACTCGTGACACTCCCGTGGGACAGTTTTTAGTTTCTGCTGTCCATATGCAGCTTTCGCTGTAATATCATGAGTGAAGGTATAGTGTAACTACACGTTTAGGTATGGAGGTAAAGGTCCAGGTATATAAGCATAACGATATAAATGGCAACGAGACTACAGGATACTATATCATCATTTCAAGCAGTAGTACCAGAATTTAAACAATGGAAACCTTCAAAACCACCTTGGACGCTGCCACTTCTCAACGTTATCCGTGAAATAGACGGCATAGAGAAGAAAGCAGACATGGCACCTCTAGTAGCGGCACAGTTGGTACTTCATCAGCTTCATGTAATGCATAATGAAAAAACGATGATATATACAGATGGATCATGCACAGAAGAAGCGTCAGCCTGTGCGGTCTTTATACCCGAAATTCAGGAAAAGAAGATGTACAAATTATCGCACAAATCTTCATCGACGACAGCAGAATTGGTGGCTATCTTTGAAGCAGTTAAGCTTATCTGCGAGAATCCTGAGCCACGAAAATGGGTGATATGCACTGATAGCAAACCTGCTCTTCAGCTAATCAGAAATGTGAGATAACCTTACAGAAATGGTGAAATACCACAATGTATCGCAGAAACTGTGGAATATGCCTCATCGCAGGGTCACAACGTCGTATTCCAATGGATACCCAGCCACATTGGAATAAAGGGAAATGAAGATGCTGATAGTCTCGCGAAGAAAGCATTGAAGGAAGGACGGGATTGCGCAATCCCTATATCTGGGACGGATATTCGACATTTTCTATCGCAAGGAGCTAACCATTGTTCGATGGAGAAGTGGTTTGAGAGCCCTAAATCAAAGGAAACGGTACTTCATAAAGTTGATCCACACAGAAAATTTTCCATAGCGACAGACCTTCCACGACACGTAGAGACATTGATACACCGACTTAGATTGGAAGTACCATACACAAACATCTTCCTGCAGAAGATACATCGATCCAACTCACCGGAATGCCATTGTGGTCATGCAGAAGAAAATGTTCGCCATATTCTTTTGGAGTGCGTTAAATACGCGAAAGAAAGAGAAAAATTAAAGAACAAATTAGCAAGTTTGGACAGATGGCCCCTCACAATAAAGAAACTACTTGGACCATGGCCTGAGATGCATCTTCAGAAAAAGGCAATAATCTTCCTGGCAGACTTTTTAGTGGAGACCGGACTGGACAAGCGCCTATGACTGACAGCCAGAAATGGGTATTATGTAAAGTGTGGCCATGTATATACTGGCATTAGAGTAGTAAGGTGTGCGTGTAAGTAGTTTATGACTGTGTGAACTGCGTGAAAAAAACTGTGTATTGGCATGTTATTGGAACTGGTTTCAGTGTGCTATTATGTGTTTTTTTTCCTTTTCCGTATTGTTAATTTTTGGGTACCGTTCTGTATTATTATTTTATTTTTCGCTGCAGAACTTTGTGATATGAAGTAGCCGAGGCAATAGGCTCCACAACCTCTCCACAGCAAAACAGTTAAAACAGAACAGAACAGAACAGATATAAATGTACAGGTATGTATGTATAGGTGCCCGGCTGCGGTGGTTGGGCGGTTATGCACTCGAATGCTAAGCCGAAGGTTGTGGGATCGAATACCCGCTGCGGTGGCTGAACCTTCGATGGAGGCGAAAATGTCTGAGGCTTGTGTACCGTGATATAGGTGCACGTTACAGAACCGCAGGTGGCCCAAATTTCCGGAGCTCTCCACTATGGCGTCTCTCATAATAATTTGATGGTTTTGCAGCGCTAAACCCAGCTATTGCTATTAGGTTTACTTATAAATATAGTCTATAAAAAGTATACAGGTACATAGGCAAAAGTAAAAAAAAGCAAATAGTGTAGGTGAAGTGAACCAGTATAAGTAAAGCGAGACGCAATCGTCGTAACTACGACGTGATATTCCTACGATAACTTCGGAAGCATGTAGCTGAATCCCACAACGCACAAAAAAGGCCTTCACCACGTCGCCACGCGCATGATTGGTGCACCTTAGCCCCCAGCCCGGTGCTTCATCGCTAGATCCTAAGAGAGAAAGTACTATACGGAAGTTGCCTTAGATTACACATATCGCGTGGCCGCAACAAGCAGGAAGTCGATAAAGCACAGCAAAAAATAGCGAACGTACGGCACACCAAGTTTCTGAATTCGCCTATAGAAGATTCAGCTCGCTTCGGCAAATGCGTACCTTCTTTCCTCGGACATCATCGTCATCGACTCGTGAGGCACGACACCGATTTTGGTCTGCCAACTGTCTCTGGGCGAGTGTTTCGTTTTGTCGCCCTCATATTTACACCGCAATGACACAAACAGCCTGCCGATGGTCTCTGGAAGACTCTATTTGCGCTTTGTCATGCTCACAGCCTTTCGTTCACCGATTCTATAGTCACACTGGAAGCACACGCAGCGACAACAACTAAACTTGCACACCGGCACCTCATTTTGAGCCATGCTCCCTGCTCTAGCAATGTTCCTCTCCGGCTACGCGGCGCATTCCCCACGATAATCAACAGCGTCGAGGGACTAGGCAAGCAGACACAAAACGGAAGCGAAGAAAAGACTTCGTGGGGTCCGCAAGACGCCTATTCAAACGTCGTGGAAGCTTCGGAAGGGGCATTTTTATATCCCCAAAATTTTAAGATTTCCCTTTTTTGTGGTTGTTTGAAGCAAAGACATGGGCAAATTTTCGTTCAGCCACAGATCTCCCGAAAACGAACCAACGGCAGGTCTGCCGATGCGTTTTGCTGGTGTTTTCGGTCTGTCATCATGTTACTCTACGACGACCTGCTGTCTTTTGAGGCATCGTTATCGTCGTCGGCCTAGTGTGACCAGGTGGTCTGGGGACTCCGTTGGTGGGCGACTTGTCAGCCGATGGTCTGAGTCTGTCTTGTGCGTTCGTCGGGGTCGTGTCAGAGTCGGGTCGCTCTAGTGCAAACACACTTTTATAGGAATCACTGGTTGTCCGTGCTATACATGTCCTCGGGTTGCACAGCACTGGAGCTTAATTTAGCGCAGGATTCGGAACTGCAGCAGCAGTTGTGCAAGAACCCCCCTTTTTTCACTTTTGCAATCTTTAGCTCCGTAGGAGTCACAATGAAGACGTCCAAATTCCGTTACAAACGGACAAGTTGAGGTTGTGGCCACCTAAAAAGTTTTGAATGCAAAAAGTGTGCATCGAACGTAGACAAGAAGGACAAGAAAGAGACAAAGTGCTGCGCTCACAAGTAAGGAACATGAACGTATATGTACAAACCGCTCATGTGAAGTGATTTCGACTTCTGAAAAAATCGGTCCATCTCACCGTTCATCGATAAAACAAATTCACGTTTGAGCACCATCACGGAAGGTCATCCAAGTCAAAGTCATTAGCCTTACGAGCCTGAAAGCTTCTGAAAACTCTTGCAAACTGTCCATAGTGTTTCAACAGAACAAGGCTTAAACAGGTTTTCACATTCATGTTCGTAAAACATGTCAAGTGCACCACGTAAATTTTTCTCTGATGTTCGAAGAAGAAAAGATATGAAATCGAAGTTGGATATTATTCCAACATTTTTATTTAAGTCCCTTGCGTTTCCCCTGACCATCGTACGTTATCGTCAAACCAGGATAACTGTTGGCTCGAATACAACAAACAATGTCATAGTACCGTCTACAACCAAGTGTGTACTAGCAAAATCTCGTAGGTGTGTCTTCCTTCGGCAAAAACATTATTCTTGTTAGAGATAGATCATTGGCTAACTGTTTGCCACGATGTTCACTAAGAGTTGATTTCAATACGCCTTTGTATACTTATGAAAGCAAGTTTTCTGGAACATCAAAATACCCATGATAATAATTTAATTATAACCGTTACCTCTCGTGTTCCCAAATTCGGTATGCTGTAATAAAAAGGGTATGGCCATTCTTTATCTTTAATCACTCTGGAGAGCATGAAGAGCTTATGCTTCAGGGTTCGCAAGCCTTAATGTACAGCAATTTTCTGCAATTAGTTTAGTTCAATAAAGTACTTGAAAACACATATTTCGTTTAGGAATCGTCGTTCTATATGCTACATACAGATTCACCGTGGCACGATGTATATAGGGCCCAAACCATTGTCTTTAAATTTATGACTTATACAATGTAACAACACTTTAAACTCACATTACGAGCTGCATTTACTTGAAAACTGTTGATCTTGAAGTTAATTGCCAAAGTTCGACAACGTACTAGGATAATTGAGTGCGCGAAATAATTTTACCAGCGAGAACCGAAGATGTCAATGAATTTTTTAGGTGACGGTATGCTTTTGAGACTTTCTTCCTTAATTATGATGCTTACCCCAACTTTCAGTCGTTAGAAGCAGCCCCTGGTCAGCCATGATCCCTAATCAATTGCTTCTGGTTCACTTTATGCACATCTATTTTTTTCAATAAATGATGCTCGTGGATGATCACTTGTGCTACTAACCTCTTCGTTTTCTACTTCGTGTATTGCGCTGGGAAGCGATTTTCAAAAGCAGCTGCAATGTTCGATCTTTTTGACAATATTGAAAGGAGAAGTGAAGACACTAGTGATAATGAACAATTATAGAATATGTGCAATTAACGAGTACTGCATGACAGCAAAGTGATTATGACAACGTGATCACTTCTGAGATTTCCTTCATCTGCAGCTCTATTTTTGTGATTTTGTGCTTATTTCAGCTTTTTGTTCTTTCTAGTGTGACAGGGCAAATACTTTTTTTTTTCTTTTCTAGGGGCGACCTTGCAATGAAGGTCAACAACACTTGTATCAACAGGAAAGTTCAAGGTACGTGCTCCTTAGTACAAAACATAGCAATAAAGCTAATCATCGAAAATCACTGCGAGTCAGATAAATACAAGACACAAATAAGATCCACAAGGGACATGTTGCCTCTATTCTTGCGCTCAGCGGGTCCTTATTATGATGCATCATTATCAATTCACAGACCCTGGAAAAGTTCTTTCAAGCAATAAAGTTCTTGCTAAATTGGTCCAATAACTCTTCAATTCGACCTTCTCGATCGTCATCTTCATATCGTTATTTATAGTGGTGTCCGCTGCGGCGGAGCAATCGTGATACTACTTATACATATATATCGGCGAATATGTATCTATATATACACTGCAAAAGCTTTTTTATTTGGCCCAACGTACTTAGGAAGAGAAGAGACACAGCATAGTGGTTGTCTTGAATTTATTTTTAGCTAGTCAAAACCGTTTGAAAATAAAATTAAGACAACCGCTAAGTTGGCCTCTTCTTTCTCTTTTTCTCTCGTTACATATTGAGTTTTTTAATTACCATTGAGGGCTTGAAATTCAGTACGGGGCGTCGCACACGCACATTAGTCTACAGCGAACGGTAATACGCGACTTAGATAGTCTATATGTAGTCGGTCATTTCTGACATCGCTGTTTCTTTGTCTACGCTCTGTTTGTTGGCTCTCCGTGCTCGGAGAAAGAACCGCTAACAGGCGAAACGGGTCTTGTTCGCCCTCTTGATTGCTTCTGTGACTTGTGGTATCGCCCACTCTCACGTGAGACGTCATGAAACACGCTAGAAGTATCGGAAGTAGCGGAGAGTTAACCCGTACTACTCAATGGCGAAAACACACGAAGAGCCGCGTGCGAGAGCCTGTTCAGGGGTTTCTCGCCTAGCCACGTTTCGCAACCGCATCTCCGAGTGAGCTCTTCTCTACCATGGATCACGCGCCGTGACGTAATGCTTGCCGATCCGGCGCTCCTGCCACTCGCCCTGAAGGCCATTGCGACACGATGAGTGGCCTTGAATGACGTGGCGCTGAAAAGCACTCACTCTAAAGTTTATATGGTCGTTCGTCACATTGCAGATCGAATGTCATACCCAGCATCAACATGGCAGTTATCGTTGGCCCGATCTAGAGCAGCAGTTCACAGTTGCTGCTCAGTCACTAGAGCAGCAACTGTGAACTTTGACTTGAACAGCGTTGACTTGAACCAGCGTTGACTTGAACTTTGACTTGAACCCTCGAAAGACGTCAGCAGACGGATCGCACACCCTTCTACGTGATGCGCTCTCAATACGAAGAAACAGTTAAAAGTGGTTTTAGCCTACAGCGGCTTTCTTCTCTCACACCGACGTTTTCTAGAGTTACTCGAGGTCAGATCTAAAAGCGTTACCTGCCAGCTTTACTACGCATTATAAGACACTTTGCTTCTATTCAACTCATTTTTATGTCCTTGCGGTGAAACAATTTTTCTTTATAATTTTTAACGCTCTAATCGTGCAGGTGTGGCTAATTTGGGCGGAGTTTGCACAAACTACAGTGCTGCAGTTGTAGAAGACGAGCCATTGGTCTACAGCGGAGTATCTACGATGGCTCATGAGATTGCTCATGCGTATGTTTTCTTTTTCGCATCTTAAATACATCTATACATCTTAAATACATCTATAAATACAAGCTAGTATTTTCATCAAAGAAATACTACGTGACTTTTGCAAGCCATTGCAGCTGCGAATCGTTATATCAGCGATAAGAAAGCCACCAACTAGATAATGCATGTTACTTAGTTACAAATAATCTTTCTTTGTGAAGTAACACAAATTACATTGCTCACCGAAATTCACTTATCCAATATTCAATCGCAATATCCCATTGATTTTATCGCGTTTGAGAAACCATTTAATGTTTCCTCAAGTAGTGATTCAAAAGGTGTGACTTTATTATCCTGTGGTGTTTTACGAGAGATTTGTGTAAATACAAATTTAGAGGCCTCCCGAAATGTCCTTCGAAGTTTGTCACTGAGGGGTTTAATACAGCGCAACGTATTTCTCATGGAACACTTACAACGTCTTTCAGTTCCAACAATTATGGGCCATACAGTCAGACCGTGAGGTGCTTGGAGACAGGGTTTCTCCATCGCCCCTGACGTGGTCTAGGCCTGGGCCTCAGTCCACTAGTTTCTTCAGTAAGGTTGCTTCGCTCGCTCATTCATCCACTTCCTCAATGATTTATTCACTCTTAATACCATTGTATCAGATTTTTCTCCTAAGTGATTCATGTCACGCGTAGTGTATCAGACATGCTTTCAGCGTTTCAGTGTGGCTGCCTTATAAAGATCCGCAAACCTCTGTTGTGTGAGATAGTCTGTTTTTTGTTTTTGTTTTTGTGAACAAGCGGAGTTGTTTGTTCAAATCAGTTAGCTTAAACATACAGCTCGGCAAGTAAGTCTATAGGTCTGCTGAGTTTAAGGGCCTACAGAAGTTAAACTCTGTGCATGTGCTCCGATTGGGTACAAGAGCGTTAGGATGCGCTCAAAGATACAAGATTTCGATGGGCCAGGTGACATAAGCTTGTTTTGTTGTTCTTGAGTTTGTCATTATGCTCGGTCATAAGGTTATCGGGGGTTTTACGTCTGAAAACCACGAAACGATTATGACAAACGCCGTAGTGTAGGGCTCCGGAGTTTTAAACATTTGGTGCTCTTTATCGTGCACTGATATCGCACAGCACATTCGCTTCAATCATTTCGCCTCCATAGAAATGCAATCACCACGGCCAGAATCAAGTAGGCAACCTTCTAATCAGCAGCCAAGTGCCTTAACAACTTTTCCACCGAGGTAGACTGATTGTGCTCGAAGTTTCAGAAAATAGCAGCATGCTTTTATAGAAAGAACACGCTTTCTGGTATCTCTTGGTGCCGACGGACAAGAAATATTAAAAAAAAACTCAGTAATGCTTAATGAAGAGAATAGCAGAGAGGTCAGTCTGAAAAGCGTCCCCAATGCCTGCTTTGCGTCAATGGTGTAAAATGAAGTGGTGTCGTCACGGGCACAGAAATGGTTGCAGGTGATTGTGCTTTTGCAGTGACTTGTGTCGTGTTTTTGTATGTGTGCATGTGCGCTACGTATTACGTTGAGCAGTCAATACATACCACACACTCTAGTACTCCCCCGCAGGGGCGCCTGCACAAGTAGGCGTTTGGTGTGTAGCGACACCACGGACCCGAGCTAACGGGGTGGGGGGGAGGTTCGGCTCACTGCCCCGCTTAGCCGTGCGTGGCTGAGCCGTGTCCGGGAAAAGGGGGATCCTGGGGGTTGAGCTGACGCTGGGTGCTTGGACCTTTAAGGCCCCTCGGCAGAGGCAACACACCCCTTTGGCCCCGGCTTGACGTAGACGGCACCCCTGGGCTGACCCATCCAGGGGAAATCGGAGAAAGCCTTTTCCTATCTCTCTCTCCCTACATCTTCGTCTTTATCTCTCACTTTTTATCTATCCTGTCTTCTACTCTCTTCTATTTACTTCCAAGCTTCCTGGCGGCTAGGGTTAACCCTGTGAAAATAGCCTACCTTGGTCTAGGCGAATTGGGTTATAGTAGCATTGTACGGCTGGCGTCTGCAAGTTTTAGCATCCGCAAGCTTGTAGCGCCCCCTCGTTGGGCTCCGTGCTGGGTGGCTGCCAACGCTTCTGAAGAAAATTAAACTGGCATGCATAGAGCGTTTCTCTTATTGAGTGATCGTACCGCCTTAAAGCGCGTACGCACCGAAGACTTAGCTTTTTCAACCGATTAAATGAAAGCTTCCCCCATTTTCTTGTTATACATAGTGAGATAAGTGGCAAGCAAGCCAGAACTGTATCCCCCTTTGTAGTAGCCAAGTGTCTCACAGAAACTCTTGTAGCCGGGCACAAAGTTACCAAAATGGCCAGAGGATCCTCCTCCTTGATGTTCGAGGAAAAGAACAGTTTGAGAATTTACACAATCTTTCAACTTTTGGGAACACCCCGATCACTGTAACACCACACATATTAATGAACACAACCTGTGGAGAGGTATCTGACTCTGATTTGCTTGGCCTGGCTGAAGCAAAACTTCTGGAGCGTTGGAAGAGTCAGAATGTGACCAATGTACAGAGGATTATCATCAGAAGAGACAACAAGCAAACACCAACAAAACACCTCATACTCACATTCGCCTCCAGTGATCTGCCAGAAAGTATTCAAACTGGGTACACGAAGACGTCGATCATACCATACATACCTAACCCACGTCGTTGTTTTAAATGCCAGAGGTATGGCCATGGCTCACAAAGCTGTCGTGGTCACCAAACTTGTGCACAATGTGGAGTGTCAGGCCACAATTCTGACAACTGCGAAGAACCATCACACTGTGTGAACTGTGGTGGAAATCATGCCGCATACTCACGGTCTTGTTCATTTTGGAAAAAATAAAAATGAATAGTCACATTGAAAATTAAAGAAAATATCACATTCAAAGAAGCAAGAAGAAGAGTGTCGCCATTTTATGGCCCCACATATGCTGATGCGGCGCGTCAGGGGGCAACGCCGCACCAGCCATCACCACTCCTTCGGCCAGCGCAGAGCGAGCCATCGGCTTTGGTGCCTGCCCTCACGGCGGCAGTAGTTCAGTCTACTCCTACAAGCGAATCGAGGCCGGAGACTCCAGGGTCCTCTGGTCTCAAGGCCTCACCTCACTAGGCGAGGCCTAAAATCCGAACCACCAGCTCGCATGTGCGGGCATCCAGTGCCTCTGAGGAGGCACTGGATACAACGGTACCCTTGGTGCCGAAAGAGCGGTGCGGCTCCTTGGAGCGCGCCGCTCTTTCGGCACCAAGGGTACTGTTGCCAAGTGCATCCACAAGCATCTAGACTGCCCGGCAAATGACTAGTCCCGTGGGGGAACACTGAGTGTCAGAATGCGCGAAAGGAACAGAACAGGGCATGGAGGTTGCTGCGGAACTCGCCGACAGCGGAAAACCTTGAGAGTTTTAAGAAAATAAAATATCGAGGCAGGAGAACGCAGGCCAGAAGAGAAAGCTGGCACAAGTTTTTGTCAGGGATAAATTTATATACATAAGAAGCTAAAGTCTGGAACATGGTTGGTAGGGTAGCAGGAAGACAAGTACACTCACTCCCACTCGTAAACACACAGGGTGATAGCCTGGAACATCAGGCGAACTTCCTCGGTGCATACTACGAGCAGATGTCTAGCTCGTCACACTATACTTAAGCTTTCCAACGATACGAAGCAAGGATAGAAAAGCAGAAACTAGAACACAAGTGCACAAATTACGAGGCATACAACCAACCTTTCAACTGAGCTGGGCTACAAACATCACTAAACTCCTGCAGCAATTCAGCCCCAGGCTACGACTGTGTCACGTATGAAATGTTGAAAATCCTGCCGCTCAAAACGCGAAAAACTTTACTCTCTCTATACAATGCTATCTGGCTTTCTGGCACCATCCCTTCTTCCGGGTAAGAGGCTATTGTTATCCCTATTTTGAAACAGGGCAAGGACCCTTCCTCAATTGCGAGTTATAGGCCCATTGCGCTTACAAGCTGCCTTTGTAAACTTTTTGAAAAGATGATAAACCGCCGACTTTTGCATTTCCTCGAAACACACAATCTGCTTGACCAATTCCAGTGCGGGTTTCGTGAGGGTAAATCCACCACCGACCGTCTGGTGTGCATTGAGGCAGAGATCTGAGACGCTTTCGTCCACAAACAATATTTCCTCTCTGTGTTTCTCGATATCGAGAAGGCATACGACACAACATGGCGTCTTGGCATATTAAGAGACCTGTCTCACTTGGGTGTGCGCGGTAGAATGCTTTCCATAATCGAGAGTTACTTGTCCAATCGGACATTCCGTGTCCGTGTGGGCAGTATTCTCTCCCAAACATTTGTCCAAGAAACGGGAGTACCGCAAGTTAGAGTACTTAGTTGTACAGTTTTTATTACCAAAATGAATTCCTTGCACCTGTCCATCCCCCGCAACATGTTCTACTGTACATATGTCAATGACGTCCCGCTTGGCTTTAAGTCACGCAACCTGGCAATGTGTGAGTGGCAGGTTCGGTTAGGTTTAAACAAGGTCTCCGAATGGGCAGCGGAAAACGGATTCCGACTGAACCCACAAAAAAGCACGTGTGTCTTGTTCTCCCGAAAGAGAGGCATGCTCTCGGAACCCAACATTGAACTGAACGGTCAACGTCTGTCTGTTAATGCGGAGCATAAATTTCTAGGCTTAATCTTAGGCAACAAGTTGACCTTCGTACCGCACATCAAACATTTAAAAACGAAATGTTTAAAAGCCATGAATGTTCTAAAAGTGTTGTCACGTACTACCTAGGGTAGTGACAGGCAATGTCTCATGAACCTGTATAGAAGCCTCATTCGCACCCGCTTAGATTATTGGGCCGTTGTTTATCAATCTGCGACTCAAAGTGCTTTGAAGATGCTGGACCCCGTGCACTATTCGGGCATCCGCCTTTCTACGGGTGCTTTTCGCACCAGCCCCGTAGAAAGCCTTTACGTTGAGTCAATTGAGTGGTCGCTTCATCTGCAGAGAACTTACATGTCCTTTGTGTATTTTCTTAACGTGAAAGCAGACAGGAAGCACCCCTCATACTCCGTTATAAATGATTGGTCGAGCTCTATACTGTTTAAAAACAGGCCTTCGATGAGGCCGCCCTACTCAGTTTGCCTCATGGGTCTATCTGAGGAAACTGGTGTCTCACTGGAACACAGTTTAATGGCTCCTGTGGCATACCCGCCACTTTGGCAGTAGCAGACTATAGAATGCGATGTGTCTTTCCGAGAAATTACAAAACACGCGCTTATTGCCCATATTCGAACATACTTTCTGGAAATTCAACACAAATACCCACGTCCTGAGTTCTTTACAGATGCCTCTAAGTCTATCTCCTCTGTGTCCTACGCTGCTGTCGGCCCATCCTTTTCGGATGCTGGCTCTCTACATCCAGAGCAACTATCTTCACAGCGGGAGCTTATGCGATACTTGTGGCCACTAAACACATCAAACAACTACAAATACAGAAAGCGGTAATTTATACGGACTCTCTCAGTGTGGTAAGGGCTCTGCACACTCTTAAAAAACAAAAAAACCCTGTCCTCGTCCCACTTTACTTCATTTTATGCACACTCTACAGACTCAAACAACTTGTTGTAGTTTGCTGGGTGCCAGGGCACCGTGATATCCAAGGCAACGTGATGGCGGATCAGCTTGCTGTATCCGTCCACGAAAGCACTGCCACTACACCCATATCAAACCCAGCCCTTGATCTTAAGCCGTCTCTCAAACGAAAGCTCAGGGACCACTGGCAGAGCAAGTGGGATAGACACACACAAAACAAACTACACATTATTAAGCCACACCTTGGTCATTGGCCGTCAGTATCAAAATCACGTCATGCAGAGGTAACACTAACCAGGCTCAGGATAGGACACACATACATGACACACTCATATCTTTCGTCCGGTGGCGATCCACCATTGTGTGACAGATGTGGTGAAGCACTAACAGTTCTTCACATTTTAATCCAGTGCAAATAATTAGACACTCTGAAAAAAAAAACACTTTCCATTACCCTACCGACAACATATACCTCTACATCCTGCAGTGTTCGTCAGTAGGGAACCACTGTTCACTCATAAATCGGTGCTAGCTTTTTCAAGAGATGTTCACTTTTGCCATGTCATATACCAAGTCATTGCGTAGCGCAACCTCTCAAGAGCGGTTGCTGCTGCAGTGACTACATTGAAAAGCACTTGCCTCACAGCCCTTAGACACAAGGGCGCTGATGAGGCACTTGTGCTAGCGGGAAATATTTTACACATGTTTTTATTATCAGAACCTTTTGTCACCAATTTTTACTGTCCATATCACGCCACTGTCATGATTTTAGTAGTTATGTTTTTACCCGCATTATAGCGAGGAATTTTAGAGCCCCTATTAAGCCACGCAAAATATCATTGTCCACATCTTTAGTCATTGAAATGGCGCTCTTTGGCCATCAATCGGCCCTTGCGCCATAAAGCGCCACACATCATCATCGTCATCATCAACACTCTAGATCTCTCGAAAATGGCATTTTTTGCTTGACTCACTTAAGTTCAACAAATATGTTAGCATGTGTTGTCGATGGCTAAGATGCCCATGCTACGAATATTTCTTTTTGTATGGAGAGTGCCTAAAGTCCGGGAAAAGTACAAACGTTATTTCACGTCTGCTTAGACGCACACAACACACGTCTGCAGATGATGTGGTGCATATTGTCAAGCATCTACGGTAGCCCTTCATCTGGTTGGGTAAAATAATTTTAATGTTAAAACTGTAGCCCCCACGTTTAAGATAAGACCCTTCATTTCGAAAGCCTAGTGGTCCTTCCTTCATGGTTTGTCTGAAGCGGTTGTCCAGGCGGGGCGGTTTTTGTAGTTAAACAATTTTCCTCTAGCCCATGCGTTGGTCGTGCGGCTCGCGTCTGTATCTCCGATAGACAGGATCATGGCCACTACGTATAGCTCTGACAGGGCGCTCTGTCTTACCTAATCATGGAGGTTACGTGTAACGAATAGCAAGGTTAAAGGGGACGAGTGTTGCGGTAGCACTGCATTCGGCACAGTGTGGTGGCGCTGAAGTATGACGTAGAGCCCGAAGATGAACTGGAGTAGGTGAGGCGGCACAGTTCGCTTACACTAGAGCTACTTGCGGTGACCCAGTTCACTATAGAAGAAAGTTGTGTACAGCATCAGTGTTAATACAGCTTCGCCGGTCATTTATTTTCACATGAATGTAGTCACCTACGTTTTTTTTTCTCTGATCATGTCTGTTCCTCCTTTACGTCGCGTTGAGAAAGGTGTGCACATGTAAAGTGGCCAAAGTACCCAACTGGCAGTTTGATTCAACCAGTATTCGACTAGACCATGGAGTAAGAATATTAAGGTGTTGGCACTAAGTGCGCCTGAGGGTCAGATAATGTTTGGTCTCACGGGAACAACATGCTGTGAGCCGTCCAATGGCGCTGCCGCCAACGTACCCAGCGAAATGCTGCTGACGCATTGAAATTTTTGTTTCCTGAAAGATTTTCGGCCGGGAAATTACACACAATGTTCCTAAGAGGTGTACCAATCACGGTGTGGAGTGCTCTGGATTGCTCAGGTACTAGACCTTTCACGGTGGGTTGAGTTTCCCAGTTTCTAAGACTTTGTGATCCGACCGCACCACCACTGTGCTAGGCTTTAGCACGCGCCACACGGCGCTGCCGCGGTATGATCAGCGACTGCTCCCGACAAGTCAGCGATGACGGAGATGATTGTGGATTTGCCCCTCGAAGAGTTTACTTAGGAATATGGCTAGAAAACAGCATCTTTGAAGAGGACAAGTGTCGTCGCCGGCAGAGTCAACCAACATGCAAGCGCTTTGAGTCAGGATGGACATTGCATCAGCAGGGCTCCCAGGATGAAGACGGGCGGCCATATATTAAAAAACGAATTGTGACAGGATCTCGCATGCCACTGATGCTGAAGGAACACATCAGAACTGGGATAAGACCAAGAGGAGGACTTAACATTACCAAGACAGGGCCCACCGTCATTGGAAGGGCTATCGTGGATGTGGCCGGACTCAACCCATCACAGACAAATGAGGACGTAATCTGTCCTAACTAACAGCAAATTATTATGGCTGATAGTACCCCTGAGAGGCACAACATGACAAATACTCCAGAATCAGCCTTATTCAGGTTGGAGGGAAGGACTTCGAAGTCGGTGCCTACGAAACGCTCCATACAGCATGTGCAAAGGTGTCATACGCAACATTGATATCAGTGATGCTTCGGCGGTCCTGGAAAGCAGCGTTGTCGACAGGAATCCACTAGCCCTCGCTGTACTTGACCGTGCGTGGTACTTCGGGAAGTTCGGGAATAAGGCGTGAATGGCCTCTTCGGTACGTCGAGTGGCACTCTCCCCTTTAACTATGCGTGAAATCTCGTGGGTGTCTTGTCCTCTGTAAAATTGTTGGCGCATACATGGCCTGTAGGCATTAAATTTTGGTTTGTCCTTGGTATTGCACGACGCCACTGCCCAGACGATCCCTGTTAGACGGCACATCAAAGAAAGGCACACGCTCCGCACCAGTCTGATAACCATAACGGCCATTCGTTTCAAAGCACGTTCTACCCATTGCGGGGTCTTCTGAGCAATTCTACGTCACCTACATTGATAGAATGCATTAAACGCATGCGAACAAAAAGAATGGCTTCTAAAGAGCGTGGTGACACAAGCCAGCGAAAAACCCAGAATGGGCAGCATGTGCATTTCTGCCAAGCGTGCTGCCGAGATGGCTGACCCCGCTCATCGTAGCGCCATCTAAGAAGGCATTGATGAAGCTTTCACATAACTGATAACAAACCTAACAATATCTGGACGCGCCGGCATTGCGCTTTTCAAGGCGTTGCGGGGAGAGTGTCAGCACCTGTCTGTTCTATACACTGTGGACTAGACTACTCAACAGGACCATACGTGCCCCAATAACATGAAGGACAAGGTAACTCCAGCATTAGTGCGAAGGTTCCACGGTTTTCATGGTAGCATATGACTTCAACATGTCGCCGACTGTCTAGGAACTACACACCTTGTACCACTCCTATCAACGTCTGTAAGCGAAGTAAGTGTTTTGAACTTTTACACGCTACAATAGCTCACTGTTATTAAATAATAAAGTGCTCACCTAATTTTGTCTGACATCAAACACTCATATAAGCTACAATGAGGTGTAGTAGAGGCACATAATATTCATGAATAGAATAGCCATGCAAAAGCTAGGAGAGCTAACACAGAGAGCTTACTGAAGTGAAACATGTTTTGCCCGCATATTTCACGTTCTTTGATACAGTGTTAATGCGAAGTGTTCCTTCTTGAGGCATTCACCGTTAACAGGCTTGTTTCCTCTTTTTTTTGCGCAGACTAGGGGCGAGTCATGACGACGAAAATATAACGCTTGGCATCGAAGGTTATCCCGATGCGCTTAACTGTTCGTGGGATGATGGATACTTGATGAGCACAGCGCCCCATGGAAAGAACATGTACAAGCTTTCAAATTGCTCAATGGCTCAAATCAAGGTATTTGTCTGGTAGGTGAAGACACTTTAATATCATGAGCTCATTGGTCAGGCAAGAACTGCTTCATTATGTTTCCTGGCGCTTTCTGCAATGAAGCTCGAGGACTCAGGTTTGATTCTGCGCTCCGCCAACCGGGCATTGGTAGAGGGGCCTTCCTATGTAGTAGTTAATATATAGTATACGACGGATTTTCGCAGGCTGGTGATGAAACGTGATGATTGAAGTGATTCGCATTACTGACAATTTGATGAGCGCTACCTTGTTCATAATTTGAGTAGAGATTGTAACAATGCGGAGCGAGTATGTGTGATATCGCTAAGATGTCGGGGTGGCATCCCCCGATGATGCCACCACATCATGTGATGAATTGGCTGCATCATTGAACACATATTCGATCAGTCGCGGGCAGATCGATCTTGACGGCAGTGCAACACCACCTAACACCACAGCACCATGTTGTGCAGAACACGACATGTGGAAGGAGAGTAACATTGCGATCGACCGCGGACATTAGTTTATTACAAGCGTGGCTCATGTCTTGCAGAGAGTGTGGTACCCCATTGCGTACCTTGGTGCATTACCAAGTGTGAAGAATGTTATTGGGCTCAAACCTTGAAGTATGTACAGTACTCGCGGATTGAAACAGGACACTCGGAGCATGTGGCGCCGGCACATGTGCCGCCGCTCGTGGGTGCTCGTGGAACCAAGGTGTTCCACTGTGGCATAGAGAGAGGGGAAAAACACCAACAGAGCAGGATTACTCTTTGTGGTTGCTGAAGGGTCGGCATTTAGTTCACAAATTGCACACTGCCAGCGTGGCGCTGCAAGACGCGCGCTCTCGCATGTCGCGATAGAATGGGCTCAGTGGTGCGCTCCATCAATACTGCGGCGCCAGCAGACGACGCTCTTGTTCTGCGTCCTTCAATATGCGCCATTCATGCCGAGCAAGTAAGGAACGGGATTCATCTAGAATATTGCGACTGACGTACGTTCATAGACACAATAAATAAGCTCCACAAAAGCATAGACAGGTTGTCTATGCTTTTACTAAAAAGGAAAAGCAGTAATAACTGGCCTGTTCGTGTTCAAGATTGGAACAATGCGTTATTATTTTGTTGTTTTGCCCCGAGCAGCCAGTTCGGTGGCTATTTTGCGTGGCGACGCTTCGTAGAGCTATCATCCAGAAAAAAAACGAGCCAGATTCTGCATTTTTAATAAAGTATCGGTCACAGTTTGAGTCATGGACACTAATACACTATATTGTTGCCGTGTTGCACGAAGGCAGGCTCGCGAGAAGTAGGGAGGTAAAGGCTGCACTACAACGTTGAGGACCAAAAAAAAACTTTCTTTTATGTCGTGACTCATACCACGACGTAAACTTTCTGTGCTTCCATGAGGAAATTTATTTTGTCTAGAACGCATGCAAGGCGCAATCGTCTAGCTGAATCACGCCTCCTACTTGCACAGAATGCATACCGCATCACCTAAGCGCGCAGGACGAGAGGGTCGTCTGCTGGCACCACGATCTAAGCGGTGCACAGCGGCGAACCACTTTGAAGAACCAACATGCGAAAGAGCGCATATGCACGAGCCTCGCAGTGCCACGCTGACAGTGAGCACTTTGGGAACTAAGTGTCGAATACTTAGCGACTGGTAGCAGCAATGCTGCTCCGTTGGTGTTCTCTTCCTCACTCTATACCGCAATGCAACATAGTAATTCCGAGAGCACCCACGAGTGGTGGCACATATACCTGCAGCCACAAGCTCCGATTGTCCTTTAGAAGTGTGGTAGTTTGAGCTAGTTAGTATGACATGACGATAGTTATAGCGCGAGAACAGAACGACGTGTCCTTCTTGCCTCGTGTCCTTCTTGTCCTTCTTGTCTCTTTGTCGTCGTTCTGTTTTCGCGTTGTAACTATCGCCGAGTGTCCCGTTTCATACCGTCAGTACAGTACAAAGTGTTACCAATTTTTGAGAGTGAAGCTGTTGAAGCTCGCCGTAGTTAGTCTGTTGGAAAAAAACTCAACACCACAAACCGGCACGAGATCACCATATTCGCGTCTTCATGTTCATCTCCCGCTGCTGCACTCCTAGAACAGGTGTGCCATTTTTTTCGGCTTGGCCTATAAGAACTCCGTTTGGCAAGATGACGATTAAACAGAAAGAAAAAAAAAGAGAAAGAAAAATCTTGGCGACAAAAACTCTTGATGAAGCTCTTCAGAAATCTCTATCCAAAAGCGAGCGTCAAAACCACTCGGCTGTCTTTTTTTTCATGGTATTCAATCAAGTATTTGCGTAATAAAAAATCAAGCAAACAAAAGTACGATCACATGGCGGCAACAAGCGCTCAAGCGTTACTCATATACACTCAACAGCCAACACAGCGTGAGTTCTTCACATCGACAGTTCTTAACATCGTGTTATACAAACAACAAAGGGGTGAGGCCAAACACCTCACCAAGATGGAGTACCAATCCGGTCTAAAATATTTTTCCTCTATTACGGGCTTGTTAGCGTCGCATATAGTGAATAAAAGATAACATTTACAATAATAGACACTACTACGACAATGTGGAGATCATCAACTAAAACTGGAGAAAAAAGGTTACAGGCCTCCCTTGAAATTCGATAAGGCGTGTTAAAGGTTCTACCATGACCAGCTTGGCAGACACTCTAGCAGAGTCCACCATAGTCTTTTACATGTGGTGTAGTACAGCAAAAGGGTTTGAAACAGAAGTGCGATAAGGATTTACGGTCGTGAGAAGGAGAGAAAGAAGAGGAGGAGAGAGTAAAACATATTGTAGTAACAATGAGAAATAGAGAAGCAGAGATAGGAAGAAGTGACTGGGAACCAGAAAAAGAGAGAGAGAGAGAAAAGATGTTATAAAATAAAAAAGTAGATAAATACAGCAAAGAAGAAAAGAAAATTAGCAAAACTTAACAAAGAAACAAAAGCCATCAGCAAGAGACGCCATTCTATTTTCCGTGAAGTTCCGTAGAATATTTTGTGTTCTTTGATTGCGGGTCTGTGACACCAGGTGGAACCCTATCCCTCTTCGATGTGATTACGGAATAGAAACATCCCTTATCATCTTGGGTCAACTTGTCGCCTGGACGTGAAACCAGCACTCGCACCAAAAAAGAAGGTGTAAATTGTGAATACTGCTTGACTAGCTATGATATTCACGCTTGACTCGGTCATTTTGCAGGCCCGACAGGACTAGCAAGCCTCGTTGCGAATGGGTTATAGCCCTTATTTTTATTATTTTTTTCATCCTTGTCCACCTGATGTCTACGTATTGCGCCCCTATTTGTTCCTTTTTTTGTTGTTTTAATGCACACAGTGTAAGTGTTCGTGCCTGTCTTTTATTTCATTTTCAATGCGCACAATGTTCAGCGTGCATGCCTCTGTTCGCTTTATGTCTTTATTTTGTAACGTACTTCTCGGACGTTTTATTTTTCACACGAATTTCAACAAGGTCTTGTATGCTGTCTTGTAAAGTTGTGTTCCCACACCTGTCAAAAGCTCCACTTAGGGTTGACAGCGTTACTAAACAAAGCAACAAACAAACGTAAGTAACGAGGGTGTTGTATTTTTCCTTACGCAGCACTTTGCAGGAGGCTTGCGTACAGGTCCATACAAAAGCCAACTACTCGAACAAGTTTTATCCCGGGCAGAACATGACTCCAGAAACATTTTGTCAAAAAAAGCACCCAGAACATCTGGACGTAGAGCCAGAAAACGTAAGCGCTTATATTGCTGTTCTATTACTACCTATTTATTTTATATTAACGTGAGGTTTTCCCGTTTGCACTACTGGAAGTCGACTTTCACGCCTAAATCCAATATCGAAGTTCAAGTTGTGTGAAAAGTGAAGTATTCAGCACGGTTATTATTTTCTTTTTTTTCCTGGACCCAATTGAAAATCACCTTAAGAATATCGGGGTTTTAACGTTCCAAAACCAGGACATGATTAGGAGAGATGCCATGCCATAGCGAAGGGCTCGGGAAATTTCAATCAGCCCCGCCGCGGCAGTCTAGTGGCTAAGGTACTCGGCCGCTGACCCGCAGGTCGCGGGTTCGAATCCCGGCTGCGACGGCTGCATTTCCGATGGAGGCGGAAATGTTGTAGGCCCATGTGCTAAGATTTGGGTGCAAGTTAAGGAACCCCAGGTGGTCGAAATTTCCGGAACTCTCCACTACGGCGTCTTTCATAATCATATGGTGGTTTTGGGACGTTAAACCCCACATATCAATCAATCAAATTTCGACCACCTGGTGTTCTTTTCCATGAACCTAACTCTAATCTCCTGGGCTTCAAATACTTTCGCCTCCATCGAAAATGCAACTGCGGAAGCCTGCAATGAATACCTCGTCCCTTGCGCTACCCTTGTGGTCGCGTCATAATCACGTAAATACATTATTTTTACTTTGTATCAGTGCTGCCTTCAAAGTTCATGCTGGTGTATTTATTTCACATTCTGAATTTCAACAACATAAGTGCCTACGCACAAGCGCCAGTCGTTCAAAGTTTCTTCATCCTTACCGACAGTGACTTTCGGCGCTGTTTATGTTCTGCAGGCGTTGAAAGGCGTGGTACTATAAAGGGTCAAAGTAACTTAATTTTTACCAAAGCAATTATTCCGTCATATTCAAAACTCTATTCTCCACAATTTCAAGCACTACAAGCTTAATAGCTTATATTTATTTCATAGCACGATGGAAACGTCTCAAATAATGAAGGAAGCACGTTCAGAAATGGTGGTAGCATATACTTGTTCGATTCTACGGCTGTATTACTCGACTTCTCTTGATCAGCGCTTCCTGACAACGGAGTTGTTTAAGCCAGTCCTAACCTGTCCAACTCGAACACAATAGAGTGCCGCGCAGAGACGACGCCACTGCGTGTTGCTTAACGGCCAATGGCACAGCTGTTCTGCTTCGCTATTCCATACAATATTCTGTCCCAAGCCCACCCGCGTGGACAGAGCACGCAACTCACTTAAATATCCAGGGACCTCACTCGTAACCACTCGACCAGAAGGGATGTCACGACCAACTGTGCATGCACTGCTTCGTCAGTTATAAAGCCTGAGTGCGGTGGTGGCGTCTACTCTGGATAAGTAAACTTTTACCTTTTTATATTTTTTATTTATTTATTTGGGCACTCTTTACAAAATGCCCACGAAGAGGGCAAAGGAAGAGAGCGTCTCCTGACTAAGCCCACTCTTTGTGAGGTACGTCGGGCAAGTACAGCAAAAGGGTATATACGAAAATTCAAGATTATACATACAAATTATATAAAAAACGATGATCATTCAAACAAGCGCAGAAAATGTCGGTTAAACATTCCAAAAAGCTGTTCCTTAGCGATAAATACAAAGACGTTATCAGCAATACTGATATATATTGAAATACATACAATTTGTATGTGTATATGGAAAACAATGATAAAGAGCAAAGATTACAACAGATATATTTCATACATAACCAATCTTCAGCACACGCACCCAATAGGTTCCTTGTATAGATATCGCACCTTGTAGCCATTATTCGTGTATTATTGGAATTGAACACATACGGACACTCTTGAGTGCCTCTTGCTATCACTGTCGTCACTGCCATGGTTGTCATGCATTTTTTTATAATATGTGACCAGCAACACTGACGCTGAGCTCGTGCTTCTAAACACTGCTGCCTCTGTGGACGGCTGGTCACGCCCCTTTGCTGCTGGTAATCATAACACCCTCAGATCCCTAGTAGAGCTCTTCACAGCATAAGTATTTTTATAAAAGGAACACCATTCAAAGGAAGCGTTCCTCGAAATGCGCGACCGGGGGTTTGAATGTACGACCTCTCACTTCTCAGCGCGCCGCGTTAAACGGCTCAGTCATACACCATACGTACTTGAGCAAACAAACGGCGAGCTAGAGAGAGAGAGAGAGAGAAGGAAGGCCGGGAGATTAACCACATATTGGCATTCGGTTTGCTACCCAGCACTGGGCGATTGTTATAGTGCGAGATCAAAACGATGACAAAGAAACAAGAAGAAGACAAGTGCTCGTCTTCTTCTTGTGCGCTATAACAATCGTCATGTCATGCCAACTACCCCAAACCACCACGCTCCCAGCACGGGGGAAGGGGGGGGGTTAGAAAATAGGGATAAGGAAGAGGGTGTAGAGAGAGAGAGAGAGAGAGAACACACACCGGAAGTTCGTTCTGGCTACAGCCGTTCAGAAAGGCCGGTCAATCGCAAAAAGTGCAGTGGCGCTGTGCAGGGCCTTCTTCTGTGACGTTGCATCCTGTCGATATTGTGAAATTATTTCCTCCGACAGTGGTTTATTATCCAATTTGCTGGGTTCTTCGCAAAGGCATAGTCGCTGTCCACCTTACTCTATACTCTAAGCAGTCACTTGGAAACTGCGAACTCCCATTTACCGCGTGGCAATATGCAGAGCTCCGAGGTGCTTCAGCGTGTTCTCTTTACCACCAGAGAGATAGCGCGAGAGGTGCGTTTTGAAGGTCATCGCCCCACTTGTTCTTCGATGAAGTGGCGATGAGGGGGCACAGTACTGTGCCCTACAGAGCGTGGTTGACCGTCTACATGCGCTCATCTCGTGAAAGGCTGTTTTGTACCTGCGTCTAGTGCTTCCATGCACCGCAAAGTTTGTGTTGGAGCTCCCCAGGCAGCGCACGAGGGTCGATTCACTCGCTGCAGCAGCCACGTTTGTAAAAGAAATGAGTTGCTGGCTGTTACGAGCTGCTGCTCCGAGACGGTGAATCGATAGGGAAGGGGTACCATTAGATAACCAAATTGCTGAAGCTTTGTTTACTGGCGACTTTATGGGAACGCTTCACGCAGCCGCATTTTATCGCGCGTGCCAATTGACCGAGCAGCACTTAGCGAAACTTGGAAACGCCTAGCATAGCCAGGATCAGCTCGGTACCATGGTGTAAGCTACAAACACACTGTGCTCGGTACTCATTGTTGAATTCGTTTCGATTTCATTTCTGTTCTCGAATCCCGAGGAGGCAAATTAATGCATTGCTCTCAAAACCATATATAGTCGACCACAAAAGTTCACGGACCACACAAGCGCGCGCTAAAATACCTTTACGCACCATCTAGTGGTACCACAGCGTCAACCATAGCGCAGGGCCGGAAATTAATCTTGTTATATTCACTGGCCTTTGAATTTGCTGCTGTCGCGCTGCATACTGTTGGTTCACAGTTTTCACACAAAGTTTTTCGGCAGCACGACCGTCACTTTTTTTTGCTTTGATAGCGGAATCAGATACCACGACGCGCCTCGAACGGCGTAGCTGGGTATATGTCAATTTGCAAGACAGGTTGTTACTGATAGCAGCTACGCTGAATAACTGCTCTCATGACAGAAGCAAGTAACCACGAGTACCGAAGAGCGCGTCAAGTAAAAAAGAAAAAAAGGTGAAACATACTTGCATCCAGTCAGAAAGCAGACAGTCTATTGGTTAAAGGAGCGATGCGTCTCGGGCCAACGCCTCCTTTTCGGGCGCTGCGCTACTTTCGATCACGGCTGGGGTAGCGGAAACGTGGTCCCTAAGATTTAGTGGCAGATAGTACATTGTAAATGAAAGGTATTGTTCCTTAACCCCTGCCGGCTGGAGGCTCACTTCATTTTTTTGGCATTACACTGGCGACGAGAATGTTGTAAACCTACCCAAGCCGCCGCAACATGAGTTTTCCCGTACTCGCTTTGCCACCGTTCTTCTTTGCGACTCCCGACCGGCCGCTACTGACACGGAAGCACTGGGAGAGGATGCTTAAAGAGTACCTGGCGGCGTCCGTACCCACCGAATTCGCACAGGCCCGACGCAGGGCCATCCTTTTGCATTGTTTGCAGACTGATAAGTCTGTCGCGGCCACTTCTGGCGAATATAACACCGTATTCGAGGAATTACGGCACGACTTTTCGACGTCATGCGACATTTTCGTCTAGCGTCAGCGTTCTCACCGTCACTGTGAACACTCAGGCGAGTTGGTTCAAGAATTTGTTGCCGCACTACGGGAGCCAGTGTCGCATTGTTCGCTCGTTTCACAGGATTACGCTCTGTGGAATCAATTTGTTGGCACTAGCATAGCTTTCACTATGTACATAGCTGAGCGGTTATTGCTTGAGGGTCTCTCACTTTCAACCGAGAGCTTGGTGCGAATTATGCTTCAATTTGAGCAAGCAGCTGAATAGCTAAATAAATTTTCACCTTCGGTCAACCAAATTTTAATGCAGCGTCGTGCTAAGAAACCCTCGCCTTCTTCAGAAAATGGCAACTCACAACCAGCAGCCCACTTTCAGCAGAAGTTAAGCCAAAAGCGCCAGTGGCTCACGTGCGCCGCAGTGGCACCGCCACCCTGAACGGAAAAAACAACATTGTAGGCGCTCCACGTCTCCGCTCTGTTTATGATGCGGCTAGAGAGACCAACATGGTTAAACTATGTGCATCACGAAACTTGAAAGGAAAAGAGTCTAACACCTATTGCGACAATCATGAATGCCCACCGACGATTAAAGTGCGACTATTTGAGGAGGGGCAAAATAACCAAACCAAGAACCTAATGTATTTTTAACGCCACAGTGTTCCATAGCTTGTTTCTTATAAATTCCAGCGTCAGTGTTAATAGTTTCGAGCAAAAGAATCGTCTTCGCGTGACCGCAATATCGAGAAAAATGCGAATAAAATACAAATATTCTGGGTACGAGTGGGGATCGAACCCCGGTCGTTTGCGCAACAAAACGAATGTTCTAACACACAGCCACACGTCTGCTTGTGAATACTGTGAAAATAACTTCCTCTGCTTGCAAACGCAGTGAAAGTAACTTTCATTCTTTACCAAACACGCGTGTACTTTTTACATGCTTCACAATACAACATGAAATATTGCCATAATAATGCGTGTTACAAGGGTACATTGCCATCGGGCGTCAGAACATGGCAATATCTGAATGACTTCATAGTTTGAAGCCAGTCACCCACCGTAAAAGGCACATACGTTACTGCCTCTTTAAGGCCATGTATTGGGTGTATAGCAAGTTCGAAAACATTTCATGGACTAAGTGTTTCAAATACGCACTTTAGGAACAGAATATCACTCCTGCGCTCAAGTCTTAAACGTCAAAATTAATGGTCCCCCCATATTTTTTAAACAGTCGTATGTTTTTATATGTCAAAGGTCCCTATAAATGTTTTATGGTTTCTCTGACACTTCGCTGAGTCATTGATTGCCGCATTTTTCGGTCGAGTGTAAGAAATAAAGAAGGGTCGTATCCAGGCCATCTGCTATCAAGGCTTCTAAGGCTGTGTTCCAATTCTTAGTCAGCACGTAGACAGTCTACGAAGACTGCTTAGAAGACAGCATCGAGCCCATGCTGTCCGAGAAATGGAACACATTTAGACTGCTTTTACGCGACAATGCACCACCTCACGTCGAGAAGAAAAAGCTAAAATAAACAAACGTAACAGTTGTATTTTCTGGCTTATTTTGTGTTGAAATCGAAAACAAATAAACGTTACTCACATTGAGCGTCTGGGAAAGCGTTAACTTGTGTGCAGACGACCATTCCGGTGAGATTCGATCTATCTGAGTGATTTGATGAGCCGCCATCTTGTTTAAACAGCAAAGTAGCCTGCATCGTATTTGTCTACGATGCGGTCTTCTCGGAGCTGTCTGTTTTGCCGGCTACGTGAGAATCAGATTGCGACTTAAGATGGCTGCCGTCCATTTAGTTGTCTATTTAGCCGTCTACGGGGAGTATTGGAACATAGCCTGTTTAGTTCGGAGCATTGCGGGGTCAGCAAGGCATCGCTCACATTTGCGTGGTAGTTTCGTATGCGTTCCTGTTGTGGTTTATTTGTTTATGTGCTGTTTACTGGCGTGACATTTCAGAGCTGAACTAGCTCATAGAATGTGTAGATAGCCACTCTTCACAGCTGACTGCCTTCGCTGTCACGCGGCCCACGTGCCCTCGCCTTTGGTGACGATGAATGCGATCGGCTAAGAAACGAGATTCTTCACTCTATGGTTGTCAAACTGATATTCTCAAGGCCACGCTCTCGCTGCAGTGGTTTTCTGCGATTGGGCGACATGAGTTTTCGAACTATTTTATACGCTACTGTGCTTGTGAACACTTCTGTCACAGTTTCATTTGCAACGTTTGTAGTGTATATAGCGAGTGGGCTATTTGGCTAATAAAACAAGCGTGCTTGCTCCACCTTTATTATTTGTCTTCTTTTTCTCTCGCGCACACAGTCAGCGAGTCATCAGGCGCAATAAAATTGAGTATTTATAACGGCAAGTAAACGGTCAGCAATTAGGAAAACTTTCAATTTCGCACCATGTACCGCAAACGTCCTACATGGCTGTGACGTCATATTTCATTTTTATTTTCATTTTTTTATGTTATTAGTCTTTTCCTCCATACGTAGATAGTGATGGTGACAACGAGCTGCCAACAACTGCATGCATGGGCTTCTATGGAACTTATGCTACCAGTTTACATATACCTCGGGACCACTTCGCATCGAATACGCAATGCCCAGCACATGGGAAAAGCTGTTTGTTCTGCATTTGCAAGGGCCGCTTTCAGAATGTATGCAACTGTAAAGGAAACACAACTGCAAGGCAGAGTGCGGAAGTTGAATGTGATTACGTTGTTTCGTCGTGTAGCAGGGCTGCGCAAGCTCTTACTGTGCAACGTTGACCTCGTAAAAAAATTCACATTTTGAACAAATTTAACCACTCGGATTCACCTAAGGAATTGTCATAAAAGTCTGGAATATAATTCATAAAAAAACGAGCGAAATTGGCACGCTTGAAGGTAATGTAACAACTGTTACACAGTCATATAACCATCGATAAGTCCCGCTACATAAGGCTATCCACAGCTAGAACCACCCGCCACAAACACTCTCATACCTTTGCCGCTTGCGATTTTCACAGAGACGTTTTCAAGTTCTCGTTCTTCCCGCTTAAGGCCAGAGAATGGAATAACTTGTCCCCTCCGTTACGAGAAGCGCATCCTTCGCCACTTTCACAAAACTAGTAGAAGGCGGCTTCATAGCCTCAAAAGTCTAATATGGTTAGGGCCCCTAACTTTATGTGGTGGAAAATTTGGAATTCAGCAATTCCAGATAGAAAAAATCTGCGAAAATTCGCGGCAACTCTAAACATGTGAAATTATGTGGCAATAATGAACAAATGCAAGAAAACACACGTAACAACTTATTTATCACACTTTCAGGCTCGCGAAATGCCTGCAATAATTAAAAATGGAGAAAGCTGTTGTGGCACAGCATCACATGGGGCTTGGTGCTCTCTTCACTTAGAGAGTGACGCTTGTGGGAGACAATGTCACCATAGCGACTAAATGATCTATCTGCATCAACAGAGTTCATCGGTATTGCCAAGTATTTCAAGGCGATTGATGAAAGAGTTGGTGTAAGCTACGAGTGTTGAAGATTGGGCAAGTTGGTTCGTCGTACTTGAACTGGTATAGCGCATTACGGGGAAGAAGAAACAACCGAGCAGACCGACACAAGAGGACAGAGCGCTAACTTCCAACTGAGCTTTATTATCAAACTGCATCAAATATGTAGACCGGCGCAAGCATACAAAACCACCCAACGCAACGACAAGATTACACACAACATCGCACCGTCACATATCACAGATTCATTCATAGGCGGTTATCATGATTAAGGAAGGCCACTTCATGTTCAGATAAAACCAAAGAAGGGGCGCTAATACACGTGATGACAGCTCTTGCTATACAATGCGCTTCTATAATTTCCCGAGGTAATTGTGACGGGTGCTATTTAACTACTTCACATTGATCAAACATGGGGGAACATCAACATTCGCGGCAGTGAATTCCGCTGTGGCCCTGGATTGCTGTGTGAACATTATAATGGTGCTCTTTTAGCCTTTCATAAAAGCAGCGCCCCGTTTGGCCGAAATACCACTTACCACATGAGAATGGAATCGCATAAACAACCCCCGCTACACACGGCACAAACCGAGTTTTGTGCTTAGTTGAGCAACCGGTGGAACGTGATTTGAGAGGATTGACTGCTTTGCAAAGCCGCTGTAACTTATCCGGTGCTGAAAACACCACTTTGACGCTGCATTTCTCCCCTATCTTTTTTAGCCGGTGGGAAATGTCATGCACATAGGATAAAACTACGGCTCTTTTCCGGTCGTTAGATTCCGGCTGGGCCTCGGAGTTGCAGCCTTTCTTTATCTGTTTTAATAACTTTTCAGCTATAGATGCCAGTAGGACAGCGGGGTACCCAGCACTCAAAAGCCTTTCAGCTTGAGCTGCAAAGCTGCGCTGCATGACATGATGACATGATTTCCTAAGAGGATTGATGAGACAAAGATTTGTGATGCTTCGCATAACTAACTTGGAATGGGTAGAGTCATAGGGTAAAAGAGGTTTTCCAGCTCTAGGTTCAAATATCCAGCACACATGGCCAGGTGAAATAATTAAATTCAAATCTAAAAAGCGTAAGCTGTTGTCAACTGGCATCTCATGAGTCAATAAAAGCCCCGGAAAAGACCCGTAGTTTTACCCTACGTGCATGACATTTCCCGCCGGCTAAAAAAGATACGGGAGAAATGCAGCGTAAAAGTGGTGTTTTCAGCGCCGGATAAGTTGCAGCGGCTTTGCAAAGCAGTCAATCCTCTCAAATCACGTTCCACTGGTTGCTCAACCAAGCACAAAACTCGGTTTATGCCGTGTGTAGCGGGGGTTGTTTATGCGATTCCATTCTCATGTGGTAAGTGGTATTTCGGCCAAACGGGGCGCTGCCTTAATGAAAGGCTAAAAGAGCACCATTATAATGTTCACAAAGCAATCCAGGGCCACATTGGAATTAACTGCCGCGATTGTGGATGTTCCCCCATGTTTGATCAATGTGAAGTGGTTAAAAAGCACCCGTCACAATTCACTCGAGAAATTATAGAAGCGCATTGTATAGCAAGAGCTAGCATCACGTTTGTTAGCGCCCCTTCTTTGGTTTTATCTGAGCATGAAGTGCCCTTCCTTAATCATGATAACCGCCTATGAATCTGTGATATGTGACGGTGCGATGTTGTGTGTAATCTTGTCGTTGCGTTGGGTGGTTTTGTATGCTTGCGCCAGTCTACATATTTGATGCAGTTTGACAATAAAGCTCAGTTGGAAGTTAGCGCTCTGAACTCTTGTGTCAGTCTGCTCGGCCGTTTCTTCTTCCCCGTAATGCGCTATACCAGTTCAAGTTGGTGTAAGCTGCTCCATCCCTGCCCAGAAGGCCAGGATATCGAAGTCTGCTCCTGTATTTTGTTGCTTGGACACAAATGGAGCCAGGTCCCTGTCACTGGTCTTCAGTTCTTGTGCAGTCTTCAGGTAACCTGCCAATCCGGCAGCTAGAGCAAGTGATTCTTCTGCAAGCTGAGGCACGCCTGTCAACTCTGTCCTCTTCTGTGGAAGACACCAAACTTGCAGAGATTCCAAGCACCTAACATCCTTGAAGATGTGCCACGTATTGGACTTCTCCAAGTATACCTGTGCTTTGTTAGCCGCTTTGGTCATTGCAGCCTTCATCTTGCTTTCAATTTGATTGGTCTCATTATGTTCAACAATTTCTCTCTTCAGCTGTGTTGCAAAATTCTCCTTTGAAGCTGCTTCAAAGTACCCCCAAAGCGTAAACAATGCATTGTACGCTTTGTGGCAGGCTACGCGCTGACCTTCTGCTGCTTTCAGCAAGCTGGAAACTTTTCTCCCAAATACCGCAATGCACCGCATGCTGTACCAGAGCTTAGTCGAGTCTTCACTAAGCAGTTTCAGAAGAGAATCAACACACGCTGCTTCACCATACTTCGGGTGGACTTGCTGAAACAATGAAGGATAGTGCTCGAAGTAGGCAGAATGTTGTTCCACAGCCTCAATCTATGAATTCCACCTGCTTTGGACAGGTTCTGGCGGTGCTTTGGCACATTGAACTCAGCACTCTTCCAGATGCGATTTGTAGAAAGCTCTCTTTCTACTCAATAGGCGGAAGGCCTTCTCCATACAAGCGACAAGCTTGTTCACTAAGGGAAAAGATGCCTGCAGTGTGCTGCCAACAATGTTCACTGTATGGACTACACACGTAATGTAAACAGCACCTTCACAAAGTGGCTTTATGCACTCCTTAAAGGACTTCACCATGTAAGTGGCGTTTTCGCTAACAAAGCCCGATACATCCTCCAATTCAACTCCATACCTCGTGAGTGTTCTCGTCACGATGCGTCCAATGACGTATGAGTTCACTTCATCCACTTCATCAACGAAAATAACGTAACACCATATCATATGGTGTTACGTTATTTTTTCGTTCTTTTTCAAACATTGTGCCAATATGTTTGTAGATTAAAAATGTGCTGGTATGTTGTCTGTTTCATTAATTTATTGTTGCTTTTTTGTATTTCTTTCTTTTGTTTGTATAAATCACTGCTTTATATTGTTCACCTGTTATGATCCCTCTGGGATTTACAGTAATAAAAATAAAAAATAGAAGTACTGGTGTCTGACGTAACGCAATCACTTCTTGTTGATTCCGGCTTGTCTGTCTCACGTTCGCCCGAGAATTCGGTCGACGTTTGCGGAGCATTTCACTTCTGCCTGCACCACACGTCAATTTGGTTAGCTAATCCCAGCGTCCCATTTGCGTGTTGGATTGTTTCATGGCAGATGTGCAGTTCAAATGGCACACTGCGTCACATTGTTTTATGTTGTTCGCCGGGGAACTTCACTTAACGGACTTCACGGCATTTAGGCTTGAAGTCTTCGCATTAAGAGCTCTTTTAAGTGCTAACATACAACTACGTCTTCTGCTCCGTCGACTTCGGCCAATGACTCGGTACCTCATCCCATTTCCGCATTTTCCAACATACAACGCCGTTTAGCAACCCTGCCGCCAGCCCTGGCAAGCGAATTCGCTCCAATTTTCAGTTCAAACTTGGGCCTTGCTAAGGAGTTCTCGCATCGGGTGAAAGCTTGTCCGAGTGTGCAGGCTATCACTTTCAAGCTTCGCCATCTGCAATATTCTCTTCATGCGCCAGTGTCAAATGAGCTTCGAATATTATTGACCTTTGACATAATCGAGCGCATCGATACTTCTGAATGGGTGTCCTCATTGTCGTTGTTAAAAAAAACATAATTTCTCCATCTGTCATAGCAATCGGTAACACACGAAAGTAAATTGTGTTACAAAGGTATAGTTGACTGTTTACTGTACATTGATATAAAAGAACTTGCACAAGGTCTATTGATGTTTGACAGATATAGCATTACTTAATGTGGATGCATCCACGTGCACATCTACTCATACATCTACATCCCGACGACTAACGTTCATCACTAGCGATTAAACAAACCGTCGCAGATCTGTATATTTGTTGCTCCATTTTTTACCGGTGACCGGGGCGTATAAAACAAGTAAACAACACAGAACACAATACTTTTCTCCGGGATAGTGCGACACACTGGACTTCCTTGAGGAGGCCAGTAGGAACCGCAAGAGCCACAACGTCGGCAGGGAGTTCATCCCTATCCTTTTTGCTTCTGCGCAAGCATGCTTACACTGATGATGTCATCGATTGGCTGATTCGGAGTGGCTGATGACCTCTGCACCGGAGCATTCCACTCTGGCGGAGAGCCACAGGAGGGAATCTACCAAAGGAACACACGCACTCCCTCTGGAGCAAATGGCAGGGTCACAATGGAACACGATACGCGCGTCTCTCTTCTTGCATGAGTGGGCACGCTGCGAACAGCGACTATAGGCTAACAAATCGTGAGTTCCGACACGAGGCACAACCGATACGACTGGCGTCCGTTGGCACGATTAAAGGTCGTACCGTTTCATGGCACGGATCGCTTGCGACTTCTGGTCGAATCCGCCGATTTCCGCGAAGTAGAAAATGTTGCTCCATGTAGTGGATCTCGCGATGGAGCTGCTCCATATATGTCAACGGAACACACAGGGAGCACTTTCACTCTTCTAATGAAATGGACGTGGGTGGAGCAGAAAAAAGTATTACTGGAAGTGCTCCGAATCTGTCAATGGATGACACCAATAGTCTCGCCGTGGCCGCCATTCACCACAAAGTACTGTGAAAATTCCTGTGCTTAGCTGTCCGAGCCTAGAGCAAGCGTTCCTTCGTCATTTAGCACAACGGATTACCATCGCGGTCGCCCTTCAGACTTACAAGGATGGATAAGAGGACCGTTCCACCGATGCTTGTTACACTTTATGCATGAGTGTAACTTGTTTAGTTATGTGTGATGAGTCTGTGCCGTTTCTATGTATCCTTGTTATGCCAAAGGGCAGTCTTTGGAATAAAAAAGCTGTGGTATTTAACGGTTAGACCAGAGCCAGAGAAAGCGACGTAATAGCAAGAAGAGCGTGACTGATTGGACGCAGAGCTCAGTCTGTCGCCTACTCGCGACATGTAAGAGTTATTGAACACCACTGCCCGACCAGAGGGAAACGCAACGCGTGTCGTGTCTTTCCTTTGGGTAGTGCGATTATTCACGGGCAAGCGTAAGTGGGTAACGTGGAGTTACATTCAAGTGAAACAGGCACGTTTCAGAGGTTCGGTGTTGATAGACGCTATGATCGGTGCCGACGCTTGGGGTAATGTCGCCACCTGGGGGTGTGTTAAAGCATTGACTAAATGGCACTTCTTTCGGAAATACGCAGAATGGGACGTACGCTTAGAAACGACGCATTGAAAGAACTAATCACAGATGTTACGGTGAATATGAAATTATTGTACTTCACCGAGAATGCTTTGAAAGGGCAGTGGTAGCTATAAAAGGCGTAGTTTTCAAACGCACAAACATGTGGCTGCGTAACAAATAAATAAACATCAAGCAAAGGACAAACATGAACAAAAAAGAAGAGGAAAAAAACGGTAAAGTTACTGGCTTATTAAAAATATGATCGTGGAGCAGTGAAGTGTACCCGCCCTCTATAGTCACAACCCAGAGGTCATGGGTTCGAATCCCGTTGACGCAACATTTCTTCTTTGTGGTCTAATTATACGTATGTTTACGTAAGCTCCGTGACGGAAATGCGTCACTTAAGCCTTGATGAACCCCGTCATAATGCGCTTTTGTAGAACGATGGCAGCGTCAGGATCTTTGTAGACCTCTAAGAGCCGAATAAGGCTATTGTTCCAGACAGCTTTCCGTTACCACACACAAGAGCTTCTCCATGATTCATAAGGCGCTACAGACTTCTTAAAACACGACTCGGCTTCCGCTTGCAATCAAGTTCTTTTGCACCTCACAGCAGGGTCCTGACAGCCTTCATCACTCACGATGGACTCTTCTAGTTCAAGAGAGTACACTTTGGTTTATATTCTGCTCAATTGGCAAGTCAGATGATGATGGTAGTACTTCTTGACTGTTGTCCTAGTGTGTTGTTCTACATTGATGATGCGATCATTATTGGCAAGAATGCAGAACAACACCTCCTGAACTTGAAACAGCCCGGCAAAAGATCAAGGATGCGGACCTTAAACTGAACAACAGTTGTGTCTTTACGTTCGAGAGCTAGTATTTCTAGGGCATAAGGTCACTGCACGTGGTATCACGCCACTTACGGATAAGGTAGAGTTCATAGTTAAAACTCCGTGTGATTGTATCGACATATGCTTCCGACTGTTGACTGGGAGCAGTCCTCCAGCAACAAGATGGCCAAGAGCTCTGCTCAGTCGCTTTCGGATCTTGTAGGTTGTCTCTTGCAGAGAAAAAGAATTAGGTCGGGGAACGAGAAACACTGGAATGTAGTTGGGCATGTGGGTGATGGCACACGCACTCTTGGCGTCGCCATTTATAAATACAGACCACCGTGTACTTGTTCCTTTGATGTCGCAATAAAGACCTGGAAGTAGCCCACCTTAAACAGCAAGGAATTCATGACTGCTTTGCAATAACGTCATTGTCAAATACTACAAGGGTTCCACGAAAGCTTTCATCGATGCAGATGTGGCGCTCAGAAACTCTGTCGCTCACTGAGCCAGCCTGTGTGGTAAAGGAGAAGTTTAGGCAGGCCATCCTCGACGATGATTGTCTAAAAACCTTGGTTTGTGCCGAGTTCCTGTCAGCCACAAAAGTCCTTGCTTGATTACATTAGGCCCACCGCAATGGTCTAATGGCTAAGGTACTCGGCTGCTGACCCACAGGTTACCGGGTTTAATCCCAGCTGCGACGGCTGCATTTTCGATGGAGGAGAAAATTGTGTAGGCCCGTGTGTGCAGATTTTAGGTGCACGTTAAACAACACCAAGTGGTCAACATTTCTGGATCCCTCTAATACGGCGTCTGTCATAATGATATGGTGGTTTCGAAAAGTTCCACCCCACATACCAATCAATAAAATCCATTACTCGATGAGGTTAAACCATTTTACTTTATAAGAGAGGAATTTTCTGTTATTGATCTTCTACAGAGTGCAAAGTTCGTCGTGATTGTGACATATCTCACAGCCGAGATCATTGCCACCGCACATGAGAGGCATCTTGGTGACAGGGCACCCTGAAGCGCCTTTTTTTTGAGAGGTTCTGGTGGCCGCAAATGAATCGGGAAGTTGAAAGAACAGTGAAAACGGCCACATCTGCCTAGAGGAAGATAAATCTTGCAAAGCATCTCCAGCACCATTGCAACCGGTTCAATGACTTAAATACCATGGCAAAAGATTGCCTTATACATCGTTAGTCCCTTGGATTGTGCACCTCACAATGGCATAATGCTATAACGCTTGTTGATTACCACTCCAAGTGAGCAGAGGTGTATTTTTGTCGTGAGCTATTCACGAGCACAGTGAGAGACTTGAGAAATTATCTTGGCCGCGAAGGCTACCCTGAGGAAATTGTTTGCTGCCATAGGCCTCAGTTAAGTTCACGTGAATTTATTACCTTTCTGCAAGGTAGATTCATCCGTCTTTTTCCTTTGCTAGGGTACTGCCCTTAAAATAATGGAGAAAGAGAACGGTTGCAGCCGCCATTCAAAAACTTTATTCAATATGTGCTCCTCAAAGGTCTACCTCTCTCACAAACAGTCATAGACTACCATGCTATTTACAGGGTTACTCCACAGGCAATCACTGCGGTTTTCTCTGCAGTTCTGCTGTATTACAGGATCCCCCAAACCAGGCTGGATTACGTTGGATTTTCAACCTCAGCCTTTGCCAAAGAACCAGCTAAGAAATTAGCCCGATTACATTGTAGAGTTCGACGTCAACAGCTCAGCAGCAAGCTGTAGAGTGTCAAAACGAGAGCAGCCAAGGAACCAGGGATGGCAGGGCTCGCGTCAACCAGGGCTCGCGTCAAGAAACCGCCTGTTCGCTTTAAGGGTGACTGCGTCTTCTCAGCAACCAAAGTGTTACAAAGGAAGCAACCTGCTTCTTAAATACTGGAAGACGGCTGTGCATGGAATGCCACCAAGCTTTCCAGGATTCCAGGGGGGGGGCGCTTCTCTCTAGCCAAAGCTACCTGGGTTGTAGTTTCCGGTCACGGTGCCTTAGCCTGCATAGCTACAACCTTCCGTGTCAGGTCCGCCGCCTGCTGCCGTACCACGGCCTGCCTTGTCGCAGCTGCCGCCTGCTTGCGTACTGCCACCTGCCTTGTCGCAGCTCCCCACTGCTGACATGTTGGAACCTGCCGGGCTGCCCCTGCAGTCTCCTAACATAATGCAACCTTCCGTGTCACGCGCAGCCACTGTCTACAAGCGTAGTGCAACCTCCTGTGCTGCAGCCGCCTTCTGGGAGCCAGTAGCCATCTTCCGGGGTACGGCAGCAGCCAACCTCATCATTGCGACGTTCAGAAAAGCCGTACCAAAGGCACTCGTTGCTGGTCTGGCTTCAATACTATCAGACCTACTTTTTGTTACGGTCTCAAACTGTGTGTATTTTGGGCTTTGTAAATAAGTGGCGTACATGATAAGAACTTGTTAGTTGTTAGGAACTTGGGGTTTGTTACTAATACGTACTAACCATGGACTAAAAGGAAGGGGGAGGAAGTGGGCTAGTGAGAAATGTGGCTAGTGAAAAAAGCACCGACTATCATTACTGGTCGGGGAGAACTCTCAAAGGGTCGCTCAGCAGTCTGCACTCCAGCAGGCGTCTGCCTCCCAGCTTGAGGAAAAGCTAGCTGGAAGTCTTATTGCATACACTGATTGCTCCACCCTCCTAGACACAGGCTTGGCCACAGCTTCCCAGCTGTGTAATTCCAGCACTTAGAAGGAGAACCTCCTGTCGTCTCCCCTTTGCAGGATATTCTACCGCTGCAGACAGTCGGTCTCCACATGGATGTATTCCTCCAAGTGACACTTTCGAATGTTCCCCGTGGCTGTTAAGTTGTGACTAAATAGCTGCGTTGCTGCCCATGACGAAACTGGAATGGGCAGCAGTTGGATGGCAGGTACTCGTCAAGAAGCTGCATACCCTCCTTGGCAGTGGCGTTTATGTTTCTATGCAATGGGTCCCATCTGATTGAGAATCCAGGGAAATAAGCAAGCAGCCACCATGGCGAAAGAAGCACTTCACTCCTTCGTCTCCGTATGCCATGCAATGGTCACGTGAGAGTTTTCGAGGCTCACAATGAGGAGGCTGCTATTACGCTGTCCCACTGAAGATCTTCTAGTCAGAATATAGCCGCTTACTTGGCGGCCTGACCGTGGTTTCACCAAGAAGGAGAGAGCCCTTCTACTTCGTTTACGCATTGGCTGCTCCTGCACTGCAGCCCGGTGCATGGCCCCTAAGATGGCAGGCGTGGTGCGTGTTTCTCTCCGGCCGTCCCAATCGCCACACTCCCAAGCAAAACTAATGTGTATCGCCTTGCGCACCTCACTACCGTAAGAGGGCGTATTCACGGTGGATTCTGGTGCTGGCGGAGACCACGACGGAAAGCAGAGCGCACAGGAATCGAGCATGCGCGAGAATTTTTTTTTTTTCGCGAATGAGTGAAAATCACCGCTTAAGTTTTTTGGCTGCTCGGCGCACACGGAATACATAAAAATGGGGACCGCAATTTCCAAGCGAAATTAAATTGCCTCACTCGACGCTCACGTGTTAACCGTGAATGAGTGGGTTCCTTTCTCATTCGTTTCATGGGACAACGCCTGCTTTACATTTTAGCGCTGTTTCGAGAATTATTGATGATTGATTTGTGGGGTTTAACGTCCCAAAACCACTTCTGATTATGAGAGACGCCGTAGTGGAGGGCTCCGGAAATTTTGACCACCTGGGGTTCTTTAACGTGCACCCAAATCTGAGTACACGGGCCTACAACATTTCCGCCTCCATCGGAAATGCAGCCGCCGCAGCCGGGAATCGAACCCGCGACCTGCGGGTCAGCAGCCGAGTACCTTAGCCACTAGACCACCGCGGCGGGGCTGTTTCGAGAATTATTGCTGGCGCCCTAACGTGATCACAGCTGTGACGTGCAGCGCGACGTGGTTTTATTGCATTATTATTTATCCCTCGCGCGCCTAGCACTGTATTGCTCCTCATTGAGCAATTCCAATGAACGTGTCTTATCTATACAGGATACCTGTTGTGGTGATCACGGCGGGACGCGTCAGGCGTACCAGCCTAAGAAGTGTAGAACGCTTGTAAAAAGTAATAAGACTACGCCGCAGCGCAGGTGTAATTACATCAGTGCATCAGCGAGAATTCCCGAAATGATGTTATAATGAGAAGCAGGGCTTATTCCATGAAAGAAAATGAAAAGGAACCCATTTAATTCAGTGTAAGCCGTGAGCGTAAAACGCGGCGTCCTTCTGACTTCGCTTGCGGATTGGTCTGTCATTTTGTTTTCTTCTTCGCCGGGGCTTGCCATACCACACAGCTCAATAATGTAGCAGCATAATAAGTTTCCACAGCATGCGGACCTCTCGCAGAGGCATCGCAATGATAAGTGCTTTATTATGGATGGTGCCGATCTACTGCAAAAAAACGAGATTAGCCTCTGAGATTGGGCCATTTGAGAATGTACATGCCCCAGCATTGATTTTTTTTCTCGTACACATTGACCCGACATTTTCAAATCAGTGCGAGTTTATCTAAAAGCACAACTCAATCTTTTTTTCTCGCCACCTGCAAGCAGCGCCAAAAGTGCAACAGCCTTTTCGGTCCTCTGTGAGAGCGCCGCGGCGCGGAGAACGCAGCGGGCCACGCTCACCTCTGGAAAGACACTCTCTCCGTGCGATTGCGACGGCCAGAGACTCGGAGAGAAACACGCTGCGCGCCCGCCATCTCGGAAGCCGTGCGAGGAGTCATCGGCTTGGCAGAGCCTCGTTCCCGGCGTGTGAGGCAGACGAAAGCATTGAGCACTTATTGTGTGTTTTCCCAGCGCTTCGCGCATAACGAGCCGTCTTGCTCGCCGCACTCCGCCTCCATGGTATGCCCGCGGCTACACAGAGTGACCTCCTTTTCCCTGCAGGCAGGGTACCACGCGTAGGTTGTCAAGGGGGTTCTTTGCTTTGTCGACGACACTGGACTGGACAACTGGATATAGAAGCCACCCAATGCGTCCTTGGTCATGGGCATCATTTCTCTTCTTCTTCTCTCTTCTCCACAGTGAAATAACCTCACTCCACCCCTGGTTGGCTCAGCACCTGCAGCCCAGCTGCTGAGCCCAACTAGGGCTGCAGAAGATGCGCCTTTTTCTTTCCTAAATTCTCTCTCTCTCTTTGCACATCCCAAATGTCCATTAAATGCTTATTCGCAACTCCTTCAAACGCTCCATGTGCGGGCATTGCCGAAAAAACAAAGATGGCTGCCCTTAGCACGGTCAACGTGGCACTTTATTGCATGGCGCTGCACTGCATGAGGTTTTTTGACAGCGGCGTCGGATCGCTTTCTTTCGTCGACGGCGAAAGAGTGCTGGCTCCGAACCACCTCATTCTCAAACGCATTAAGAGTTTTCGTGGAGAAACAGCAGCAACAGTTGCGCTGTGCGCGCAAACATCGATCCTCTTCGACCAACTGCGTCAGGCCTACTTAAAATTGAAGGAGCTGTCTAGCAAGCCCGAGGTTGAAGAAAGCAACTGCTCATGTGTAGCAGGCTTCTAAGAAACGTGTTAGCACTTTTGCGCTGCGTTGCTACACTGGTACAGGCAAGGCCTTGACAGTTTTTCAGGTAACTACTATGCGGCTCGTGCTGCCGATTCCACAGATTCCATTGAGTTCTGTTGCCCTGTCAAAAGTTGAATACACATGGTGTTCACTTGATGACAGAATGGAGCTATGCCTGGGCCAGTCTATCTTGAGATAAGACAAATCCTCATTTACGTTGAAATAGAAGTCTTCCTATGTTTTCACTCCCCAATCCATGTTATTAGGTCTCTAATGAATAAGACCGTATGCTTCCGAGCACTCGTTTGTTCGTGTTGGCAGTATAGTTGATATTTAAAGCAGATATATGCATGCACACTACGCATGCACGGACTTGATGTATACGCACGAACATACATACACGCACGCGTCACCTTAACGCGCGCGTTCGTGTGCGTGTATACATACACCCGTTCGAAGTAAAAAATGTCCGCAGAAAAAGGATTACTGCAGCTCAAATGCAGAAGGGGTAGCACAATGTGATTTGCGCAGAAAACGAGCATACGAAAAAAATAAACTCGCACGCGTACCACAACAAATTTCTTAAAGTGCTTGTGTGAATGAATTATACTCCGCGCTGAGGGAAACACGAGTATTGATAATTTACACCCGCTAACTAGTGGCGTGCTCACCGAAGAGAATTAGGCCGTCGCGTGCGTATTGATCAAAACAAACTACCGTCGTGTCCGTCGCCACCTTTGCAATGGGCAAGTTTCCGATTTAAGCCAATCTCCATCGCGCGTCGTCTGCATCCTTCGGGCAATGATTGAACGATACTTTGCCATCTTCCCGCCACGATGGCAAACATTGCGGCACATTGTAGTGGTCTTTCGACGTCACCTTCTTCTTTTTCGGACTTCCGCGTGCGGCATGGCGAAAATGAGGGAACTATACGGCCGCTTCTCAACGCGGGCAACGTGATAACACATCTTGTTTCACGGTTCAACCTGTTAGCGCCGTTTCCAGGCTCGGCCGCTAGGCGGCGAGCGCTCAGTTGGAGTCGCCAACAGCATAACATCTGAAAGTATATGTATAGCTTGCTATGAATATACAAAGAATGTTCATAGTTTGTTTGCCGCCACTTAGGAGGCTTGCCGAAAACAATGGCGCGCGCTCGCTCTATAATGGCTGTATCTACAAAGTGAATGTCCCGCCATCAGGACGGAGCAAGCAGATGAAGAACAACTACTTCGACGGCCCAGCCATAATTCAGAAAACAGACATAGGAGCCAAATGGCAACCCCGCCGCGGTGGTCTAGTGGCTAAGGTACTCGGCTGCTGACCCGCAGGTCGCGGGATTGAATCTCGGCTGCGGCGGCTGCAATTCTGCTAGAGGCGATAATGCTGTAGGCCCGTGTGCTCAGATTTGGTTGAATTATAAAGAATCCCCGGTTGGTAGAAATTTCTGGAGCCCTCAACTACGGCGTCTCTCATAATCTGGTGGTGGTTTTGGGGCGTTCAATCCCACATATCATCATCTTCAGCCAAATGGCAACCGAATAAGAAATATCCCAAGGTGGCAACAAGAGAAACACAATCAAAAAGTAGGTATTGACCCCGAGATACAGTCGTGAAAGAAATGCTTCAAAACGAGGAATACGGGGCCAGTGAGTACATTTCGTTTCCCCAGCGTTCAAATAAACTGGGGCTGTCCACAGTTCTTTTTATTTCTCTCCTTTTTTTGCATCAATGCCACGCTTACTACGAGTAAGTGAGTGAGTGAGTGAAAGGACGTTTTTCGATTTGCATTATTATAATATTTATGCCTAGCACATCTTGTCAGGTTGTCTGATTTATTTATTTTTCTTATTCCACAAACAGGAAAGTGACTACCAACAATGCAAAATACAGTGTTGCTGGAAGTTAAACTTTGACGTCATCCAAGAACGGGAGTTCATTATTGATGACTCGAGTGCTTACGAGGGTGACTATAATTATGAAGACCCGAAGGAGTGCCATGAGCACAATTTGCTAGAAGCAATGTCGTGTGGCGAGAACAAGGTACTCGTTAAACCTTTGTCACTTGCATTCACTAGGTTGAAGGAAGTGTCGTTGAGATTTTCTATTTAAGTGTTTACAACCAACATGTAATGTCAGCACCGAAACTTCCCACTGAACCACAACCATGACTACCATTGAAGTTATCATTGCGATCGCATTGCTGTATTAGCGCGTTTGCACCTATGTAAATTACACATTGCGCTTTTTAGTGGTACTAAATGTTCCAAATAGAACACTGACCTACCACTATGTGTACCTAACAGTGGCAGTGCATGTAATTTCACGGTGACATATGAAATTCCTTTGGAGAGGTTTCGCTTCTCTGTTACCGTCAAATGAAACGTGGGAAATTTGAGTTTGGCATCTTGAGTCACAGATCGGCAAACTCTCTCATGAGTCGACTCTGTCAGGCTTGTATTGAGCCATGACTCTAAGTGTGACTAAGTGCGGGTGAGTAATAAATTGATCAGATTGAGGCCGAGTGCATCTGGTTCAACAAAGTATTAAAGAAGTTGTACTCCAATAAGCGCTAAGAACAAAATATAGTTTTTGAATGACCCTGAGTGACCTCCACATTTCATTGCCGACCTATGGTCTGGCCTACCCATGTTTAGCATTATTGACAACCCTGTAGCGGCTCACATTTTTACTCAAGTCTATTGACACATCTGAATAAACTAGCAATCATGCGGCATCTTTGTATGTTATTGACCAGAGGCATTGATTTATTTGGTTGATATGTGGGGGTTAACGTCCCGAAAATCACATAAATATGCGAGATTCCGTAACGGAGCACTCCGGAAATTTCGACCAAGTGAGGTTCTTTAAGGTGCACACAAATATGGGCCCACGCGCCAACAGCATTTTTTAATCCATGTTCAGAGGCATGACTTGAGAGAAGCGCGAACTCTTTCGTGGAAAGTTCTTGATAAAAACATTCATGTGCCTGGCATCTTTCATTAATAAAAATTTCCTTACTGCTGGATTCAAATCACTGATAACTCGTATTTGAAGGTAGAAGATCAAAATGCATATTGCCGAGTATCAATTACGTAAGAAATTTGCGGTAACAAGCGTTGCCACCTTAATCAAAAGGGGTGATATCACGCTGATAGATGCATCAGTTGAGTCATTCATGTTCATTCATGCTTTGTTGAAGCCTTGAGTCAGAGTCTGAGTGATGCAGGCTGAGGAAAATCTCGGTGAGACTGAGCCTGAGTGCTCTCTCAGAGGAAAAAAAACATTATTCTTGAGTGGGTCTGAGTGAGCTCCTATTTCTTTTTTTTTGACAACCAACGGTCACCGACGGTTTTTCAACTAAGATGTGCGGCGAAAACATCCGCGGATACCATACAAGAAAATAAATATTCGCATGAACGGAGACCTGTCTGCGACGGCTCTCGTGGAACGTGCCAATACGCTATCTTCCATGGTCTACTGGTTAGCGAAGCAGTCGAATTGCCCTCCATCTACGGTGGTTCATGTGGTTTGAGCAGCAGGAAATTGTCCGCGCCTTTGTATTTTTTCTTACCTGTTCGAAGTTCGGCAGTTCAAAATCAGTGGTTGTTTGCCGATGCATGTTTCTTTGATTCGTTAAGAATATAAATTCCTAGGATTTAAGTGCGCGACCCTAGACGACTACCTCCTTCCGAGTGGTTGTGTTTCCCGACGCGACCAGGCTCACCGAGCTCTCCTTACATTTATGAACCAAAGGGACCTGGACACCAGTTTATAGAGGGTCTCTTTTTATTTTTTTTATTTTTTACTCATACTTTTTGAAGTTTTCGTCATTTTTTCTCTATTCCTTATCTTCTTCCCTCTTTCTCCCCTCTAATATTTTTTTCCTCTGTTTCTTCCCTCCTACCGAAAGAGTGAGCTGGCGTTGTGCCCCTCCAAGTGGCAAATGCCAGCTTGCTCTCTCCCTCTTTCCTCTGTGTCCTTGTGTGTCTGTGTATGCAAATCTAATAATAATAATAATTATTATTATATTACCACGTTCCATTTCCCAAGTTTTTGTTATCGTCAAAAAACACCACACGATTCTCGGCGCAAACCACGCCTGCAGTTTTCGAGAAGGTTCCGGACTGTAGTAGATCATTTCGATAAGATCACGCCCACTGTGCGAACGGTACAGATTGTTCTGGAACCTACGCCAGCGCCAGCGATAACGCTAGAACATTCGACGGCAAGAGTATAAATGCCGACGCGCTTCGCCGCCTGTCAGTGGTTGATCGAAGGCCGACGCTGCATTCGCCGCTATCAGTCCGAGACTGCTATCTGTGCAAGACTGCTGCTGTAATTAGACTTTCCCTTTACCGGGCACAGGTTCGCCCAAATAAACAGTTAAATCCCAACACGAAGTTTCCTGTCTTCGGCCACGTCACGACCCCGTGACATCTGGTGGAGGTGCTGCTTCGTTCATGTACCGGACGCCCCCGTCAAGCCGTGAACCCAGCCCCCGTCGCGGAGAAGACACCGACGCCAACCAAGAGCAGCGAACAAGCCGCCGACAGCAAGGTCTCCCACCGGAGTACGGCCTTCTACAAGACAAGGCGCGGAAGACCAAGACCAAGACCTCGACTGCAGCGACAATGACAACCGGAGCGTCCCAGCTCGCGATCGTCATTCATCAACCCAGGGAACCACCAACGTTCCATGGCTTATCGTTTGAAAACCCGGAAACCTGGCTAGAAACATACGACCGCGTGGCCGCCCCCAACCACTGGTACAACGAAGAAAAGCTCCGTCGTGTGTACTTCTACCTGGAAGACACCGCAAGGACCTGGCTAGAGAATCGGGAGTCCACGCTCCGAACGTGGGATGTCTTCTGCGGCGCATTTCTGCAAACGTTCGTGAGCGTCGCTCGCAAAGAAAGGGCCGCTGCTCTACTCGAGACCCGGGTTCAGCTACCAAATGAAAAGGTTGGAATTTTCACAGAGGAGATGACCCGCCTATTCCATCACGCTGACCCAGACATGCCTGAGGAAAAGAAAGTTCGTTTCCTCATGCGAGGGGTCAAACAGGAGCTCTTCGCGGGACTAATGAGGAATCCACCGAACACCGTCCAAGAATTTGTATCCGAGGCGACCACCATCGAAAAAACCCTGGACATGCGCACCAGACAGTATAATCGTCGCCTGACTGCAGACTGCACTGCTGCTCAAGCCAGTGACTCCGACGACCTGCGTGAAACGATCCGAGCGATCGTGCGGGAAGAGCTGCGCAAACTGTTGCCTTCGGCGCAGCCTCAAGTGAATTCGATCGCCGACATTGTGCAAGAAGAAGTCCGGCAATCGCTTCAAATTCCCCACGCACCACCGCCCGAGCCGGAAGCTATGAGCTACGCCGCTGCACTGCGCCACAACGCTCCTCCCCGTCCACGCCAAAACGCCGCCCCATCGCACTTCCGTCGACAGACGCCACCGCCGCCACCACCCCCACCGGCGTCATACCGTTCGCCAGCGGCCCAGCGCAGTGCACCGAGGAAGACTGACGTCTGGCGCACCCCTGACCATCGCCCGCTGTGCTACCACTGCGGCGAGGCCGGACACACATACCGCCGTTGCCAGTACCGACAGATGGGACTGCGTGGCTTCGCCGTCAATGCACCGCGTCCACAGCCAGGAGAACGACCACGTGACATCGCCGAATACCTGACAGGAACTCGGCGGACACCACGAAGCCCTTCGCGTTCGCCGTCGCCCAGCCGCCGCACGTCACCGCACCACCGGCAGTACTCTGGCCCAACGCGGGGCCGGTCTCCTAGCCCATATCCGGGAAACTAAGGGCAGCAACCGGTGGAAGTGCGGTTGCTGTGCGATGAACTACCGAAGATCCTCCGACGATGACGACGCCGCGACGGAGCTTTCCGAACACAACGCCAAACAGGCAAAGCCCTGACGGCGAAAGCTCACTTACCAAAGGTGGCCTGACGACGCAACATGGAAGCAGCGGAACAAGCCGACGCAGCCGTGACCCGACGCCACGCCCTAACTGTAATGCGAGACGGCGAACTAGCGACCTCGACGTTCTTATCGACGGCCACAGTGTGACCGCTCTCGTCGATACTGGAGCCGACTATTCTGTCATCAGTGGGTCGTTCGCCGCGAAGTTGAAGAAAGTTAGGACAGCTTGGAAAGGCCCTGAAATCCGCACAGCCGGAAGTCATCTCGTAACGCCTGCAGGAATCTGCACAGCGAGAGTCGCCATTAACGGCCGTTTTTATCCTACAGACTTCGTAGTCCTACAGCGTTGCTCGAGAGATGTCATCCTTGGCATGGACTTCTTATGTCTCCATGGTGCTGTCATCAACCTAAAAACAAAGTCGATAACGTTATCCACAGAAGAAGCACTACCACCGCGCACGCCGTCAGGACACCATGCCTTGAATGTGCTGGAAGAACAAGTCACCATTCCGCCTCGCTCAAGCATCATTATTTCAGTCGGCGCTCCTAAATCAACTGACTTGGAAGGCGTCGTTGAAGGCAGTCAGCATCTGTTGGTCACCCGAAATATATGCGTCGCAAGAGGAATTGCAGAGCTGCGGGGAGGCAAAGCAATGGTTATGCTCACGAATTTAAGCAATTAGTACAAACATGTGAACAAAGGAACAACGGTCGCATACATCGAAGAAATTGTCGAAGCCACCAGTGCTTTTGCCCTCGCCGATTCTGCGGAACCTGCTCAGAGGAACCAAGCCCCTCCCATAGCTTTCGACGTCAATCCCAGACTTCCGAACGATAAGCAAGAACAGCTCAAGGCCCTGCTCCTGCGATACGAAGATTGCTTTTCGTCGTCATCGAAAATTCGGCAGACCCAAATCACGAAACATCGCATCATAACCGAAGAAAATGCCAGACCACTCCGTTAGAGTCCGTTCAGGGTTTCGACGCGAGAACGTGAGGCCATGAAGAGACAAGTTGATGAAATGCTGCGGGATGACATTATCCAGCCGTCCAAGAGTCCATGGCCATCCCCCGTGGTGTTAGTGAAGAAAAAGGATGGGACCCTACATTTCTGCGTCGATTATCGCCGCCTGAACAAAATCACAAGAAAAAACGTGTATCCTCTCCCACGAATAGACGACGCACTTGATCGGCTCCATAACGCCAAGTACTTTTCGTCAATGGACCTCAAGACTGGCTATTGGCAAATCGAAGTCGACGAAAGAGACCGAGAGAAGACGGCGTTTATAACACCGGACGGCCTCTTCGAGTTTAAGGTGATGCCCTTCGGCCTTTGCTCAGCTCCTGCAACTTTTCAACGCGTTATGGATACAGTACTGGCAGGATTGAAGTGGCAGACTTGCCTTGTTTACGTGGACGACGTCGTCGTGTTTTCCTCAAGTTTCGACGAGCATCTTCGGCGCCTTGAAGCTGTTCTTCAAGCCATCAAGACTTCCGGACTCACACTGAAGACAGAAAAGTGCAGATTTGCGTATGAGAAGTTCTTGTTTCTGGGGCACGTTATCAGCAAGTCTGGAGTTCGTCCCGATCTACGGAAAACAGCCGCCATCGCCGACTTCCCGCCGCCCACTGACAACAAAGCCGTGCGCCGATTTCTGGGCCTGTGTGCCTATTATAGGTGGTTTGTGAAAAACTTCGCCCGCATCGCCGATCCTCTCACTAACCTTACCAAGGCCGACGTGGAGCTTAAGTGGGAAACGCCACAGGAACACGCTTTCCAGGAGCTTAAACATCGCCTCCAGACGCCTCCGTTACTTGCCCATTTCGACGAATTCGCCGAGACAGAAATACATACTGACGCAAGCAGCGTAGGTCTTGGCGCCGTTCTTGTGCGGAGGGCTGACGGACTTGAAAGGGTTATTAGTTACGCCAGCCGATCGCTATCCAAAGCAGAAGCAAATTATTCCACAACAGAAAAGGAGTGCCTCGCCATCATCTGGGCTACGTCGAAATTTCGCCCCTATCTCTACGGCAGACCCTTCAAAGTTGTGAGCGACCACCACGCATTGTGTTGGCTAGCCACCATGAAGGACCCTTCAGGTCGCCTCGCACGATGGAGCCTGAGACTTCATGAATATGACATTACTGTCATTTACAAGTCCGGCAAAAAACACTCCGACGCCGACTGGCTCTCTCGTGCGCCTGTCGACGAACCGCTAGCCGACGACCCGGATGACGACTACTTCTTAGGAACGATAACTACCGACGACTTTGCTGAACGACAGAGGGCCGACCCGGAACTTAAGGCCCTAATAGAAGACCTCGAAGGCAGGACCGCCGAAGTCCCGAAGGTATTCAAGCGCGCACTTGCGTCCTTCTTTCTACGAAACGGTCTTCTACAAAAGAAAAACTTTTCACCGCTTCGAGCTAAGTACCTCCTTGTGGTGCCTTCAGCTCTGCGACCAGAACTCCTGCAGGCCCTGCACGACGATCCGACGGCAGGGCACCTCGGTGTTTAACGCACGCTCGCGAGGATACAATGGTACTACTGGCCACGTCTTACCACCAACGTCACTCGTTATGTGAGGACATGCCGGGACTGTCAGCGATGCAAGACACCGCCGACAAGGCCAGCGGGACTTTTGCATGTAATTGATCCACCTTGCCGACCTTTCCAGCAGATTGGTATGGACCTACTGGGGCCGTTCCCGACGTCGGCTTTCGGAAACAAGTGGATCGTGGTAGCTACCGACTACCTCACCCGCTACGCCTAGACAAAAGCCTTGCCAAAAGGCAGTGCATCCGAGGTAGCTAAGTTCTTCGTCGAAAATATCGTCCTATGTCACGGCGCCCCGGAGGTCCTTATCACCGACAGAGGAACGGCATTCACTGCCGACTTAACTCAAATGATCTTGGCATACAGCCAAACAAACCACCGCCGGACGACAGCGTACCACCCACAGACCAACGGCCTCACCGAGCGGCTTAACAAGACGATCGCCGACATGCTGTCAATGAACGTCGATGTCGAACACAAGACGTGGGACGCCATTCTTCCGTATGTGACCTTCGCATACAACACGGCGGTGCAGGAGACGACGCAGATATCTCCATACAAATTGGTCTACGGAAGGAGCCCGGCAACGACGCTCGATGCCATGTTACCCAATGTCACCGACGAAGAAAACCTCGATGTGAGCGAGTATTTTCAACACGCCGAAGAAGCCCGACAACTTGCGCGTCTCCGTATCAAGAATCAACAGTCGACCGATTTGATTGATTGATATGTGAGGTTTAACGTCCCAAAACCACTATATGATTATGAGAGACGCCGTAGTGGAGGGCTCCGGAAATTTCGACCACCTGGGGTTCTTTAACGTGCGCCCAAATCTGAGCACACGGGCCTACAACATTTCCGCCTCCATCGGAAATGCAGCCGCCACAGCCGGGATTCTAACCCGCGACCTGCAGGTCAGCAGCCGAGTGCCTTAGCCACTAGACCAGCGCGGCGGGGCAACAGACGACCGACAGCCACCGTTACAACCTTCGACGACGCTTCGTGGAATACCAGCCCGGTGAACGTGTTTGGGTGTGGACGCCGATACGCCGACGTGGACGTGAAAAGCTTCTGCGACGGTACTTCGGACCGTACAGGGTGGTTCGACGTCTCGGCCCACTTGATTACGAGGTTGTCCCCGACGGCATCACGAACTCTCAACGACGCCGATCGCGGCCTGAAGTCGTCCATGTCGCGCGCCTCAAGCCGTTTCATGCGCGTTAACAAACTGAAACAGTGTTTTTTTGTATTATTGTTGTATCGTAATTTATTCATTGTACTTTCTTGCATTATTATTGTACCTTCATCTTTAGTTAAAGCATCGGGACGATGCCTTTTTTAGAGGGGGGCAATGCCACGTTCCATTTCCCAAGTTTTTGTTATCGTCCCAAAACACCACACGATTCTCAGCGCAAACCGCGCCTGCAGTTTTCGAGAAGGTTCCGGACTGTAGTAGATCATTTCGATAAGATCACGCCCACTGTGCGAACGGTACAGATTGTTCTGAAACCTACGCCACCGCCAGCGATAACGCTAGAACATTCGATGGCAAGAGTATAAATGCCGACGCGCTTCGCCGCCTGTCAGTGGTTGATTGAAGGCCGACGCTGCGTTCGCCGCTATCAGTCCGAGACTGCTATCTGTGCAAGACTGCTGCTGTAATTAGACTTTCCCTTTACCGGGCACAGGTTCGCCCAAATAAACAGTTAAATCCCAACACGAAGTTTCCTGTCTTCGGCCACGTCCCGACCCCGTGACAATATTAATAATAATAGCTCGTACATAGACTTCCGTAGTCACAAATTCAGCGAATCGATCTTGTAGAAACAAGCAGCTCAATTTTGAGGTCCTACATGCGCGATAGTTGGTGTGGCATTTCCGGCCTCAGAAGTGCAATATACGCAGCCGGTGGCAGGACCAGAACTTCAGCGTCTTGCACGTTTCGGTCCTTTCGCTGCTTCTGTTCTTGCACTTCGCCTGCCTAAAAACTTTTTCACTTTTGAAATTCTGGATACATGTGTTTACTTGAATTTAACCTTCTGCTTCAGTTAAGGCTAATAGTGTAGAATTTTGCAGCTACTTACTAAATGACGCGAGACTGATTTTGCGCATCGTAGCCTCGCTGTCACTACTTCTAGATGAGGTGTAATGCTTTTATTTGAGCGAACGAAAGGCTTGCTTCATCAAGTTCTGAATCGAATGGTCTAAAGAAAAGCATCAAGCTTTGTATCCTATAGCCACTGCCCCCTTTCTTGGAATTTAACTTTTACCATCAGGCTCATCGTGCTTAATACTCTATTTCATTTGTTTACAGACGTGCTGGCGAGGTGTTTGTGGTGAGCATAACTGGACGGAAATCTATGAAATGTATCACACTGACCGCACATTCCAGACATGACATTACTTCTGCCACTTTCACGAAGAACAACTTCAAGATTCGAATGATACGAAATTTGTGCTGTAAGAGCACAAAACTAGGAACCACTGAACAATTCTAATAGAATGTTTGTTTTTACCAACCGAGCCGTTTGGAAATCCCCACGTTTGTTCTGTTTTGTTGTACTGAAATACGACAGCAACCATATACTATTCTGCGAAAGTGGCACGTGCATAATAGAGGGCGTTACTTGAGAATGACGAGCAGGTGCCATCTGCACAATAAAATAAAAAGTGAAAACAAGACGTGGTCTCTTGTGAATTCGCATAAGACGACTCAAAAGGCGAAAGACATTTCCTTGGTGTAATTTTTCTTCTCAGTCAGTTGTGTTAATCCATCTGCTTTAAACGTTTCCGTGCCTATTATAATTTTGCACTTTATCCTTTATTCGAAACCGCAGGCGCTGCAATCTTTTTTCACCTCACGTGGCTTTCAATTGCCACCAAGATTGGCCCACTTTTACCCGAGCGATGATTCCGCATGAGGTCGTCATCACGTGAAGTCGCGTTGCGTCACGGCACGGTGATTTTGTGATAATGTTGCAAACTTATGCGATTTGTCGCGTCACTATTATGTCGTATAAAAATAATCACGTGGCGATTTTTAATCACTCAGATTTACGTTGACACCAAAACTGGTGGTTGATTTGTGCGTCTTCTGATGCTTCTAAGGCTTTCGCCCTAATTACCTCTCATTTATTTATGGCGGCCAAGAGAGGAGAAATACAGAAAGAAAAGCGCGGAGGTCAACCTATTTAAGACAACTGATCTGCTACCTCACGCATGGGAGGGGGATGAATGAGATTGAAGGACTGTAAGGAAAGAATAATTTGGCCCCGTATCTGCATGTAATCTGCAAATGTCGTTGAAAGACGATAGTTTTGAGTATGGAGTGAGTGTACAATTAATTTTATGTTCTGTGCAAGAAAATCGGTGAATGTTATTTTGGAGGCGCTGCATTAGAGTGCGTCGAGCACATCGAGTCACGTCACACGTGAGACGTGAGCGCCATCTGGCAGTCCTCTTGCAAAGTGAAGCGCATGGCTCTGAGACGGGTGTGCGCACCCGTCTATGAGGTGATAAGGCGAGGAACGCAAGGCGACGGGTAGGTGCCACCATCACCGCGTCTTGGCAAAGCATTGAAAACAGTCACCTTTTCGTGCAAGCGTTGCATGGCTAGCGCAGCGTGATAAGCGCTACGGTCCCTAAAGTTACTTACGTATGCATTTTCTTGTAAAAGATGCACATGCAGAATAATACGTGTTGTTATGGTGCCCCAGACTTGCGCAATAATTACTTATTAATTGACAATTGCAAAAGTATGAACTTTAAACCTTGAGCAACATTTGTGGGCGGTGCGGGTGGGGTCAGCCGTTTCAAATATCCGGTGCCGTTAAGAGTGGACAAGCAGACAATGTACAGACAGACAGGCATACAGACAGACAGAGAGACAGACAGACAGACAGGCAAACCAAAATTTTTGCGTTGAAGGTCCCCAAGAGAGACTATCGTCTTTTAAAAAGAGGAACCAGCGACAAACAGCACACACACACACACACACACACACATTCTGTGTAACTCAGTCACTCTGGCGTGGTACGAGCCGCTACCTACTTTCACAGCAGCTTATAAGAGCCCAGATTTCTTGAAGGACCAATTACAAAATTTCAAGCTCCATATGTGGCCTTCTCTTGTTACCTTGATATGCTAGATTTGTTCGAGCAAAGTACGAACTCTGCCTTTTACACCAACAGCATTTGACGTGTCCAACAACCACCCAGGCCATGCCACAGGTGCCGAGTAAGAATGTGCTAATAACGATAATGCCAATGATCTCAGTGTTGTCGTCGTGATGCCGACTGGCGACGACTCCGGGATGCGGCTTTCCTTAGATTGTCGGGATTCGTTTTCTAAAATCCTTTGTCTTCGCAGCACCACTTGAAATGATTCGTCTTGGGCTCGTAAGCGTAGGATTTGAAGGGGTGATGATCCAAACTAAATTACGAGTCGGTGCGTCGTTAAACAATTGTGCACGATTTACGCATGTGGCAAGGTACCGAAAGAAAGAATGCCTTCGTTGTAGAAAGCTGCAATGGTCATTTCAAAAAGCTTCCACGTAAGACTGCACAGGCAATTTGCGTCTGTTTATTTATTTTCGTAATACATTGAACGTTTGACTGCATACCCAGAGACTCAGAGATTGCACTGTTCTTTGTAGCTTGATGGTGACATGGGTGAAGCGGCAGCACGGACGCCTGACTGGCGACGAGACGCGCATATAATCGAAGCGTGTCCGTGTGTCGGTTGGAGCGTAGTCAAAGAAGGCGAAGCGCGAATCATGAATAAGCAGACCTGAAAGGTGCTCTAAGTCACCAGGATGCATTTCACATTTAATTACAAACTGTTTAATAACCAGCGCACTGTTTTATTGTAGGGCAGGTTACGTGCGCCTGTCATGTTTACGAAATTTTATCTTGTATTTTCTTGTCATCCAGCATGGACTAAGTGAGCATCTTCAGGTGCCTCGTCGTCACAGCTCGGGCCGGCGTCGGTTTCATAATAGGTTCTTTGCAGAAGATCAAAGCGAAAATGATTAGCGACATTTCATATCCTCCTATTCCTGGATTTCTTAGAGACGAACCTCCTTGAGGCGTGGGTCGTGCGTCTCCTGTATGTGTTTAGCCACCTCTCGTTTTAGTCCATGAAATGTCCGCTGGATGGCGGTATGGTGATTATAAGATGAAAAGATGCGAGATGGCGGTACTTGGAGTGTTCATTTGATTGACAGACAGACAGACAGACAGACAGACAGACAGACAGACAGACAGACAGACAGACAGACAGACAGACAGACAGACAGACAGACAGACAGACAGACAGACAGACGGGTGGAAGGACGGACGGACGGACGGACGGACGTAAGCTTACAGCAAACGATTCACAGTTTGCCAATGAATTCTTTGAAGCTTTGCCCCACTCGTCATCATTCACTCCGTGGATATGCTGTCATTTCCTTTATATAGGCATTGTAGACACATTGTGAACTTTCTTACAGCGCAACATCAGAAAAAATACAGGACAGGGAAGAAGTAGAACAGAAAGAAAAGACGACGCTGACTCACAACTGTTGTTTATTGGAAAAAAACGGGGTGAAAAGTATATATAGGTCCCGGCAGCCTACACCACAACATGCGCAGAATACGAGGTGCACCGAGGTAGCGTTATCACACTCATGGCAATAAACAAGCTTGGCCTAAATAACTTAATTCTTTTTCATGCAGTGTGACCGATGGTTCACTAACGCACTTGCTACCCCTTATCTTTATATGATATGCCTCAGCGATTTCTCTAGTTAGCTGGTTAGGATGCTTGAAGATGATGGTGGATCTCTCAAAAATGGGACGACATCCGCATGACCTGCAATGTTCCGGCAGATGAAGTCGCGCGATCCCTTGAAGAGATAACTCATGCTCCCTTAAACGAACATTCACACATCGTTTCGTTTGTCCCACGTACTCCCTGCCACACGATAATGGAGTTAAGTACACAGCTTTCTTTACGCATGCGATGTACTTGTTTTTATGATTCACAGTGCACCTCCCTTTGGCCTGTTTGTTCCTCAGCGCATTATCAACCATCGGGCAAATGCGACCTACCTTATGTTTGGCGGAAAAAAGAACGTCGACACCATACCTTGAGCCTACGTTTTTCAACCCATGCGCCATGCGCATGTTGTGGCGTAGGCTGCCGGTACCTATATATACTTTTCACCCCGTTTTTTCCAATAAACAACAGTTGTGAGTCAGCGCCGTCTTTTCTTTCTGTTCTACTCCTTCCCTGTCCTGTATTTTTTCTGGTGTTGCGCTGTAAGAAAGTTCACGATGGATCCTAACCAACTGGCCCGACTTACCGTCTTACTACTTTGTAGACACAACCATGGTGGTACGGAAAGTGCGCCTAGCAGTCCAATATTAGCTGAAGCTCGCATCAGCGTTGTGTGTGGACAGGGGTTCCGGTGGTGCCCTCTTAGGACGTGCGCGCGGGATGGGACTCCACGACTGCCAATTGGTTAACTTGACGCCCGTTCCAAATCACACTCGAAACTGTTCCTGCTAATGAATATTGCAGATATTGGACGATATTGCTGACTTGGAGTGCTTGTGCATTAAATTATCTTGTTGGGGTCAGCATTTTATTTTATACGCGCTTTACCGCCCTCCAGACACGCCCCCTGAATACTTAAGCAAACTTGAGCAACATATGTCTCAATATCACAAACATAAAATTATTCTTGTAGGTGACTTCAATCTACCAACTATTAATTGGGAGTTAATGCACGCTGGTCACCAGAATGTTGAGCATGCTAACATTATGTTTAGTATTATGTTCACTCATGACTCGGCTGCTGACCCGCAGGGCGCGGGTTCAAATCCCGGCTGCGGCGGCTGCATTTCCGATGGAGGCGGAAATGTTGTAGGCCCGTGTGCTCAGATTTGGGTGCACGTTAAAGAACCCCAGGTGATCTAAATTTCCGGAGCCCTCCACTACGGCGTCTCTCATAATCATATAGTGGTTTTGGGACGTTAAACCCCACATATCAATCAATATGTTCACTCATGATTTGGCCCAGCTGGTTCACGACCCAACGCGTGTCCAAGGGTCTTGCAGTTCAGTTTTAGATCTGATATTTTTCAATCGTGCGTTCAGCGAATATACCGTGTCTGTCGAATCCGGATTATCTGATCACTATCTTGTGGGCCTTTCCGTCCCACTGTTGAAACGCGGTGACAAGAAACGCTGTCAAGTACGGTCTTTCAAAGACTACTCCCGCGCAGATGACGCGTCCATAGTTGATTATCTGGAGACCGGTCTTGTTGACTTTGACAGTGATGACGTATGCGCTCTCTGGGCCCAGTTTAAAAAAATGTGTGAACACTGTTTAGCTACATTTGTCCCGAGCTGAAAAAAGAAAACTCACAAACAGACCCCCTGGATAACGCGTAGTATTATTCACTTGAAACGTAAAATTAAACGTCTAAAAAAGAAGCGTGCAGAATTGACTAAAATCGGACCATTACAGGCTAGCCTCGCACAAGCTGTGCGTTCTTCTAAGGATTATTATTTCCAAACAACTCTCCCAAACTTCATAAAAAATGACCCTGAAAAATTTTGGTACCACTTGACGGATAAAAGAAAGACTGTATCCGAAATGTTAGTAAATGAATCTATTGTTACGGACAAAGAGACTATAGCTGAACATTTCAATATATACTTCCATAGCGTGTTTACTAGCGCAAGTGTACATCCATCTGATGTTCCATCGTTTCACACGACAGAGGCTGACTTTGTTTCGTACCCGGGTGTATTTTCCATGCTCTTAAAACTGAAAACTAAGAAATCAAGCGGTCCTGATAATATTCCAAACACCTTTCTTTGCCGATATGCTGAAGTTATAGCGAAATATCTTGTGATTATATTCCGTGTATCTTTGATATCTTCAAAGCTCCCTAGTGACTGGAAGGCAGCCCGAGTTGCACCGGTATTTAAAAAAGGTAACCGCTTGCTTTTTGAAAATTATCGCCCAATATCCTTAACATCAGCATGCTGTAAATTATTGAGCATATAATCGCGCATCATATCAGCGAATATCTTGAAAAAAATGCTGTCTTAACTGATTCTCAACATGGTTTCAGAAAAGGGTTTTCAACTGTGACTCAACTGCTCACTATATGTCATTCCTTTGCATCTACTCTAGATAAGAACGGTCAAACTGATGCGATATTCTTGGATTTAAGTAAAGCGTTTGATAGGGTTCCTCATGACAGACTAATACTAAAATTGAACAATTTTGGTCTTCCTCGCATCTTAGTTTTCTGGGTTATTGATTATTTAAAAAACCGAATTCAGTACGTAGAAATTGGGGATCAGCGATCGGGTTGTCTTCCTGTCACCTCTGGAGTACTGCAGGGGAGTGTCTTGGGACCCCTACTGTTCCTGCTGTATATAAATGACATTGTAAGTGTGGTATGTTCATCTGTGCAAATTCGTCTGTTCGCAGACGATTGTGTCTTATATAATGAAATTACTTGCCCAAAAAAAATCAACATGACCTTAATCACAGTTTGTTTAATGTTTTTCAATGGTGCAATCGCTGGGGGATGGCTTTGAACTTAGATAAAACTGTATGCATGCGTATAACCCGGAAGAAAAATCCACTTCAGTATACTTATACATTAAATGAGTCACCTCTACAGCAAGTTTCTGAGTTCAAATATTTAGGAGTAACACTTACAAGTAATTTATCTTGGAATCAACATATTGACAATATCTCCGCTTCCGCCTTCCTTAAACTGTCTTTCTTATGACACAAATTAAAAAAACGCTCCTCCTGATGTCAAACTCCTGGCCTACCAATCAATAATCCGACCAAAGTTAGAATATGCATGCATAATATGGGACCCGTTCACACAGAAAAACGTCAACAAACTAGAAAGAATCCAAAGGAAAGCTGTAAGGTATATATACTCTAAGTTTCATCACACTGATTCACCTTCTGAGTTAATTAGAGCTAATGGCATTGAACTCCTTGAGTCACGACGGAAGACATTTAGGCTTAATTTTCTTTCCCAACTTCTTCAAAGACAAACAGCACTAGACCCTACACAGTACCTGACACCCATATCGACAAGGCATACGAGACACCATCACCCCGGAACCCTAACACCTTATTTTGCACGGACAGATGTATTTAAATTTTCTTTTTTTTCCACGAACAGTGGAAGAATGGAACCTTCTAAACTCTGTATAAAGATACAATTTGGTTGATTTACTGTGTGTAAACTGTGTGTTGGGTGTGTAAACCTGTATTTGTATGTTGAATTCTTTTCTTTTTCCTTTTCTATGTGACTTGAGTGCCTAACATGTACTTACTACTTGTACCGTGCCCACCTGCTTGGACCTGTGAAGGTCTGCAGTATGCATTAAATAAAATAAATAAATAAAGATATTATTCTTCCCTCTTTTACGGCACCAGTTCGTTCCTCGTAGTCGTAGCGTGTAATAAGTGTTACATTTTGACCTGCAAGGTGGTGCCAGTGGGAGATTTCTCCTGTGCTTTGTTGAACAATCAAAAGTTCGCGGCGTGCGCGTTGACCAAAAACCGAATGCTCCTGTCTCTCATTTCCCATTAGCAGCCATTGGCATGTTCCAGTAGGAAACGTTAGTAGAAGTAGAAGTGTTAAAAGCCGGCTTCTGCTGGCTCTCATTCCCAGTAGCAGCCGTTGTTTACCTCCAAGGTAGTGTCTGGTGAGATTTCTCCTGTGCGTTGTTAAACAATAAAAAATTTGTTCAAAACGCCGTTTATTGATGAAATAAACTAGTAAAAGACGCCAGATGTTTTCTAAAAGCAAATAGAAAAGACGCCAGATGTTTCTAAAGAAAAACAAAAAGAAGACGCCAGCTGTTTAACGAAAGACGCCAGGTGTTTTCTAAAGCGATGGTTTTATAATCAAAACCATATCAATACAGGTTTGTAGTTGCCGATGCTCGTTGCCGTCGGCGTGTGCTCGTATGGTACATTGGGCACTATCTGACAGGGAAATGTTGCAACGTTGTACTCGCTGGGCGTAACCTCCTTGGTTTTAGAAAGGTTTAGTGAGCGTTGGGCCACAGTGCCATGAATACAGTGAACTTAGTATATACCATGAACTCGAGGTGGTTAAAAGTGGGAAGTAGACACGAAGCGCCAGCCGTAAAAAAGTGTGCGTATGTCACCTCTCGTTTAGTCCTTGGAATGTCTGCTGAATGGTGGTGCTTCTATATGAAGAATATATGATGAAAAGATGCTAGATGGTAGTATTTGGAGTGTTGAATAGAAGGACGAACGGACACACCGACAGATGAATGGATGGACGCATGAACGGACGCAATGGCGGATGCATGGACGAACGCAGGGACGGACGCACGAACGGACGCACGAACAGACGCACGCACGGACGGGTGGATGGACCCATGGACGGTCCCACAGATGGACGCATGGACGACCGCAAGCAAGAACGAATGGACGGACGAATGCTTCGCCCCACTCTCCATCAATCACTCTGTGGATATGCTGCCATTTTTTAATATCATCTGTGAATCGTTGCTACAAGGTCGATGACTGCACGTGACGCAAAAAACGCGACATGCGTAAGCCCTTCAGCTGCAATGACTTCAGAAGCTACAAAGATTGCCCTTGAGAAGGCTAAATTTAGTGGACCTGTGGTGACTGTATGTGCCCCTGTACTGAGAACCCTTGAATCATTCTTACACGCTTTATCCCATCAGCTGCATCACATCCGGCAGAACGGCAGGCTGTTCTATTTCCTCGTGAAATAGCATCCTGTCGCATGGCTTAGGTATCCGTTCTTCTTTGAATATCCTCCACATGGCTATAGCGACCGTTCCAAGCTGTTTTGTCGACACTTGCATGGGCTCTAACGCGTGCAATGTACGACTCATGTGTCTTTTCATTTCGGGAAGATGCACAGATGGGCATGACTTTTCGTTTCGGTGTGAACCATAAAAGGAACGCTGTTCTGTGTCAAACCTTGAGTCCGTTTCATTCAATCGCATAGCAGTCAACATGGTGACCCTTATTCTTACAGCTATTGTATCACTGCTGGCTGCGGTAGAAACAGGATCTGGTAAGTACTGTCCCCATGTTACTAGAGTAATTCAACAAATATTCTCGAAAAGTGCGCTTTCATTAAGGAACTGTTACCTTCTAGGTGTGCTTCTTGCGGGAAAGCCATTGCAGTACGTAACGACAATGTCGACGGATAGCTCGCTTAGCGCAATATTTAGGTCAGAATATATTCGCTAAGAAACAATTTTCAGTGTAAGAAATGCGTCTAACACTCTTTGTGAATAGTGAGGAATGTCTAGAAGGAACCTTCACTTAAAATTTACTAAGTGGGTCTTGGAGAACTAATCGACATTCCTGGGGTGAAGTTAACTCACGAATACTCTGCTGTAACTATTTATTGTTCAGTACTCACAAGAGTAGCGGCGCACACTTTTTTTTTTTGCTTAAAGACATGTTGTCGGTTGACAAAGTGTTAGTGGCATCGCTAACCAGTCCACTTTAAAAAAAACTATTTTTGTTATCAATACCTGAATTTGCTTGTAGTACCAGGAAATAGACCAATTACCATGCTGCGTTTAGATGAGCATGAATTATTGTGATGTCGGGCGAATTTAATGCAGCTTAGCACTAAACCTTTCCTTGGTTACAGTTGCGCCTTGTAGATACACGGAGAAGCATTTCTGTGCGGCAACTGGACAATAAAATTAGCGCAATCGTGCAATGGGCTAGTTTGCATTATTCAAGGAGAAAAATGCCCTCACGTTATTCTTAATCTAATCTCACCATGCCGGCGAATACTTTTGGCCTCCTAGTTGTGCAATGGCTCCTGTCTTATTGCATATACTCTCACGCGAAGTTCTCAAATATTTATCAAAATTGCTTGAAGCAACCGTACTAAGAAAAAACACTTGACAGATCTCACTTCTTTTGGGTGTCCACTTCAAATGAAACAGTAGGCTATTCGTGGCCTGTGTCATTTTTAGTGCTTTGAGCCAAGTATTGTGACTTGTACGAACCTGCTCATGTATTTTGACTAGTTATGGATGTGCCTCGCTGATAGGCCAGTATTTAACGAAAGTTCTTTTTCGGGGTGGGTGGAAAAAAGGGTGGGGCGAGCACCTGCCGAATGCTGTGAATATTTGGTGAAATCGCCCATTTGACAAACCTACTACACTTAGGAAGCCACAATTGCGGTGGTGGAGGCAAAGACCAATGCCAGGGTAGCCTTAGGAATCAATGCACAAAGTTTGAAGTTTAAAGTGTGAAGTTAGCAGATAACTCGTGTGAATCTCATCTCTCCAAGCTCAACAGAACGCTGGTTTAAATGAATGTGACCACTCCATAAATCGAGGCGGTTTCCGAGCTGCAAGTCCTCTGTGCAATAAATAAGCCTCCATACAGCACTGCAAGCTCACAGGTCATCTCTTGGTGTCTGTCGAGATAGCACCCGCTCCAGCGCTCCCGAACATGACCTTGCGTAAAAAATTCTTAGATGCTGCATGGGCGACGTACGTAGCACACCCCCACCGCCAACCGATGCTCCTTCGCCCGACCAAAAAGGCCTGGTGCGTTTCCTTTCTGGTTGAGGAGTCGTGCACTGCTGGCCTCACACACGCATTATTTGATCTATGCGTTGTTACTCACGCATAGATCAAACAATGCACGGGGTTATGTTATTGAAGTAAGGTTCACACGGAACATGATGTCAACGGCGATGGCAAAAAGTTGGAAAGTTTCCGAGAGTGTGCATGTCGCTTCTTCCGCATTGAAACCAACACTGCAATCTCGTTTGTTTTAAATTTCCTTTTTTGTTGTTGTTGTTGTGTTACACGCTCAAAATGCATTGATAATTTTCATGCCCAGGACGTACACGAGACACACGTGAATAAAGTGTGCATATGACTCCCTTGAATGGCGATATTTGTGAATACAAATGAATTGCATATTTGAAATCATCCCAGAGTAAGTAAGCAAGCCTTGCCTGGCGAAGTACCTTCCAGTGGCAGCTTCAAAACTGCTCCAACTCACGATTAACAAAAAAGGATACCATCTCACCTTGGGCACCCGGAGTATGCTTCCCCAAGTTAATTATTTTCATGTTGTGATTGGTCAGCGGCAACTTCAAAAATAGATCTCATGCTCCGTGAAGCCAGCAGGCAATAAAGTGGCTTTCACACTCGCCGTCATGGCTACGAGTTGCGCTGACTAATCCTGTCACTTATATACGCTGCCCCGCCGCAGTGGTCCAGTGGCTCAGGTACTCGGCTGCTAACCCGCAGGTCGCGGGTTCGAATACCGGCTGCGGCGGCTGCATTTCCGATGGAGGCGGAAATGTTGTAGGCCCGTGTGCTCAGATTTGGGTGCACGTTAAAGAACCCCAGCTGGTCGAGATTCTCGGAGCCCTCCACTTCGGCGTCTCTCATAATCATATAGTGGTTTTGGGACGTTAAACCCCACATATCAATCAATCAATAAATCCCTTTTACACGCCCAGATATGCCAAATGAGGTGGATCGAAGGGCGACCACTCCTGTGGCTCAGTCAGTATAGAGCATCGGGTGATTTATCCCAAATTCGTAGGTTGTCTGTTCTTGAACTTTTATAAGAATTACTGCCAATAACTTTCCTTGTACTTTTTGGGAAATGCTTATAATTTTCTTTCAGGTTGTGTCTAACAAAAAAACAACTTTAAATATGCCGTCGTTCGTTTATTCTTACTACGGTATTTCTTCTGACCCGCAAATAAGGTAACGCTACCTCCCATTGAATATGTTCCTGTTCTTTGCAGCGCCCTGCACTAGCCTCACTGTGCCTGACTTTCTAACCGCTGAGATGGTAAGCCGTTTCATATGCACCAACCAGCCCCGTATTAGACATCAGCGGATAGTAACGAGTCAAACATATTCTCGCCAAAGCGCTTTGTTGACGCATGTTGCTGTAGTACACAATGTGCTCATGCTCCAATTACGAAAATCTGGAAGCCCGGGTACCTTTGTTTTTTTTATCACCACTCTCAATATACTGCTTTACCATCAGTTTCATCATCGTTTCATGCAAGGTTTTTTTTAGGTAATTTGCACCTATTATTGTCGTCCAGAGAGGTCACTACGGGTGGAGGCGATCAAAGCAGTCTTCAGCTTCTAGACGGCAACAGACTTGCACCGCTGGTTATAGACTAAAAGTGTTATGATGGCTGTGAAGTGCGACTTTCTGTGTGCGTGCTCTCCTCTATTTCTTTCCATCTTTCTATCTCCGTAATTCCTGTTCCCAGTGTAGGGTAGCATACCGGTCTTTCTATAGACTGGTTAACATCCGTGCTTTACCTTTCTCCCCAGTTTCGTTCTTGCTTCCTTGCATATATTATTAAAAAACAAGTACATATGCTGCGCGTGTCAAACTAGCCGCTGTTGGACCCGAAAGTTCTCTGAATCCCAATGGATGCGAATCTGGTGTTCAGTTGTTATAAACTCGCCGTAACCCGCACTGGGGACCCGGGTGGAAGACGCTAAGCATGAAAACAACTGAAAAGCAAAACTTTCCAGAAGTTTTTTTTACATTATTTGCAGGCGAGCACTTCACCACACTACGAACATCTAGACGAATTGTTCGTCGTATATCGTGACGATCTCGTGTCGAAGGCTCTCGAAGCGCCCCGCAGGGATCGGTTATCAAGGCTCCTTTTTCCCCAGATCTAGGGATAAGGGAATGACTCCGAACGACGCTGTCCAATCTTACTGGACAAGCCGCTTTCGACGGTGCTGCCCACACCCACCCAGTTAGCGTCTTTGACAGGGGCGTAGCGACGACACCGTAGCCTTGGCGCCAAGGTGCCCCTTGTTTTAGGTGAGAAAACTACTGGGCGATGGGTGCCTGCTCGTACGACCGTTCGCATCAAAAGGGTCGCCGCTCATCACGCTCAATCAGCGAGACGGCGCTGTCATCCCCGCTTACACCGCTTTTAGATGCGGACCATCTAATACTCGAGGCTTGTAGTGCGGCGCCGTCCGCAAGCTTCCTCCTCCTTCTTCCACCATCTGTGCATCCCTTCCTCCTCTCCAGAACGCGCGCGCTTCTCTCCTCCACCATCTGTGCATCCTTCCTCCTCTACACACCACGTGTGCTTCTCCTCTTCACGAACATTCGCCGGCTGTATGATGATGCGCGCATGCACCGTCGCGCTTCGAAAACATCGGCAGCTGACGCGCGCGCATGCGCGATCGCGCTTCTCCCCTTCGATAACCTTCGAGTACATTCTCCAACTTACGCGTGCGCATGCGCTGTCGCGCTTCGAGAACATCGGCAGCTGACGCGCGCGCATGCGCCGTTGCACTTCTCCCCCTTCTCGAACATTCGACAGCTGACGCGCGAATGCGCCGTCGCGCCGTCGCCCACCATCTGTGCCGCGCGCGCTTCTCCCCTTCGAGAACATTCTACAATTCTCCAGATTCTCCAGCGGACGCGCATGTACCATCGCGCTTCGCGGACATTCGACAGCTGACGCGCGCATGCGCCGTCGCGCTTCGAGAACATTCAACAGCTGACAGTGAATGCGCCGTCGCGCTGTATATATACTCAAGGTCGGCGCTCGCTCGCTCAGTTGCCGCTTGTCGGTTGGTTTGTACGGCGCGTCGACGTCTGAGGTCGCGGTGAAATGAATTCCAACGAATCCACAAACACAATGATCGACGTCCCTTCGACCAGCGCCGCCCTTTCGCATACGTGTCGTACGTGTTCACTCATTTAACACCCCCTCCTACAACCACGTTAACCAATTTAGCCATCGACCCAAGTCGCAATTTAACACCCCATTTCACAACCACGTTAACAAATTTAGCCATCGACCCAAGTAAGTCGCAATTTAACACCCCGTTAACCAATTATATGCTCCGCATCCTCCTCAGTGTTCCCTCGAGGGAAGCTGTGGGCAATTTTTTTCTTCAAGGGAGGTGTCGCCACCGAAACAATTTTGGTCCTTTCATTGTGCACATTGCGGCGTCGCGACTTCATGGCCCGTCACTTCATCGGTTTGGAGGACAATACACATATATGGACGGCTGTCGGCAGTGCCGCATCTCTTCGGCGACTTGTTCACAGAAGCACGAACACTCATCTTTGGCTCAGGCGCTGGTCCTAACTCTGTTCGGCGAATTGGAATGCGTGAAAGGGCGAAACATAGAAAAAAATGAAAAAGAAATAAAAAAAGGAAGACAAAAGAAGCCGTTAGGCAAATTACCAAGAGGAAGCAGGGTGAAAATAAGGCAAGAGCATAACAAGTTATAAATGTGTAGAAAGAAGGAGACAACACTAACAGAAACAAACACAGAGAGAAAAAAAGATACAGAGCTAAAAATTAAATAGAGATATAGAGGTAAAGAAGCAGTGAGATAAAAAGATTAAAAGAAAGATATAAATATGAAGAAAGCATAGAAAGAGAAAAAAAAACAAACACCAGGAAAATATGGCGAAGGGAAACAGAAAAAAAATGAAAAGATTAGGTGGAAACGGAGAGAGAAAAGGCTGACAGAAACATGGGAACGAGGTACAAGTAGAGATAGAAAGCGTAAAATAGGAAGAAATAAATAAATAGGAATAAATGGAAACAATCCAGTACGAAATTACAACGCAAATACAACGACCGAAAAAAGCCAGGAGAGCAAGAAATAATGAACAGGAAGAAAGACTGCCACCAAGCTATGCTGTTACTTTAGGCTCCGCTACCATGCCTTTCAAGTTGGAAACTCTAGGTAAATATGCCCACTAGAAAAGTTGTGTTTTCAACAAGCCGGAATATTTCATTCATCCTCAAATAACTGTCAATTTCTCACATTTCATTATATATGAAGACTTTTTACTCACGCCGAGAAATAGTACAGTCGAATAAAAATATTCAAAAAAAGGCTTCCAACTTTCTGAAGACCACAAAATTCTCCGTTCTGCGTGCAAATCTTCGCCGGACACGCAAGTCTCGCAGCTTGCCTTAAACTAACTGTTGTAAATAGACAATTTACTGCAGCATTCGCATTGCCCCGCCGCGGTGGTCTAGTGGCTAAGGTACTCGGCTGCTGACCCGCAGGTCGCGGGTTCAAATCCCGGCTGCGGCGGCTGCATTTCCGATGGAGGCGGAAATGTTGTAGGCCCGTGTGCTCAGATTTGGGTGCACGTTAAAGAACCCCAGGTGGTCAAAATTTCCGGAGCCCTCCACTACGGCGTCTCTCATAATCATATGGTGGTTTTGGGACGTTAAACCCCACAAATCTAATCTGCAGCATTCGCAGTAAATTTACGAGCAGGTACAGCGGAAATTAGACAACACAGATTTCGCAGCTCTTTTTCAACTGCGGGCCCACGCGGATGACGTGGCCTGAGCACACAGGCAATGAAAACAAAATCGGAGAGGATTTAAATATGAGTGTTATGTGCAAAAAAACGGTGTGGAAATTCGTCCGTTTTTGACAATTAAAATGTATTTCTTTTCATAATCACAATGAAGCTACTCATGCTAAGGTTGATCGTCGATAGCAGTTGCACACGGTACAACAAGCTTACCTTCTTGGCAACTTGGTGTCCCATCTAAATAGTATTGTAAAAGTCCTTTACCGAATTCCGCTTGAAAAAAAAAGTGTACTCAGAATTTCATTTTTGTTTACCAGACTCACTGCTATGATGAACAGCCTCTTGGCATCTGCACACCGTACAATGTAAGTCGTCCCTTGATTTTCCGCAGCAAAATATTATTTCAACATCTAAGAAATGACTGAAAGCACGATATATAAAGTCTGTGCATATGACCACACGTGCACTTCTTGGTTTTTCAGGCAAACGACACGGAGAAAGTACGCGAACAAATCAATGTAGGTGCTAATCAACTCTGATAGTCTTTGTCAGCTTCGTCATAAACGCAAGTAAACCCTGAACAAAGCGAAGCATCCTTCTCAAAGTAATCAGTCCCTCTGCCTAAAACGTGACACTTATCGTTTCGCAAACAGTATGGTCTACATGTGTTAAGCTAGAACTTGAGAATTTGTAAAGCATTTTGTAGGCAAATGTGTAATTTAAACAGGCTTACAGCGCTTGCAATTCTGATCGCTTCCAGCGCTATATAAATCTATGGCACGTTTAACCCTAACTTCACCAGACTCGTGCGTCCCATTGACATGTATTGGTGCCTAAGATTAAGACGCATGTGAACTTGTCAACGAATAACTAGCATTTATTTCGGGCAATGAACAATCACTTCCGGCGTGTTTTTGAGGTGGTACTCCGGCTGACGTCACCTTTTTTAAAAGACGAGCTGCGCTCATTGACATTATTAAGTTCTTTGCAGTAAAAACGCAGCATGGCACCACGTAAGTGCAAACAATTGAGTGTGCCTTCAATCGATGGAGGATGGGCCTCACTGTGCCCTAGTTTTTGTACGTCAAAGGGCCCGCGACACAGCAGAGAGACTCTGTATTTCTGTTCCGACGTGGGAGCGGCCCGCAACGTGCTAAAGCGCGTTCCGAAGTACCAAATAAAGGTCATCCATTCATCCATTAAATTTTTTTCTTTACAGTTGAACAGTGAACGTAACTGTTTGCCTACATGCATTAGTGCCTCTTTCAATTGACCTTTTGCTTATCACTCCTTGAAAGTAGTGATGTGTTGTCATGAGTAGCGCTACTGTTGCGGTTCGAGAACTTTGAGCTTTTTTTTTAGTGAAATAGTCACTTGGTGGAAACAAATTGAAAACTTCAGGGCTAATCTACACACGCGGAGATTCATTTTGGTTAGTTCCCATTTCAGCCTTTCGATTCTTCTCTCAGTCACTTCATCCATGGTTGAAAAATTCGTCAACACTCAAAAAGCACTAGTCATCGTGGTATCATAACGCAAATGCAATCAAGGGGCTCCATTCGGCAGTGATGATCCTCTAAAGCTCTCATATTTGAGGATCAGCCTACATTGTCGGGGGTTGCCCTCTCCACAGTCCCAATGATGTGCTTGACTTAACCTGGCCGTTATTCTTACATTATCATAGTGTAGGCTCTCAGAACAGAACAAAATGTTTGGCAGAACTTCTAATACTGGCAAGGCCGACACAGTCAACATTTAATGTCTTCTCCTCATTTCGCGCACTTCTCCTCTTGTAGGTGTTACAGAGTTCATTGTGCAGTGGTGTTCCAGTGGATACGCTCTTCCAAGGCATCTCTACAAATACACATGTGAGGAGTACTTGGCTATGGTACCCGTTACCTGTGACGCTCCGGTTACCTTAAGTGTACCTGACGTCAACGGCCTCGGCAAGGTAAAAACAACTACTTCTGTCGTTTCCAGCAAAAATGGTGCTTCAACTTTTCTGTGTTGAAAAAGTTTTATTTCGTTGAAAACATTCAAGTAACGCTTCTTTGAAGGCTAGTTTACCTGCCTTCATGACAGGTCACTCTGTCCAAGATTGATGTAAGAACAAATAGAACAGATTGTGTAGATTTGTTTTGTACTTGTCCTTACTAAGTTCGCGGTAGCGCAATAAGACATGAAAAGACACTAAACATCCTGAGAAAAGAACTCCTTGTTCAATGAAGAAGTTGCCTTGATCCAGCTGTTTAAAAATGAGCCAGTAACTTTATCTTATCGTTTTATCGCGCTGCCATATCAGTTCATTAAGTGTTTTTTCTTCTATGAAATTAGCACATTACAACATATGTGACCTGGCCTTCTAGAACTAAACAGACTTTGACCAGTACGTCACTTTCATAGATTGAAGATGGAGCTAGCTGGTTTAGCATGCTTGCGGACAGAGTATGCGATAACCGCAGAGCAAAAAGCAGAAACACGTGGACGCTGTTCGTGTGTATCCGATTTTTAGTACCCGGTTATTCCCTACGTTTACGGTCTGTAAGGCCTTGCAAGGTCCAGAAATGCATCGCTAATATACAGCGAGCAGAAGATACAAAATAGGTAACAAATACATTCCTAAAATTGAAGTAGCGATATAGAATCATTCACGAGTGTGTCAGTGTGGTTGCTACTCACTTCGACAGTGTGTGCCTTTTACCAGGTTACATACTCAGATATCTGGCGAAAGGCCACCACTTGACTCTGAACTGTCAACGCTATTGGAGCTTGAAAGCTGGAGTCGTAAGCTGAGCAGTTGATATATCACCGGGATTATATCTGATGTGGAGGTGCATGATAACTTTATCACTGAACGATAGTTCAAAACTCGGGAAGAGTAAAAAATTGCACCTCTTCCCTCGGGAAGAGGTGCAATTTTTTTGCAACTTAAGGAAAATTCAGAGCATGCAATGGCAGCTGAAGGGGGTGATAAAAAGTCACCCATACCTTTATTGGACGTGTCGCTATCGCGTCAACTTCTAAAAGGCAGAGCTTATGTGTCCCCCAACGCTTATTTCGCAGTGCACTCAGCGAAACAAGATCACAAACCTATGCATGGAAGGAGACAGTCTCACTGTAAGTAGGACAAATTTTTTGCAGTCTCTGTTATTTAGCTTTTCAATAATAGAAGTGACTTTATTAGTTACCTAAGCAACATCATGATTAAGTTCAGCCCGCATCGTATGAGCTTCGGCAAACGTAGATTTCTTATCTTCTGTAATTTTCTTAACCTAAATTTCTACCCAGTCACAATAGCTGAATTACCAAGGGCTCTGTAATCTACATAAAACTGAAAAAAGGCAACTGCAATAGAAAAAAAATCGTCAGCCTACTCTTTCTTTTAATATGCTCCGCTTACTTCAATAACAGCTCGCACAAACATGAACCGTGAAGTTGGAATTCATTTATCATCTTTCATTCTCATACATTTCTTTTATCACTATCATTTAGACTTCACTCTACACTTCTAAGAATACTGGATGTCTAAAGCATGCAATTCTTGTTTTGGGTTCTCAGCTTGGAGTTCTTCCATTCTCCCTGCCGTATTTATAAGGCTACTTTGAATGAGAATATAGTTGCGAATGTTATAGTTGTCTGTGACGGCGTGCGTTGGAGCGCACAAATTTTGGTATCTATTACTTGTTTTGTGCGTGTCTCAAACGAATTTTCTATTTTTTCAGTGGCAAACTTTTCTGGACCTGATTAACTTGATAAGGGTGCGTTGATATTCTTTTAACTTTCTGTTAGGCTGGAATGAGAGTGGTTGTGTAATTTAAAAGCATAGGTGCGAGAGGTTACTACACGAAGTAGCTAACAATTTTTTTGCATTTCGGCGTAATTTTGGTGTGCTTTACGGGTGTTAGATCAGCTACAAAAGTATGAATTTAGAAGAGCTGTTTATTCCGTATGGTTACGATAGGTGTTCAAGTTAAATGATACAGTGTTTGCTTCATATCAAATGATTTTTCAATGTGGAACAATTTATAGTCGCACCTTGTCAAAAATCCGGCGTCGGTAGCCCCGTCGACATCTTCACTGCGCATGCTCGCGTCTCGTGTCTCGCGCCACGTGCTCGCGTCTCGTCACAACTGTTGCTCCCTTTCCCTTCTCTCGCCTCGCAAGGCCGTCGCAGGCAGCGTTGGCTAGTGTAAAAACCGACTGCTCGCGCTGCGTCACAGTTCACTGACCACCGCGTATATGTAGGCACTGGATCACCCGTTTGTATACGGGCGTCTTGCCTTTCGCTTGACTTGACACTTTGCTCGACTCGAGTATATTATATGAATGCAACAGTACCTTCAACAAATAGTTGGGCCCAACCCAGCATCAGCGTCTCACCACTAGTTGAAGGCAACGCTTCTCTTTCGTTCAATAAGTAAGAATAATGAAGAGGAAATAACAATTAAGCATTCCCAAAGCAAACCCCCTTGCGCAATATTCACGTGATACCCCCCCCCCCACCCGGCAGCGCATTTTCTCGAGTTCCCCCTCTGGGAAGATGCTGGCGGCGTTTCTTTAACATAACTGTAAGGGAAGAAGTTGTAGACTGGCCCCAGTAGTGCAGTCATTATGTGAAACCATACTTCCTTCCCTCATTTATTACCGGGACAGCGTTAAGGGACTCGTTTCTCACAAATTCCGGCGTCGTTTGTTGTGAGCGAAAAGTCGAATTCCTTGCGTGACCAAAAAATTGAGAAACACACTAAGAAAATAAATAATCAAATATTCTTCGAATGAGTGGGTGTCGAACCTGGCTCGTTTGCGTGGCAAGCAAGTGTCCTACCTGAAGAGCCACACCTCTGCTTGTGATTACAGTGAAAATTTTTTTCTTTATTACCGGTTTCGCACAAGGTACACACATCAATATAAGTCACTGTAAACAGTAACAAACAGAAGTGATGACAAAAAAGCCGCGGAACTATTAGTGATTACAGTGCTAAAATTCCTTCAGGTTCACCAGGGGTTCGACCCTGGAGAGCCATTCCGGAACAAAATCTTGTTGTTTGAGTATATCAATGAACAAAGCAATGCTTTCGCGGAACAGCATACGAACCGGATGCCAGTCAGGGTCACAGTAGTAACCGGCCATTCTTGCCCGCCATAGACAATGGAGGCCAAGCAGCTTTATAAGATCAAAAGGCAGTCCCTCCTCTTTTTCTACTGTTAAAAACCTGATACCCAGTGAATGTAAGGGAAGTTCCTTTTTTAGAGTTCTCTGTAAAACATCCCAGAAGTATACCCCTTCCCAACAGTGCACAAAAACGTGATCTATTGTATCCAACTTTCGGCAGATCAAACAGTTTGAACCCCATTGCATATAAACTCCTCTATCTTCTAAAAAAGTCTTAACCGGTAGTTTTCCGGAGTGTAATTTAAAGAAAAAGGTTTTTGCAGTAGGCTGAATTTGCATTTTCTTAACACGCTTAAGAACATCATTGCCTTCTCCCCCGCTATTAATTAACCTATACATAGGAACTGGAAAAATCATGTCACATATGTCTTTATGTAATTTCTTTCGCCCGACCGAAGAAAGGTATTCATTGGAAAACCGAACTGACAAGAACCGGACACTGTCTGCAACTTTCTTAAAGAAACCTCGCGTAGCTCCCGGCATGCTTGCGGTGCTAACCACAAAGTTCGGCAGAACACGACAATGGCGTAACTGGCATACCATTCTTAAGAAGGGGTGTTGAACATCTCGAAAGAAAATAAAACAATTAACTAATTGTCGCACGAACAGATGCGACAGGCTTAGTCCCCCCTGTTTTAATCTTCGGAACAGATTTGTCCTACTACATTTTTCCCAAGTAGACCCCCTTATAAACACAGCAAATATCTTATGCAGCTTTTGCACATGCACCCGCGAGCAACACAAAACCTGCATCACATACCATAATTTGCTCATTAAAAATATGTTGCATATAGTGGCTCTGGCAAACATTGAGAGACAGTTGCCATTCCACTGCTCTGTCCTTTCGCGCGTTTCTTTTATTTGTTCAGTCCAGTAATCATTGGTGTCTTTGTAGTGCTGGATAGGCACGCCTAGATATTTTACTGGAGTATTAAACCAGTGAACGTTAGCATAGGTATTTGGGGTTGATGTCCAGTCTCCATGCCACAACCTCAGACACTTTCCCCAATTAACCCCACTTCCTGTAATTTCTCCAAAATTTTTAACAACGGCAACTGTCTCTTGTACACTCTATTTGGCGGTGAAACACACTGCTACATCATCAGCGTAAGCCAAAACCTTTACCTCGGCGTCAAGCAGTCTGAAACCACGGATGGTCTCGTTTTCTATTAAGGCCAAGCATAAGCTCTCTATGTACAATGCAAACAAGAGTGGACTTGCCGGACATCCCTGGCGTACAGAACGTTCCAGCCTAATGGGATACCCCGGGATCTTGTGAATAATTAGTCGTGTAGTAGAGTTCTAATACGCCAAAACTATGCCCTCTATAATCACCGATCCGACATTGACATGTTCAAGTATGGAGAATAACACATCTTGCGGGACGCAGTCAAAAGCCTTTTCTAAATCAAGCTGGAGGATCGCAACATTAGAATTAAAAGCATCGCAACTCCCAAGGACACATCGCATTGTGTGTGTGTTCATCAATATCGAGCTCCCCTTGATGCCACACGTTTGGTGCTCCCCAAATATTCCGGTGATTACGGACTGCAATCTACCTGCCAATACTTTCATGAGTATTTTGTAGACAGTGTTGGTTAGCGAAATGGGCCTATATGACAAAACTAGTTTTAATTTTGCTTTGCCAACCATCTTAGGTATTAGAATAGTGTGCGTGTCGGCAAATGAAGGTGGTAAGGCTTTGTTTGCGTAGGCTTCCTTGAACACAGCTTGTAACACTGGTGAAACTTCTGTTTCAAAAGCTTTATACCACATCGCACCGAGACCGTCAGGCCCCAGTGACTTCCCAGCGGCGAGACTATTTATTGCATATTCAATTTCAGAAACGGTTATAGGCCTCTCTAACGCTTTCTTCGTTTCGAGGGATAATTGTGGCATCCAGCTCAAGAAAGTCTCCTTGAACTTCGTAACATCTACTAATGCGGCTGCGAAGAGACCCTTGCGGCTGCGAAGCACTGCTTAGGCCTGCCCGGCGCCACAACTAGGGCCGATTCCACTGCAACGCGCACTTGATGTGGAAGGTCCTCCACCGTAACTCCACTCTTTACCTTGAGTAGCACGGTTCTCGTCGTCGACGCTTTGTCGCTGACACCGTCGACTCTCCAGCGCTCTCGATTCACTTCGACAACATTGCCGAAGGCCGCGAACGCCGTCCGCACATCCTCATCGTCGACTCCGCAAAGCAGCCAATGAAGCCGCAGTTTTATATGCCGGTACTGAGGATCAACGATGAGACACCGGTGTCCCTTCGCGTGAAGTTCCTTGAAGGCCAGTAGTTTCTTCGTCGCGTCTTCTCCGTTCAGTGTAACCGCCCAGACGCGATTAATCTGGTACGCTTCGAGTGCTATGATGTCCGTTAGCGCTCTAGTGGGGCCCAACGCGTTTCTGAAGTCTTCAACCCTGTAAGGTCTCGCTCGAACGTCTCCGTGCAAAAACAAAGTATTTAAGGCAATGCGTCCTGTTGGCAAATGAGGCAGAATCACTTGGTATTCAGTTGACCTGTTACCGCGGCCATCAAGGGCCACTGAAGCCGTTCCGACGGAGCCTTGCATCATGCGTCCGTTCACTGCCGTGGCCGAAAGCAGAATCCGCGGAGCCACGCCGGTCCTTGGGACTTGTTGGCAAACTTGCCTTAGGCAGGCTTGATGCCGGGAAAATAACTGTGTTAATATGAGCTATAAAGCATTTTAAAACAGCAAAGGAACAACGAGGCATCACACAATGCGGATAGCGTAACGAGTGCGTCATCAAATCGTCCAACACATTACAAAAGCTTGTTTTTGATCGCCTATGATTGGTTAGTTGGTTCTTCAACAACTTGGCGCAACCTTCCTAGGGGGATTGGTGATGAATGGGACGGTACCTTGCTTTTTAAATTAGCTGTGGCACCTATGAACTGTGGTGCATACCCACCTCTGGCGTAATTGCTCATCGTCGTCAGCCACTGCATGAACAATTGGCACAAAATTCCTTGCAAGTGTTTAGCGGATACAATGCTTTCTCGGAAGAATGACGAAAAATAGCCTAGCAAAGTCTGCAAGTGTGCTTGCAGCAGTTACCGAGTGAGTGTTTAGAAAAGCCTCTGAAAGGATGCTCTTCTAGCTTTCCCTGCGGTGGTGCTGCGCCTTCCGCGCAGGCCTGGCGTTTTTTTTATTGTTGCGTGATCATTTTTTAGAAGAGAGAATGGCATTTAGAGAGGGATCGTGCACCGCTAGCGATTTAGTATGAACTTCGTTACTCAGATAAGTAGTGGCTGTCTGGTTGAACGCTGCGATACGAAGTGACACCACAAACTAGCTGCACATTTGCGAGCGAGCCAATACTTACGGAGTGCCGCAAAAACGCAATGCTGAAATCGCATACATGATTTTCGTTTGTCATCACAGACAGCTTTCTGTGGATTTTCGTTTGTCATCACAGACAGCTTTCTGCGGTTGGGCCCCAAATGTGGCCCCGAATATTCAATATCGTTAGAGTGTGTCAGTGCAGAGGAAGACTTGGAGTTCTTCGGTCCCCGTGACCTTTTGTGCTCTCCCCCCCCTCCCGATTTTGAGCCACGCCAAGAGAGAACATGAGGGACGTGAGGGGCATCGCCACTTACCTGATGCCGTTTGAGCTCGTGCAGCATCTCAACCAGCTGCCTCTAAGATTGCTGCCACGGTTGCTTCAGTGTAATATATGTATACCTACTGGAACAACTTTAGCAGATGCTTCAGCAGTGTACAGTGGCGGTATTCCTAAAGCTTTTCCCGTCAGGCGGTGCCAGTGAGTCCGACGCCAGAGCCTGTCAGCGATCCGGCATATGACAGCCTGGTGTTTGGCGGCGCTGCACCTTACCAAGACGTTTTCAAAGAAACGCGTGCTGCCGAGAACGTTGGTAGTGGTCCAATCAACAAGTATGGCGACTGCAGAGCTAGCGTGCCTTGCGGATGACGTCACGGGAATAACTCGTCAGGTCAGTCGGCTCTGCAATTTGAAGAGGGTTCGCTTACCCGTTCCTACTAACCCTCTAATCCCTGAATTATGAAATCGCCGTAAAAAATAAAAAATGTTTTCATTTTTCAGCTTCAAATAGCAACCCTTAATTGATTCTACAGTAAAGGATCTAAAATACAACTTCGATGCATACTTTTAGTTGCAAATTCTTCATATGCCACAGAAGCAAGGACCTTGCTACAGAAAATGTACTTCAGAACTACGTCCCATGTTGTGAGCCACCTTTGGGTTGCGTGCACACCAAATGAACAAAATTATTGAAGTTAGAACTTGAGTTACCGAGGCGAGAAATAACGAAAGAGTGAGAGCCATCGCACGTGCCTCACGCTGTCCGCCATCAGCTACAAAACACTTGATTTTAGCATTGAATATCTTGCATGAGACGGTGCTAGATTTCTCTTGCTGAAAGCTAAGCTCCCCCTGAGTACTTGACAGCTGGCATTGAAGGGCCCGTAAACCACCTCGATATTTTCTCAAGCATTTTAAGTAAACACTTGCATCGTGTGCAGAATGCCATCGTGATCAACGATTCTGCACATGGCAGCACTACGAACCGCCAGCACGCTGCAAATTACAAGAAGCAATCTCTCCTCCTCTCCAGGAGTTTCGGGCCTCCGGGTGACACGCTGAACGAATAATCTCTGACACGTCATTCAAATATGCACACTAGTCACAAATATGGTGTTATTGGTCGAGCAAGAGCCTACGACTTCCGGTTAGTCTGCAAGCAGCTGTATGCGCTGCTTGTTATTGTTTGTCGTGTTACACGCGCACGTGCGAGTGAGTTCACGGTGTTGGCGACCCTTTCCGGCAATGTAGCGGTATCCTATGATGGCACGTGGATGACACGTGGCCATTCGTCGCACATGGTAGTCAGCACCGTCATCGAACTGTTTTCAGTACTTGTGCTTGACTATGTTGTGTTGAGCAACTTCTGTGCAGGTTGTGCGCGTGGCCTGAAGCCGGAATGTCCGGATTATGAAAATTGGAATGTAAACCATCTGTGCCTTAAAGATACGAACAAAAAAGCTGGGTAAATAAAAGTTCAAGCAGCACTAATAGTTTTTCAGAGGTCACTTCAGGTGCACCAACTGAGGTACACCACAGTCCTCTTGGACGGTAATAGTCGCTCATTTCTGGCGCTCAAGCAAGCACAAGTATATATATTTGTGCTAGTTGAAGAAGAAGATTACATTAATCACGTGCAAAAAAAGGCACGGCCCTGCATACACTCATTTCAAAGCACAAGGGCTCGACTTGAGATGCTTTAGGAAAAAAGGCAAATTGACCGGTTAATTGATAACCAAACTTAATTAGCTCGTACTACGGATGGGCGTTGAAGAGAAATAAAGGGAATGTCAAGGACATGAGGAAAGCTGTCGTGGCAACATATCGCCACATAACGCCCAGTGACAAAGTTTCTGACCACAGTCTTTGCCCGTCAAGTCCCAACTCTTGGTGCCATCAGAATGCTGCTAAAGCAAAAAATGAGCCCATTCTAAAGCACATATATAATTTGCCTTCACATGTCTGTGAGGCCCTTCGCCCAGTGTATGATTGTCTTTCAGAAGAAAGACTGCTTGAAAGGTGCCAGCGCAATATGACCCTGTATAATAACAAATGCTTGCATTCAATGATTTGGGCATTGACTCCAAACGAACAGCATGCCTCTCTTTTTGCTGTTGAAGCTGCTGTGGCTGAGGCAGTGATGAAATTCAATTCAGGGAATGTGAGAACTTCGTCTGCCATACTACAGCAGCTTCATTTGAGTTCGGGCCAACCAAACAGCCAGAGAATGGCTGAGAAAGACAACCGGTGTGCAGCAGCGCACAAGCGTGCACCTGCAGAAAATCTGCAACAAACTTTCAAAAAGTGCCATGCTGGTAGCTCGCAGCAGAGACTACATCCCTGGTGGCTACTGATGACATACCTAGGTGTGTGTGTCATTGTTTATTGTTACATCTGAATAAATATGACCCTTATTTTTTTGTTGATTTTCTTAATTTTTGACGATTTGCAATCATTCGGGAGCGACTTCTCGGTATCCAGAGCACCTAGAATTGTCGTTCTTGTTACAGTGCAGAGCCAAATGAGTGGTTTCCAGAAGGGTAGGAGCACATTTTTGCATTTTTGTGTCAGTGTTTTTTTATAGTTCATTTATTCAAACAACTGATTGGCAACATTTTGAGCATTAAGATTTCATGAGCTAAAATTGGTAATAGTTGTCATATCGAAAACGCCAGGCCTCCACGGTAGGCGCAGCACAGTTACAGCGAAAGCTAAAAGAGCGTCCTTCCAGAGCCTTCTCAGAACACTTATTGGGTAACTACTGCAAGCACACTTGCTTGGTACCCACTAGGGCATTAATGATTAACTTTTGGGAAGTAGGCGGGCATGTCCAATGCTATTTTTTGTCATTCTTCTGAGAAGTGTGGTATCCGCTAAACACTTGTCGTGCAGTGGCTGATGACCATGAGGAATTATGGCTGAAGTGGGTACGCGCCACAGTTAATAGGGGAACAAGAACAAGTTTTTGTGAGGGTTTGGAGCATTGGAAGGCCCACTTGTTACGCTATTCGCATTGTGCGACGACTGGTTGTTTTTTCGCTGTTGTAAAACGCTTTATAAGTCGTATTTTCGCGATTGCTTTCCCGACATCAAGCCTACCTACGGCAAGTTTGACAACAAGTTAGAAGCACCGGCGTAGCTAAGTTGTAGAATACTGAGCTGGCACTCAGCGTACCTGGGTTCAAGCCCCACTGTGGCATTGGTGCAAGGTTTTTTTCTAATTTCGCACGATGTGGTTACGGACACCGGCGGCAGCGGACAACAACTGCGCGGGACCCGAAAAGTGATCTTATAACAGCTTTCACCGTAAAAAGTATTCCTACCCTTGTGAAGCTCTCGTTTCCTATTATCGAGCCATGTGTCTAAACCAAGACTTTGACGAGTAGTTATTGAGTCATTGTTCCCAGACACTATGCTAATTAATTATCAAATAATGGTGTAACTAATTGACATATGTAAAAACTTAAGTGCATATTTGGAATTTGCAAAAAAAACTGAACAAGGCTGAGCAATTTCATTAAATTTGGTAAAAGAAATCAAAAGATAAAAAAGGCCCACTTTCCCCCTTTAAAGTAGGCACCATAAAAAGGGTTGTCAGTCGCTTTAACTCGTTCAACTTGTACATAAAGTAAGACAACTGCACTAAATAGATTAGAATGCTTGTTTGTTGCCTTCAGAAAACTATGCTATGTTTACTTTGTTTTCTTTTTTGTTTTTTGCCCTCACCTTGGTTGGATTAGTATAATGTCTGCACTACTGAATAAATACAAATATAAATAAAAAAACAGTAGCGCCATGAAACTGCAGTGCTCTTGTGCACACACACATGGCCTCGCACCTATACCTCACAATCGATTGAACTGCGTGGCTGGGAAATAAGAAAATGTAGCAGTCCGCTATTGCACAGAAGGTACTTGGAAGAAGCGATGCCAGGATGCACCACCTCAAAAAAAAAAAAGGTCTGCGCAGGTCGCGGGATCAAATCCCGGCTGCGGCGGCTGCATTTCCGATGGAGGCGGAAATGTTGTAGGCCCGTGTGCTCAGATATGGGTGCACGTCAAAGAACCCCAGGTGGTCCGAATTTCCGGAGCCCTCCACTACGGCGTCTCTCATAATCATAGCGTGGTTTTGGGACGTTAAACCCCAAAAATCAGTCAATCAATCACCTCACAAGCTGTCACACACTTTATCGCGGTACTATTGTCCGTCATCAGGAAGTTCTTTTCTGGCACCCTGGTGATGGCACCCTGGTGATGTTGCACCCTGGTGAAATGGCACCCTGGTGATGTTGGCTGACGCTCTTGATGGGAAGCCTACCCAAGCATGTAGGGAAAGCAGCAAGGAAATGCTGTGTCACGACGAATGCCACTACCCTTGCAATGACATAAACAAAGTGTCTGACATCCTTGTGATTGAGGCCGAAGCTCTGTGTCCGGTTGCTTTTTGGTGGTTGTTCATCTTGTAGGAGTTTCTTGCCGACCGGTGCAGTGAGCTTGAAACCGACGCAGTTCAGGCCATCACCACCAACTTTCCATCACTGCGAATACTGGCCATAGAATACCACCACGCAAATGATGTGGGTGAGCATTCAACCTAAGCGGTGTCTAAGCGAGTAAACAGATCAGTGTAAGGCTGCTACAAGACACTTTATTTATAAAACGTTCTCAATGGCCTATTGACATTAGCAGTGCGTAAGTTTCTCTCTGCAGTATGGATGTTTATAAGGTTGCAACTTTGTACGCCCTTTTTACGCTCCTATACACCCAAACCTAATTATAACAAACCCGGATATAACAAAATATTTGTTATAACGAAGTGAATTTACAATAGTCTAGCAATAGCTGTAGTGTTAGGAATATACCTTTGTAACAAAGTTTTTGATGTAACGAGTTTATTTATCGTGCGAGATGCAACATTGTTATTCTCAGGTTTGGGTGTATAGCACCTAACTTAAGGCCTCTCTACAGCCGTGATACACCACCATTGCAACCATCTGTCATCGCTAACACCATATGAAGAGCCATGGCGCCCTTTGGCCACCTATGGCCCTCGTGCCCCGAAACCCTACTTATCGTCATGAAGGCTTCAACTTAAAAATATTTTATGTCAGGTTTGTTGACGATGGAGTTGCAAAGCTTAGCTAGCTTGGCTGTTGTCATCAGCAGGGTATAGGTGAAATAACCAAAGTTAGTGCCGCAGCTTAGCACGTAGGCTTTATAAACTGTTGATTGACAGTGCGTGAGGAAATGCACTGTAAGTCAAAATGCGCGAGCAGGTATTTCCTAGAGCTGAAGGTTTGTGTACTATAATTGCGTGGGAAAGACACGAGTGGGCAATGTTTTTTAGCTGACAATTCCGCATATAATGATGCCTAATTCGTATTGTTGGCATTGACGCATGGTTATGTAAAAAACAGCAGAGGAACAAGAAAGAGATTGGGGGACACTCGGAAGAAATATGCCGCAAGGCTGTGTCTGCACTGCAACTTGAAATTGCAATAATTTGAAAGTTGGTACTCGCTTCACTGTGTTGTTCCTTTCGGCATTCACAGGATTCTTCGTCCGTGTGGCATCAGTTTCTCGACTCGTGTGTGAAATTTCGCCAGCATTCCGCATCACATTTTATTGATGCCTATATTTCGCTTGCTCTATCATGAGCCATTCGTCGCCATCGCGTCGCAAGTTTCTGGAAAACCAGAAAAAGAAACGCTTGTCGCACAGAAAATATCATGGCTACTTCCACAACATGGTAGCACCCCCGATTATCGCTTCATTGCGATTTGCTCTTCAAGCTTAAAGGGGTACTGACACAAAAACTTTGCCCTCGCGTTTTTCTGCTCCAATGCGTAGCTGGGGGCCTGTTAGTGATGACACGACACATCATTTGCTGCAGCACTTGACAGATAAATATTTACAGGCTCCTCATTATCAATCAGTTTCGGTTTGAGAGAGTGCCAAAAACTGGGTGCAACTGTCGCCACCGAGTGTGTGGAGCTCTTGACCAAGTCAGCACACAGAACTGTGACACACTTCTGCACGGACAGCTTGCAGAAGGTCCAACCACCGAAGATGAGTGAAGTGCAACAAAGAAGATGTTTCCAAACAGTGCATGCGTTTGTCAATTGCAAAAAGCTCAGCGACCTAACTTTTTTCCCATCACCGCATTTTTCGCTCATCCCGAAAGAGTTGTCATTAAATTCGCCCCGCATAAAGAATGCACCCCAAATTATGCGCCAATCCCCCCCCCCCAAAAAGTGCATTCATTGCGTGAGTAAATATGGTATAATGTAAGGACATCACGATAATATTTTATTGATTCAAATATTTGTGCTCATAATGTGGATTAGCGCTTACAGTAATGAAAATGTTACGACATTACTTGCTTGCAGCAAGTTTCTTTTGCTGAAACTTGCGACATAAATGTAGTTGGGCCTACAAGTTATGCTTTAGGGAGGCCAGGCTTTCGTATACTGTAACTCAAAGCATGACGTAACCAAATACTCGGTATAACGAATTATATAACAATAGTCTTTCAATAGATGTATTGTTTGGATTAAACCTCTGTAATGAATTTTCGGATATCACGAACTTATTGTCATGTAATATGCAACTTTGTTGAGATGAGGTTTGAGCAGCATGTTGTTGTTGTCACTTCTTGTGTAGCATATGGAGTGAATGCCTGCACAAGAAGTCTTTTTCTTGCCCTTTGAGCTCCTCAATGATTGATCCCTTTTAATAATCAGCAGAAAAAGAAAGAAATGGGAGCAAGTGGGAAATAGAAAGAAAGGAAAATAATAAAAAGAAACACATAGAGAACAGAAAGGGCAAGAAATAAGAAGAAATAGAGCTACACTCAAACCTCGATATGATGAGATATCTGTTATAGCAAAGTAAATGAAAGTAGTCTTGCAATAAATATAGTTTTAGGAATGTACATTTATGACGAATTTCGGGATATAACAAGCTTTTTCAGTGTAAGATGAAACTTTGTTATGATTAGGTTTGAGTACAAAAAAAAAGAATATAAGAAAGAAAAGAAACAAAGAAGGCTGCTCATCTGCGCACTTCTGTCACGCTTGGCACCTTTCGTGGGAAGATTCCGTGATTTTCTGTCCCGGGCTCAAAACAGCCATAACATAGGTAATCGGTTCATTGTAACGCAGAGCCTGAGGCAGTATCAATGAGAATGGAGAAGAAAGGCGGAGTGTCCTGGTTCGTCTTCTACTGACGTTTGCTGAGGAGTCGGCCAACTGGTTTACGCCACGATAAACAAGGTGACCCATTGCAGTAAATTTCTTTTTCGAACACTCTTGGTGTCACACCGGTCCCGTTAATTAGGGAGGCAATCGCCGGGCTAATTCCAAGAGCCGAAGTATCGGCCCCCCGAACCGCACCACGAAAGCGTGGACAATTTAGAAGTGGTCCTTTTTGGCGCGCCAGCGGACGCCGGCTGTGGCCCAAAGAACAAGTCAGAGCCGAGAGTTGATAAACAAACAAATTATATTCTCAATAATGGCAGATCGAAAATAATACACAAAAATGCACACTCCACAATAGTTGCATACAATATGTCACCAATCAAACCAATCAATCACGTACTACACAATACAATCAGCCACACTTGAAACAACGGACACGGACAACAATACGAGCTACAATCAGTCGCATGCATTGAACAACCAAGACACTTAAGGACTAAAGAGATAGAAAACCTATTCAGTCCAAAGTTCTTGGAACCAAAGTCGAGATGATACTCTCCCGAGTATCACTCACTCAAAGTCCAGCGTTGTTGTCGTTCCGCAGCCCTCAAAGTTTCTCTTCCAGGAAACCTCCCGTCTTCAATTGGCCACTCTTCAAACTTCAACTTCTTCGCCGGAACACGTCGGCTTCACACACGCAGCTGTTGCCACGGGTCTTCGCTCGATAGCGGTAAACACACGCTCTTGCCTGTAGCCCGAGCCTTCACCCATCAGGTGGAAATCCTCTTCATCTCCGGCTTCGTCCCTACGGACCAAAACCTTCGCCGACTACACGGCGGAATCCCTACGCGCTCTGGCGCTCACTTCCGTCTCCTCCTGATCTCTCATCTCGGCTGCTCGGTTAAATACCTTGCGCGCGACATTCCAGACGCTTCTCGTCATTTCGTCGGCGCGATACGCGGCGAAAGCTGGGAAGAGGGCGAGACGGTTGGAATGCCCTCTCCGGCCGATGAGTCAACTCGGTATGACCACGCCCCTTTCGTTCTGGAAAAATCGAGTGCTTGCTCGGCCGCCGTTGTGGGGTGAGGAGGTTCGTCGTGAAGCCACGTCTCTGCGGGGAGAGCGCGCGCCCGGGGAGCCTTGACCGTTTGTTTTCTTTTTTTTACTTTTTTTCTTTTGACTTCGCGGCGTTTCTCCCGCCCATTATCGCAAGAATTTGGTGGCGCGTCCATTTTTAGCGCTCGTTCTGTGACACTGCCCCCACTTTAAGAATATTATCTCATAATATTCAAAACCACACAAACGAGCGCGAACAGTCACCACACACTCTCAAAGACTGTAACATAGTTCGTCGCTCGTGACACGTCACATTCACAATATATCGCTCAATACAATCGTACATTGTAGTTCAATTCCACAACACATGAACTATAGCCACAGGAACATGCCTACAACACTTCATCACACATTCGAAACAATACAAACGTACAAAGTTCTGTCTATACAACAAATATACAATACTATACATCACATCATCGCACAGAACACTGACTCGCTCGACATACACTTGAGACACAGGATAACAAGAACATTAACACAACATATGTCACTCAACACTGCCAAACACATTCTGCTTTGACCTCAGCACTTATCCTGTGTACTTTGAGCTGCGCTTGCGTCCTTTCTTGCGGTGCTCGCTCGATCTCTTCTTGTTTTTCCTCGTTCTTTTCCGGCGAGCCCTTTCCAACGACGGTATCTGAGGCGGCGTCTCAGCCATCGTTGTCACTTCCGACACCGTTAACGGGTCATTACATTCGACGGGTCCTGTCTGTTTATTTACCGGTTTGATCATGCCTCTACATTTTGCCCGGCTGGCCAACTCCGTCTCCTTTACACTGTCGGTCGGTTGAGGTCGTGCCGACGTAAGTCCAGTTGCTCGGCCCGTGAACTTATTCGACACGATCGTCTTCTCATTCGCTGTCTCTTGCGCCGCAGCTTCCCCTTGGGCTCTAGTGAGATCCGTCACGGGATGCTCCTCTATTGTATCTCGCGGCCGCTGTGTTGGCGAGGGCTCTATCTTCGGGTCTTCTCCCAAACATTCTGGATCATTCGGCCCTCGCGCCCCGTCGATGTTTCCGATGACAAGGTCATACAGGGGGGTCGTCATGCATAAAGCAGTAACCTTCCCGCTGAAGTACGGGGTTTCAACCCCGATTTCTGCTTCGGGAAGCATCCGAACCGTACGGTCAATTAGGCAAACCGGTTTCGTTCTGCCTGTCAACTCACTTTCCCGTACCAAATTTCTCCGCACGATAACCGTCGAGCTGCCGGTATCTCTTAGAACCGTAATCTTCTTGCCCGCAACTTTTCCATGCAGCGTTGGCATTCTCTTCGTAACACCAGTTGGCTGTTTTGACATTACAGCACCCACAATAGGAATTTTCTCCCCATTTTTTAATTCTACGAATCCGTCGGTGACGGCATTATTATCGGATTTCGGTGCTGTTTGCACACAGGATACCTGGTGGGTTTGACTCACTCCGTTTCGACAAGCGTCTGCTTTGTGCCCAGTCTGACCACACTTGAAACATTTTACTGCCGTAGGGCTCGTAAAGATCGTTCGACAGTTTTTCGCGCGATGACCCACTCGGTTGCACAGAAAACATCGCGGAATGCTCTCTGGTGCACGCTTCTTTTCTTTGGGAGCCAATTTCTTCGAATCATCGGGACACTCCTTCTTTACCTTGGCCAAATTAGTTCCACCTTGCGCTTCCAAGAATTGATCAGCCAATTCAAGCATTCCTTCAAGTGACTCAGCCTTCCTCTCTTTCAAGTACAGCGACAGGCTTGGGTGGCAACTAGTAAGAAATTGTTCTCTAATTAGGAGCTCTCTTAGCTCATCGTACTCCTGCGCTGTCCCTGAAAGTTCAATCCATCTGTCGAAATAGTGGCAAAGTCGGGCAGCACACTGCGTAGCCGTCTCACCATCAGCTGGTTTTCCTGTCCGAAATCTGTCCCGGAATCCTTCCACAGTGAATCTAAATCGCTTCAACAAAGCAGCTTTAACCTTTGCGTAGTTGGCTGCATCGGTCGGCGTCAGCCTACCATACACACTGAGCGCTTCACCACTCAAGCAAGTACTCAAAGCAGTTGCCCATTGATGTTCCGGCCAATTCTGGCTCCTTGCAATCGTCTCAAATCGGTGAAGGTACGCGTCAAGGTCGTCCTTCCTTTCATCAAACGCTACGAGCAGCTTGCTTGGGTTCAAGCGGAATCCGTGGTCCTCCCGTTCGCTGCTTTCAACTCTAGCTTGGACGGGAGTTTCACTTCGCTGTTGTAAACGGAGCCGCTCGAGTTCCATCTCGTGCTGCCGCTGCCGTTCCCTTTCAGCCATCTCCGCTTCTCTTTCTTCTCTCGCCCTTTCGGCTGCCAACTTCTCTCTCTCCAGCTCCAACTTCAATTGCTGCTCTCTTTCTTCCTTCAGCTGTCGCTCTTTTGCCTCTCTTCTTTCAGCTGTCGCTCCTTTGCTTCTCTTTCTTCTCTCGCCCTTTCAGCGGCCAACCTCTCTCTCTCCAACTCAGCTTCTTTTTCCGCTTTGGCTCTTTCGACCGCCAGCTTTTCCCTTTCCAGCTCAGCTGCCTTTTCCTCTTTGACCCTCTCTTTTTCTTCTTTTTCCCTCTGGGTGACCCACTTCCGTAGTTCGGCGCCGGAAAGACCCATCTTCTCACCAAGCGCAACTAACTTTTCGAGATCCATTGTGTCTCGCAACTCGCAACTAAAACCTTGCCGCGTGCAAAAAGTATCTGCCTAATCAGTCTATCGGAACACTCTCCTGCACTCGTTAACGAGAACACTGAACAACACACAAAATCGTTCCGATAGCACTATCAACAACTCGAGGCTCTTTCTCACTACTTTGGACACACTGTGCACCAAAAGGTCCTGTCGCGGACGCCAGATTAATTGTCACACCGGTCCCGTTAATTAGGGAGGCAATCGCCGGGCTAATTCCAAGAGCCGAAGTATCGGCCCCCCGAACCGCACCACGAAAGCGTGGACAATTTAGAAGTGGTCCTTTTTGGCGCGCCAGCGGACGCCGGCTGTGGCCCAAAGAACAAGTCAGAGCCGAGAGTTGATAAACAAACAAATTATATTCTCATTAATGGCAGATCGAAAATAATACACAAACATGCACACTCCACAATAGTTGCATACAATATGTCACCAATCAAACCAATCAATCACGTACTACACAATACAATCAGCCACACTTGAAACAATGGACACGTACAACAATACGAGCTACAATGCAGTCGCATGCATCGAACAACCAAGACACTTAAGGACTAAAGAGATAGAAAACCTATTCAGTCCAAAGTTCTTGGAACCAAAGTCGAGATGATACTCTTCCGAGAATCACTCACTCAAAGTCCAGCGTTGTTGTCGTTCCGCAGCCCTCGAAGTTTCTCTTCCAGGAAACCTCCCGTCTTCAATTGGCCACTCTTCAAACTTCAACTTCTTCGCCGGAACACATCGGCTTCACACACGCAGCTGTTGCCACGGGTCTTCGCTCGATAGCGGTAAACACACGCTCTTGCCTGTAGCCCGAGCCTTCACCCATCAGGTGGAAATCCTCTTCATCTCCGGCTTCGTCCCTACGGACCAAAACCTTCGCCGACTACACGGCGGAATCCCTACGCGCTCTGGCGCTCACTTCCGTCTCCTCCTGATCTCTCATCTCGGCTGCTCGGTTAAATACCTTGCGCGCGACATTCCAGACGCTTCTCGTCATTTCGTCGGCGCGATACGCGGCGAAAGCTGGAAAGAGGGCGAGACGGTTGGAATGCCCTCTCCGGCCGATGAGTCAACTCGGTATGACCACGCCCCTTTCGTTCTGGAAAAATCGAGTGCTTGCCCGCCGTTGTGGGGTGAGGAGGTTCGTCGTGAAGCCACGCTTCTGCGGGGAGAGCGCGCGCCCGGGGAGCCTTGACCGTTTGTTTTCTTTTTTTTTCTTTTTTTTTCTTTTGACTTCGCGGCGTTTCTCCCGCACGTTATCGCAAGAATTTGGTGGCGCGCCCATTTTTAGCGCTCGTTCTGTGACACTAGGGCAGGACCAGCGAGAATGGAGGGGGATGGCCATTGCTCCTGGTTGACCTTCTGGCATTCGCTGAGGAATTGGCCTGCTGGTTTACGTCAGGGTAAACAGTTGCCATTGCTCTTGAGATGGGACGCATCTTAGGCTGCAGCTTTGTCCGGCGTGTGGTGTGATCATCCTTGCAGCGCATGCGTGCCTTTCCCGCTTTTGCTGTTTTGTACGCAGCCCCCAGCTGCTTGCAGACTGACCGAAGTCGTAGACTCTTGGTTGACTAATCACAGCATATTTGGATCGGCGCGTCAGGGATATTGGAACGGCGCGTCACGCGGGGGCACAAAAGGCCTGGAAGAAAAGAGGGATTGTTTTTTAGAAATTGTGGCTCGGCGCCGGCTGGTAGCGCTTCCACGTGTAGAATCTTTGATCGCGACGGCATTCTGCACAGGATGCACGTGTTTACTTGAAATGTTTGAAAAAAATATCGCAGTTAGTTTATGAGGTTTGCACTTTCTTTCATTCATAGCAGGGGGCTTCGTTCTGTCAGACTTTATGCCTTGAGCTGGTATCCGAGAAAATAAGTAATAAGATCATGTTCTACGTTACTCCGAACAGGCATAATAGTTGCACAATCGCTGTTGTGGCATGAGATGGCGCTGATTGAAGCTCCGTTTAAATCCACATATATATCCTATAAAGTGGATGGGGGGCTGACCACAATTGTAGCTCGGTGATACAATCGAAACCCGCAATAACGAAATCGTCAGGGAAACAGAAAAATTTCGTTTTCGTAATAATTTTGTTGCCGGCAGTATGAGACATAAAAACAGTGATATGGCCTGCAGAACGAAAAGAGTGACAAAATTACGGACGCAACGAAGGGTGGGATATGTGTCGCTGCAAGGCGGCTTAATATGATGATGATATTGTTGCCGTTCTTTCTTTTTTTTTGTATCAACGGAGAATCCGCTTCCGGCGTCAAGCTTTTCTCAGACGCCATTGTAACTTCATCTCGATTTTGTCACCAGTTCCAGTCTTCTATTTGTCGTTTAGATTGATTCCAACTGTATGTGTTGCTTCGGCCTGTTGAGTTCATCCGACGGCGCCCTCTGCACGATCATTTGCCATCGCCTGCTGCAGTGTGGCCAGGCATGTTGCCGGACACAGACCCCATCACTGATTTAAGTAAACAAAAATGGCTGTTCCCGCGCTACCACGGCAAAGCAGACGTTTACAAATTTTGAGTGTGTATAACACGAATACGAGCATATTTTCGACAGATAACCTTTAACGGGAGAATAAAATAAGGCCCGCACCGTGTTAGAAAATTCGTTAACGTGGGATCGCTGTCCAAAAACATTTCGTTGCCGCGAGATACGTAATACATGGGCTTCTATTAACGTTCCCCGGGGATCCGGAAATATTTGGTTGCCGCGGGGACTTCGTACTCGCGGGGTTTCGTTTTTGCTGGTTTTGACTGTGGAGGATTGGATGGGTTATTAAAGGTTGTAGGTTTGGATTCTGCCAGTGGCAAGTTATCTTTTCGTTCACTTTTCTTTCTTCACATTTACTCTACAATTACTTCTAATAACATCCCCTATGCTTTCTCCAGTGTTATTGTCAGTTAGTTCTCATTGATATTGCGCCTAACAAAGAAAACGGGCCCATGAATTTACACTTTCCATTTTTCACGATGCATGTTATTGCAGATCCTGAAGATACGTCATCAAGGGGGCCAAGTTAAGCAAAAACTGTCAATGATAGAGATGTGGCAGCCTTTTGGTCACCTATTTATGAAATCAGAAGAAAGTAATTTTGGTCGCCGCATGGGGGCAGTGCTCACGAGCCTGTGGGAAAAGTGCCATGGGAGCACACCCTGAAAGGCAAACAGGGGGATAGCTGCCTCACCGTACTCATACCAACAAGTCTTCTTTTTATTCCTCCTTATTACCAGCATTGTTTTTTTCATGGTCACATTAGTTATTATTCCTCCTTATTTCTAGCTGTTTTTTTTCATGGCCACATTAGCCAATAATATGCAGTCTATCCTGTATCTTTCAAAAGCTTTTATCTCTGTTGCTTTTTATAATGTGACATGGAATAGTCACTTACTGGTTTTATGCAATGACATTTTCTCTAGAAGCTGTGGCATTCATGTAATTCATTTTTACTGATATGCTTGTATGCGTGATAAGTTCTTCTTGTATAACATAATATTCTCAGAATAAAATTTGTACACATTAGCCTTGTTACGTATTGCCTCAATAGTTCTGGTATGCTGTATAGATTGTAACACAAACACTAGAGATGTGCCATACCTTGAACATGCAGACACATGCACCATTGTTTTTATTACAATAGGAACTGTAGTGACTAGTTTTGCCGTCACTGTTGCTGTGATTTTCCAAATCAAGTGCGTGTCGATAACATCGCTCCGTGCATCGTATATCCTGTGTGTTGGTGAAAGTGTGCCAGAGCTGCAAACGATCGCTGCTCAAGCGGGAAGACAACACGCCAGCTGTCCTTGTCGTCTAAATGGCGCATGGGGGTGTTTCAAAGTGGGGGGTATGCTGCATACATCATGCAAGCGCCGTATACTTTCACCTGTCATATCTGCATAGGGGATCAGCAGACCACTGATACCATATTTTTCTCGCCGTGATCAAGGAATAGACCTGTCTGCAAACAATGTGATGTTACTGCGAGCAGCCCGCCCTGGGGTTCAACAGCTGCACCAGTTTGATACGACTTCCAATTTTTGCCCTGAGCTGTGCCAAAACCATGGAATTTGCTGAAAGTATCGCTGGCCGCAGCGGATACCTATCGACGGGACGACGCAACTTCAAGTCCCCATACCCTACTGAAAAAACCTACATAATTCTATACAGGATCCGTATGATTCAATACAGGGGTTACAGGAGCTAATACAGGAGCTGTACAGGAACCAAATGGGGGTAAATGGGTCTTATGCAGGAGCTATATGGTGGTGTGTAGGAGCTGAATGGGACCTGGGCAGGACATATAGGGGTATGTAGGAGCAATATAGGCATTATGGGTTTGGTATGTAGGACTCTCATCTAGCACAATATAGGAGCTAATGGGGCTGAATGGGGGCCATACATAGGATTTGATAGGGCTCAATGTCAATCTTGATAGTCAATGTAGTACACCAGTAAACTTATTAGACCAAATACCTAGGCACGCATAACATTTTTGTTTTTTTTTTGTGTTGAAAGTCTAAAATACTCAGTTTTTCAGCTCCATTAGTTGGCTGTACACAACCTCAAGAAATCACCAATTTTAACGAGTCCATATTATGAAATGCAAATATGTGCAAAATATAACAGATAAGTATATCAGATAATTACCAAAGTACTTTATTTCATTTGATCACCTTAGTTGTACACGTGTTATATTTGCACAAATATTGCTGTTCAATTTATGAAAAAAAACAATATTTTAAATGTTGTATTTGTGCAATGAATATAATCTTTCTATGAGAAATCTCTAACAGAAAATAGTGAGTGAGTAATTTTATATTATATGAACATACACAAGAAGATAAAAGACAATTAATCCTTATATTCAGGAAAGATAGACCAAGCCTCGCTCACGTGCTCTGTCATTGCACCAAGGCACAAAGCACAAGGGGCAATGCAGGACTACCAAGAAAGAGTGCGAATGAGCTCTACAAAGCTTGGACCTCGAGGAAAAAGTGCACACGACACAGTCGAGGGGCAAGGCATCTCTGTTATGACATAGCAATTGCACTCTCTGGTCTAAACACACACACTGAAAGATATCGATGAAGTCTTTAATCTGTACAAGTACAAAATAATTACATACAAACACATTAAAAAGGTTTTGCAATACTGGTGTTGTTGAAACAAAACTACATCCAATATTCAGATCAATTTTCCATGCACTGCTCGAAACGGTCGATCTGAGAGTTAGGTTGGCTTTGCACAAGCTTGCTCACTTGTGAACAGTACTTGACTGTGTTTATTCCTCCGAATCAGAATAAGAGCATATAATTATCAAAATTTCGTTTGGTGTGCTTCCATCTGAGCTTCTGAAAACAGCTTATTGTACGTCTGTATGAAAGTATCTTCACCACTGGCCAACTAAGTATTTCTAATGCTACTCCTGTCTTAAACAAAATTGATACAAATATTCAGTTTAACTTTCAACACATTACTTTAAATAGTTGAATAAGTGTTTGGGTGGCACAAGCTTGCTTGCTCGTGAAATGTACTTGGCTGTGTTTATTGCTCAAAAGCTAAATAGGAGCAAATAGTTCTCAAGATTTTGTTTCGTGAGCTTTCATCTGAACCTTTGAAAACTTCTTGTTGTACGGATTCATGTACCGCATCATTCCAACTGAACAGCTAATGATCACGGTAGTTACGTCTTGCAAACAAGAGTGGCTCAAGTTGTTGTTTTGAGCTTCCACTCATTGCTTAAAATAGTTGACAAGAGTGTTTAGTGGCACAAGCTTTCCTCTTCCTGATACTTGGCTGGGCTATCACAGAGAAGGTGAACATTAGCAAATATTTCTCCACGCTTTGTTTTGTGTGCTTCCAACTGAACCTTTCGAAACGGCTTGTTGTATGCTTGCATGTACAGCATCATCTCCATTGGTCAGCTATTTGTAACAGTACTCTTGTCTTGCAAATAAAAGGGGCTCAATTTTTCAGTTTTAGTTTACATGTATTGCTTGAAATGGTTCATAAGAGTGTTTTTATGGCGCAAGAATGCTTGTCCGTGATACTTGGCTGTGTTTATAACTCAGAAGGTGGACAAGAGGAAATAATTCTCCACGCTTTCTTTTGTGCACTTCCATCTGAACCTTTTAAAACGTCTTGTCATATGCTTGCATGTACAGCATCATGCCCATTGGACAGCTATTCGCAATGGTACTCATGTCTTGCAAACAAAAAGGCCTCAATTTTTCATTTTGAGCTTCAAGGTATTGCTTGAAATGGTTCATGAGAGTGTTTTGGGGGCACAAGAATGCTTGTCTGTGATACTTGGCTGTGTTTATCACTCAGAAGGTGAACAAGAGGAAATAATTCTCCACACTTTGTTTTGTGCGCTTCCATCTGAACCTTTCAAAACGGCTTGTTGTATGCTTGCATGTGCAGCATCATGCTGATTGGACAGCTATTTGTAACGGTACTCATGTCTTGCAAACAAAAGGGGCTCAATTTTCATTTTGAGTTTCCATGTATTGCTTTAAATGATTGATGAGAATGTTATTGTGGCACAAGAACTCTTGTCTGTGGTACTTGGCAGTGTTTATCACTCAGAAGGTGGACAAGAGGAAATAATTCTTCACGCTTTGTTTTGTGTGCTTCTATCTGAACCTTTTAAAACGGCTTGTTGTATGCTTGCATGTACAGCATCATGCTGATTGGACAGCTATTTGCAACGGTGCTCATGTCTTGCAAACAAAAAGGGCTCAATTTTTCATTTTGAGCTTCCACGTATTGCTTAAATGGTTGATGAGAATGTTATTGTGCACAAGAATTTTTGTCTGTGATACTTGGCAGTGTTTATCACTCAGAAAGTGGACAAGAGGAAACAATTCTCCACGCTTTGTTTTGTGTGCTTCTATCTGCACCTTTCAAAACGGCTTGTTGTATGCTGGCATGTACAGCATCATGCTGATTGGACAGCTATTTGCAACGGTACTCATGTCTTGCAAACAAAAGGGGCTAAATTTTTCATTTTGAGTTTCCATGTATTGCTTTAAATGGTTGATGAGAATGTTATTGTGGCACAAGAATTCTTGTCTGTGATACTTGGCAGTGTTTATCACTCAGAAGGTGGACAAGAGGAAATAATTCTCCATGCTTTTTTTTGTGCGCTTCTATCTGAACCTTTCAAAACGGCTTGTTGTATGCTTGCATGTACAGCATCATGCTGATTGGACAGCTATTTGTAACGGTACTCATGTCTTGCAAACAAAAAGGGCTCAATTTTTCATTTTGAGCTTCCATGTATTGCTTTAAATGGTTGATGAGAATGTTATTGTGCACAAGAATTCTTGTCTGTGATACTTGGCAGTGTTTATCACCCAGAAAGTGGACAAGAGGAAACAATTCTCCACGCTTTGTTTTGTGTGCTTCTATCTGCACCTTTCAAAACGGCTTGTTTGTATGCTGGCATGTACAGCATCAT